>CM033756.1:11286968-11752755 GCA_019671005.1 Hibiscus mutabilis
TTGAATCTAACTTTGTCACAATTGATAAAAAAAATTGTCGATGCCATTTAAGAAGTGAAATCACAATTAGAATGATAGCTATATTACGTTAAGTTCAAACATATGTATCAAATCTACAAACAAGACATAGCACATGACAAAAATCATAAATTCACCCTTCAATTTATGAAGCCGCGAATAGTTCCAACATTGAAAGCTCGAGAACTGACCCGAAATTTGGATCCAAAACTTATCTCATCTTATCCAAATCACCCGTTTGAAAGACACCCATCACAAAAAATATTCTTTTACAACTAAACCCAATTTTAAGTGCCTTTTATTCTACTAAGATTTAGAAAGAAAAAAAAAACCCGGAGAAAACAGAGTTAGCTATGTCCAACCCCACAACCAGTCTTTGCCTGGTTGCAAGTTGCTGATAAGTGTTCAAAAGTACTATTTTTATTACCCTTTTTACTCAGAATTATTGTTAGACTTAAGCTCATATTAGTTGCATAATTAGTTATTCATGCATTAATTCATGTTTCTTTCCATTGTTGAGCTTGATTACATAACTTGGTGATTTTTGTGGAAAAAGATGCTGCTTTGGTGTGTTTTTGTGTGTGTATGTGCAGGATCACTTGCCAAAGCAATGCCGAGCTAGTTGCCAGGGCAATGCATGAAGGATATGCCGAGCTAGTTGCCAAGGCAATGCATGAAGGAGACGCCGAGCCAGTTGCCATGGCAATTGTCGACAAAGAGAAGATGCAATAGGGATGTCGAAATTGATGACTAGACAAGCCCAAGATGACGTGGAGCAAAGCCCAAACCCAAAGGAATTTGATTTCCATGCAGAGATTAAAGAAGAATTAAATTCCAAGAAGATAGGAGAAGTTCTAGTAGGAATACAATTATAATAAAGAATTATATTCTTTAAAGATAATTTAATTCCAACTCAAACTCCTCCTCAAAGAAGGACTTTGGCCTAGCCCTATAAATAGCAAGGAGATTTCGACAATCCATATAGAGAAAAATAGAGAAATTTCGACAAGAGAGCATTAGGGAAATTTAACTTCTTCTTCTTTGCTTCCATTAGATTCATGGTTTGGGGATTATTCTTTGTATATCTTTTGAACCCAACCATGAACTAACTTGATCGGTTGGGGTTATTGTGTATTGTTGTTGTGAGAAACAATTGGATTTTGTTTAGGTAATAAGAGTTTGCACTTTTCTATTCAAGGTTTACTCATTCTTGGCTTTTGTTCTTGTTTGCGAGTGAATTGGGAGAGGATCTCGTAACTTCATCTATTTATCTAATATCGGGAGAGTTAGATTCAAGAAACGAATGAATATGATCTTTATTCAATCCAATGATGGTGAAGATTAATCCGGCTTAGGAATAAGTTAAGGATTTCAACGGCTAAGAGGAGCGCAAGATTGGTTGTTGTTCACCCTTGATTCACGCAGGGATGTATTATCAAGGCATGCACAAGTAGCTAGAGTTTCGACTTAGGGATAAGAAGAAACCATTGAAGAACGCTCCGCCGAACCTTGAAGTTGCTGCCCAGTCGCCCAAGTAGTTGCCCAACTAGTCGCCCGTGCAACCATCAATTAGTTGCCAAGGCAACCCCGTCGTGCAAGTTGCCACGGCAACTGAGTTGCCCGTGCACTCTTTTACCAAGACAATCCAATCGGCTATTACACCTCAACTCACGATAACCTAGCCTATCTTTTTCAATTGAATTCATCTTTTCTTTTACTTAATTGCTTTCTAGATTAGTTATTAGTTAAAACTTCTATAACCCTTTACTTGTGTTTTTACTTTTTACAGTGCAAGAGACTAGATTCTTGAAGTGGCACCAATCCCTGTGGAGACGATATCTTTTATACTATAACTTGCGACGTGTATACTTGCACATTTGCGTAGCACTTATTACGCGCAACAAGTTTTTGGCGCCGTTGCCGGGGATTGGCAATTGGTGTTAGTTGTTTTTGTTATTACATTTTTTCTATTAGTTTTACTAACTTTTCTTTTTGTTTGTTTTATCAAAAAAAAAATTAGGTGCGCTACAAGTTAAGGGACGCCAACATGTCGGGAAATAAAAGCCAATCTATTCGAGAGATGATGTTGGAAGATATGAATCAATCCAATCAAGAGTTTCTTGCACCCTTTGATGATTACCTATACCAACTGAGAAAAGCCCAAAGAACTTATACCGTGGAAAAATCTTGTGCTATGTGTGGAGAACATCATGTGTTTGAAAATTGCCCTCACATTTTCGGTGCATATAACTACATGGAGGACCATAGAGGGAACCAAAGAGCAAAATTCTTCATGGTATGATCAAAAAGCTCAAATTTTTTTACCATAACAATTTTGCCGCGAAGAATGATATGCCATGGCAATGTAGTCCTTTTCAAGAGCATTCCAATTCCTTGGAGGAAACGTTACTAGCTTCATTGGCTAGACTTGACGGATCAATTGAAGAGATTCGAGAGCTATCAAAATCTATGGATACGAGGATAACTCAATGGGATGCAACCTTAGGGGATTCAGAAGATCAATTGGGGAGATCCACATATGTCATGGATAACATGCACCAACAATTCATTCCTAGGGATACTGACGTCCTAAAGCAAGAGGATAAGGAGTAATGCAAAGAAATCTCTCTGATGTGTGAGGAACAACTAGAACCTCAAAGTCAAAAGGATGCCAATGAGAGAGACTGCCAACACATGATGAGCTTGAACAACAAATTGCCTCGGCAATGATTGATGAGCCTAAACAGAGCAATGCCGTGAAAACACTCGGTGAAGCTGAGAACAACAATACTACAGCAAAATTCGAGGAACCCGATGCCCGTAAGGTTACAACGTTGATGTTGAAGAAGGAATCTGTAGATTGCTCTCATCTACAATTGCCACGACAATTACACGACCACATACAAGATCAACGAGATGATAATAATTTGCCAATGGAATATGAGCAGGTAATAGTTGAACCTTTTGAATTCTTTAAAAACTCACCTCGTCCATTGCAGGTATGTCTTGAGGAACCGAGGTTGGTAGATTTGAAGCCATCAAAATCTCTACTGATGGAGATGTTTGAGAGGCCAAAAGAAAAAGGTGTTTGGATTCATAAAGCTCTTCAGAAAATTGATTCTTCCCTGGACTTAAAGCAAAATTTGACAACTGATTGCCACGGCAATTGGCTTGAACAGCAATTGCCACGACAACAAAGGCTACATCCAACCATGATAGAAGTCGACAAGAATGAGGTAATTGAATGGTTAAGAATGGATATAATTTTTTCTATTAATATATTTGTGCCTTCAGGAATAGTAGCAAGGTGGAGAGTATACATGGACTACAAGCGAACAAAGAAGAAAGACACCTCCACCATGGTAACGCAAAAGGGAGTAGTGGCAAGCACATTGGCCAAACTCTTTTTGGGTAATATTATCACCCGATGGAGGGTGCAGATGGACTATAAGAAGTATCGAAAACGGAAACCTTCAACACCGCAACAACTCCTGATATGCACGCCTCGGCAACCATGGACGCACACGCCTCGGCAACCTCTGACGCCTCGGCAACCATGGATGTGCATGCCTCGGCAACCCTCGACGCCACGGCAACTACTGATACATTTATTTTTATTTTTATTTTTTGAACTATTTTGTTCTATTATTTTTGGTTATTTTTTCTCTTTATTTTTTAGGATATATTTTATTTTTCTTCATTATCTTTAGTTTCCAAGTTTTCTTTTCCACAACAAGACTCACAACCACCATGCTAAGGAAATTCACTACCGACTACTTGCCACAGCAACCACAACAGAAACTGGTGATGCCCAGGCAACAACAATGGCTTCGGCAACTACCGATGCCCATGCAAGTGAACCTGTATCGGCAAACATGGATCAAATCAAAGCAATGCTATTCACGCGGCACCAGCATTCAACCACCGACTGAAAAATGAATCAAGCAAATGGCACGAAGAAAACTTATCACTCGAGGTGACGACCTCTCCGACTAACTCATTTCATTTAGCTTCTTTTAAATTTTATTTCACTCTTACATGCGTTGAGGACAATGCTTCTCTCGAGTTTGGGGGGGTGTTGGTTTCTAGTTAGCTTCATGTTTAGTTGTATTCATCTTTAGCAATCACATATAGGTTGCATATGTTACTTGCCATGCCTTTAATTTGATTTAATTGCTTAAGACTTGTTGAATATCCAATGATGAATTTTTGCCACTGCACTTAATTGAAAGAACCTTTAATTTTAGGATTACATGAAAAGAACTTAGAATTTTACTATGATGCTGAATTTTTTTGCTACACGGTTGTGGCTTGTTGATTGAAAGAAACTTAGTGAACTTAGGTTGCTTAAAATTAGGGTAAATTTAAAATTGAAAATTAAAAGTTAATTTCTTGCTAGAGGTGCCCAAAACTGGCTCTAGTAGTATTTGCTCTTTCTTGCTAGAGGTGCCCGAAACTGGCTCTAGTAGTTAATGCACATTAAAGAATCGCTAGAGGTGCCCGAAATTGGCTCTAGTCGACTAAAATAAAATGAGAAATAGCTTACTTTGCTAGAGGTGCCCGAAATCGGCTCTAGTGAAAATAAAAATAAATGCCTCGATAATTAAATTGATAAAAGCCTATTGTTCACATAGAATCTTGAAAATCAACTTGTACACAACTACGCACACACACATTGTCACGAGCATTATAGTTTGGTTCCGGTAATTTTTGTGCTATCCGAAAAATTAAAAGGTGATCATACTTTGTGCCACGGTTCCGAGGTTTGAATTCAAGTTTGAAGCATGTCTTTGATGATTAAAGTCTTGGCAGGTAATTATGAGTTTGCATTGCTTGAGGACAAGCAATAGTTCGAGTTTGGGGGCGTGATAAGTGTTCAAAAGTACTATTTTTATTACCCTTTTTACTCATATTATTGTTAGACTTAAGCTCATATTAGTTGCATAATTAGTTATTCATGCATTAATTCATGTTTCTTTCCACTGTTGAGCTTGATTACATAACTTGGTGATTTTTGTGGAAAAAGATGCTGCTTTGGTGTGTTTTTGTGTGTGTATGTGCAGGATCACTTGCCAAAGCAATGCCGAGCTAGTTGCCAGGGCAATGCATGAATGATATGCCGAGCTACTTGCCAGGGCAATGCATGAAGGAGGCGCCGAGCCAGTTGCCATGGCAATTGTCGACAAAGAGAAGATGCAATAGGGATGTCGAAATTGATGACTAGACAAGCCCAAGATGACGTGGAGCAAAGCCCAAACCCAAAGGAATTTGATTTCCATGCAGAGATTAAAGAAGAATTAAATTCCAAGAAGATAGGAGAAGTTCTAGTAGGAATACAATTATAATAAAGAATTATATTCTTTAAAGATAATTTAATTCCAACTCAAACTCCTCCTCAAAGAAGGACTTTGGCCTAGCCCTATAAATAGCAAGGAGATTTCGACAATCCATATAGAGAAAAATAGAGAAATTTCGACAAGAGAGCATTAGGGGAAATTTCGACTTCTTCTTCTTTGCTTCCATTAGATTCATGGTTTGGGGATTATTCTTTGTATATCTTTTGAACCCAACCATGAACTAACTTGATCGGTTGGGGTTATTGTGTATTGTTGTTGTGAGAAACAATTGGATTTTGTTTAGGTAATAAGAGTTTGTACTTTTCTATTCAAGGTTTACTCATTCTTGGCTTTTATTCTTGTTTGCGAGTGAATTGGGAGAGGATCTCGTAACTTCATCTATTTATCTAATATCGGGAGAGTTAGATTCAAGAAACGAATGAGTATGGTCTTTATTCAATCTATTGATGGTGAAGATTAATCCGGCTTAGGAATAAGTTAAGGATTTCAACGGCTAAGAGGAGTGCAAGATTGGTTGTTGTTCACCCTTGATTCACGCAGGGATGTATTATCAAGGCATGCACAAGTAGCTAGAGTTTCGACTTAGGGATAAGAAGAAACCATTGAAGAACGCTCTGCCGAACCTTGAAGTTGCCGCCCAGACGCCCAAGTAGTTGCCCAGACAACCATCGATTAGTTGCCAAGGCAACCCCCGTTGTGCAAGTTGCCACGGCAACTGAGTTGCCCGTGCACTCTTTTACCAAGACGATCCAATCGGCTATCACACCTCAACTCACGATAACCTGGCCTATCTCTCTCTTTTTCTTTAATCTATTCTTTTAGTTTATTGCTCTTAGTTTACTCGTTAATTAGAACTCCTATTATCAATTGTGTTTTTACTTTTCACAGTGCAGTAACTTAAGCAAAGTGGCCCAAACCAATCCCTGTGGAGACGATACTCGATACTCATATCACTTTATTACTTGCGACGTGTATACTTGCACAATTGCGTAGTACTTATTACGCGCAACAAGTTTCTTGCTTGAACGCGATGGTTGTTTTCTTGTTGCCGGTGGTGGAATCGATCCTCGTACTGGGTTGTTCTCATCATCCTCTTCATCAATGTCAATGGCTTTTCGTTTGGAGGATTCAATTGGTGCGGTCTTTATTGGTTCAATGGAGGACTCGTCCGAATCTGAAAAATCAGAAAATGATTCCGTAGGAGTTGATTCGGGCATAGGTACTTTACCTTTGGCTTTTGCAGTGGTTGCCGGGGCATCGTCAGGGTTGGTTGTCGTGGCGTCTGCTTCCTTGGTTGCCGTGGCGACTGCTTCATTGGTTGCCGGGGCAAGAATCTCGGCGGGAAAGATTGGGAACGGCACACGATTGTCCGGGTACTTTTCTAGGATGACTTGGGTGATGGCATTGTTGTGCTCTTTCATGTACCGCATGAAAATTAGTTGCCGATCTTCAATTTGCCTTAGGCGACTTGCCAATGGGTGCAAAAGTGCTTCAAAGTGTCCCGGGATTAATGACCGAGTTGCCCTAGCGTTAGGTGCTTGGGCATTAGGGATTTCCGCGGCGGCAGGGGTTGCCGTGGCAATTGGAGGCCTTGAAGAATCTCCCGGTGCCTCTCCCATTAGCTTCCGGATTAGTGCTTGATTCCAACCAGACTTGGGTAGGGCCTTTTCATCGGTGGACTCACTCGGGACATGCATCTCCTTGCAAAGATTGGAAATTAAGCAAGGGAAGTAAAGATAACCCTTATCTTTTGAGCTGCATACAAAAATCTCATTGCAAATAATTTTTCCAATGTTAATGATGCGATTATGCAAAATAGAATGTAAGAGCAAAAGACGTGGTATATCAACGGTAGTATTGTGTGTGGAGGGCATTAAAGAAGTTTTGACAAACTTATTCTATAGTTTTGCCTCGGGTTTTAGCCGTAGGTGATTTACCGTGCCCTTGTATTTATCGTCGTTCCAATGAGTTCCCGGTTGAGTGAGTTCTTGAAGCACCTTGTCGAGTTGCTTGGGATTGATTTGGTCAACGAAGGCTTGATGCTCGTCCTTCTCAATGTAAAGTCCGTAAAAGGTGTTAATGCTTTCGGGACTTATAAGTATGGCCTTGTCACGAACAAAAACATAAGGATTATCTGGGTTAGGTGAGTGAGCATAGAATTCTCTTACCCATGAGACGTTACCCGGTTCCGGTTGATGGCAAAAGATTTGCCACTTTTGATGTGCAATCCTCTTGAAGATGAATGGTTCAAGGCCGAAATTTTGATGAGAGTTGGAGTATTCAAAGCCTTGTTCTTCATGAATCTTTCGACTTTCAAACTTGGATTGAAATCTTTCTTGAACCGCCGGTGTAGCAAACTTCTTGTATCTTGGTTCTTTGGAGGAACTTGGATGAACTAAAAGTTTAATCTTGGATGCCATGTATGATCTCGGTTGTGAGTAAAAACAAAGAAAAGAAAAGAAAATAAACTAAAAAGTTGCAAGATAGAAAGTAGGAATAGGTTAAGGGTGATGGGTTTTATAGAAAAGATAGGTGGTTGGGATTGGGGGAAATCGAAAAAAGGGTTTAGGGTTTGGTAGGGATTTTCGACAAAGGGGTTTTGGTTAGGATGAATTGGAGGCTTTATATAAGCCTTAGATTCAGCCCATTAGTTTCCTTGTTGAAGATGTTTTCCTACTTGGTTTAGAATTCCTTCTTTCTCTTGAACTTCCTTTCCTACAATTCAAAAACAAATCAAATAAGGATTAAAATTAAAGATAAACTAATAAAGAAAATAAATAAAGATGTGTAATAGAATTCTTAGACTTGAATAAAAAAATCTATCCTAAAACTACTAATAATCGGCAAAATAATAAAATAAAAAAAATAATCGGAAAAAAAAATGAAAAATAAATAATTAAATAATCGACAAAAACAAAAATAAAAATAAAAATATCAAAAGGGAGAGCATGCTCATGCATCTCCTAAATTGACCACTTCCTTGTTACGTTCCACATGGGCACCATTGTAGTGCTTCAATCTTTGTCCATTAACTTTGAATTCATGGTTGTCAGAGATGGACTTGATTATCACGGCACCATGAGAGAATGGTTTGACGACTTCGAATGGTCCCGACCATCTTGATTTCAGCTTTCCCGGGAAAAGTTTTAGCCGAGAATTGAATAGGAGAACTAGTTGCCCTGGCGTGAATTGCCGTGGCAATAGTTTCTTGTCGTGCCATCGCTTTGTTTTCTCCTTATAGATTCGTGCATTGTTATAGGCGAGTGCACGGAATTCTTCTATCTCATTGAGATCCATCAAGCGCTTTTGTCCGGCACTTTCCCAATCCATATTCACGGTCTTGATTGCCCAAAGACGCCTTGTGCTCGATTTCCACCGGTAGATGACATGTTTTACCATAGACAAGCGGGAAGGGGACATACCTAATGGTGTTTTGAATGCGGTCACGATATGCCCAAAGTCGTCATCTAGTCTTAATGACCAATCCTTCCTTGAGGATTTACAACTTTCTCGAGTATTCCCTTCAACTCCGGTTGGAAATTTACGCTGCCCGTTGGTTTGTGGGTGATATGCCGTGGCGATCTTGTGTGATATGCCGAGCGTTGCAACATCTTGGCAATTAGTCTGTTGTCAAAATGCTTGCCCCGTCGCTGATAATTGCTCTCGGCATCCCAAATCGTGTAAATATGTTTTTCTGCGGAATCGTTGCACGGTCTTGGAATCGTCGTTGGGAACTGCAGCTGCCTCTACCCATTTAGACACATAGTCGACGGCGAGTAAGATGTAGAGGTTTCGAATGAAGATGAGAAAGGTCCCATAAAATCGATCCCCATACATCGAACAGTTCCACCTCGATGATGTTCGGAGTGGCATCTCATGTCGCCTAGAGATATTGCCCGTCCTCCGCAACGATCACATTGATTGTAAAAGTCTTGGGCATCTTTGTACAATGTTGGCCAATACAAACCGGATTGCAAGACTTTGGCAGCGATGCGAGTTCCTCCAAAATGTCCTCCATAGGGTGAAGAATGGCATTGCCGAGTACATTCTGTTGCTCTTCTTCAGAGGACACATCGGCGTATAACCCGATCTGCACATTGTTTAAACAAAAGAGGCTCGTCCCAAAAGTAATGCTTAGCATCATGGCGGAACCACTTCTTCCCTTGGTGAGTAATGCCATACGGAAAAATACCACAAACAAGGAAGTTAACTAAATTTGCGTACCAGGGTATTGCCGAGGCATGTCTTTGCCGTAGTGTCTCTCCCCCGAATTGCCGCGGCGTGCGCGTCAAAACCGCTGCTGCGGCGTCAAGAGTTGCCGAGGCGTGTGCATCCATGGTTGCCGAGACGTCATGGGTTGCCGAGGCGTTGAGGGTTGTCGAGGCAATTAGAATTTGTTCATCCGGGAATGCATCGCATATCTCTAGATTCGCGTCCTCCTCCCTATTGCGTTCCAAACGTGATAAGTGATCGGCCACTTGATTTTCTGTTCCTTTCCTGTCCTTAATTTCAATATCAAATTCTTGTAAAAGTAATATCCAACGAATCAAACGAGGTTTAGCATCATTTTTAGCAAATAAGTATTTGATTGCCGAATGGTCCGTATGAACAATTACCTTTGTACCAATTAAATAGGATCGGAACTTGTCAAATGCGAAAACTACAGCTAGTAACTCTTTCCCCGTTGTTGTGTAATTCACTTGAGCACCATTAAGAGTTTTACTAGCGTAGTATATCACATGGAATGTCTTACCTGTGCGTTGGCCTCGGACTGCTCCTACCGTGAAATCACTTGCATCACACATGAGCTCAAAAGGTAGCGTCCAATCTGGTGGAACGACAATGGGTGCCGAGGTAAGCTTTTTCTTTAGGGTTTCGAATGCTTGAGTGCAAGAATCATCATAATCGAAGACTTTATCCTGTTCAAGCAGATTACACAAAGGTTTAGTGATTTTAGAAAAATTATGAATGAACCTCCTGTAAAAACCTGCATGTCCAAGAAAACTTCGAATTCCTTTAACCGAATTTGGTAGGGGTAATCTCTCGATTACGTCCACCTTGGCTTTGTCTACTTCAATTCCCTTGGATGAAATCTTGTGGCCGAGCACTATTCCTTCATCTACCATAAAGTGGCATTTCTCCCAATTGAGGACTAAATCCGTTTCTTCGCATCTTGCCAACACCCTCTCTAAATTGCCGAGACAGCCGTCGAAGTCATTACCAAAAACCGAAAAATCATCCATGAAGATCTCAAGAAAGTCTTCGACCATGTCTGAAAAGAGCGCCATCATGCATCTTTGGAAGGTTGCCGGGGCGTTACACAATCCGAACGGCATCCTTCGGAAGGCATAAGTACCGTAGGGGCATGTGAAGGTTATCTTTTCTTGATCTTCTGGTGCTATGGCAATCTGATTGTAACCTGAATAACCATCAAGAAAACAAGAAAAAGGTTTTACCAAAGACGGTCAAGCATTTGATCAATAAAGGGTAATGGGAAGTGATCTTTCCTAGTGGCTTTGTTTAGCTTTCGATAGTCCATACAAACCCTCCAACCGGTCACATCTGGTTGGGATAAGTTCATTATTTTCATTGCTTACCACCGTTATACCTCCCTTTTTCGGCACACATTGTACCGGACTTACCCACGTACTATCGGAGATAGGGTATATAATGCCGGCGTCAAGCCACTTGATGATTTCTTTCATTACAACCCCTTTCATGGCATGATTCAGTCTCCTCTGGGCCTCAATTGAAGGTTTGTGATCATCTTCCTACAAGATCTTGTGCATGCACACCGCCGGCTAATTCCCTTCAAGTCGGCAATTGTCCACCCTATTGCCTTTTTATGTAGCTTCAACATGTTGATCGGTTCTTCTTTTCTGCTCAGGCTGTAACTTAGAGGAAATAATTACGGTAATGTATTATCGATCCCTAAGTATACATATTTGATTTGCTCGCAATTGTTTCAACTCAAGAATTGGTGGATTTTTGATATAGGGTTTTTCGATCTTACCTTCCTTACCCGAGTAGTCCAGGTGGTTCAAAGTATGTACCGGTCGATTGACTAGCCAATTTGCCTCTTACTGGTTGTTCCTCATCGACCGGTTCTTCATACTCCTCGGGTTCCTCTTGATCGGCAATGTAGTTGCCGAGGCAACTAAATTCCTCATCGGTTAAACTCTGCCGTGGCATGAAGTAGTTGGCATTCTTACGGATCATCGGCATGCCTTAGTGTTTGGAACACATTTAGTTTTACCTGCTGGTCATTCACCCTCATTGTGAGTTCTCCTTTTCAACATCAATCGAAGTTCTCCTGCCGCTAGGAATGGTCTCCCGAGAATGATAGGTGCATGCTCATCCGCTTCACAATCCAAAACAATAAAGTCAGTGGGAAAAATGAATTTATCAACTTTTACCAAGATGTCCTCGATTTTTCCATCCGGATGCACATAGGATCTGTCGGCTAGCTGCAGCATGACTGTGTTGTAGGTCTTGCCTTCCCGATTCCTAGTTTTTGGAAACCGATTTAGGCATCAAGTTTATGCTAGCCCCAAGGTCGCATAATGCTTTCCCGACATAGTGATTTCCAATGGAACAGGTATTGTGAAACTTCGGGGTCCTTCAACTTGGGTGGCATACGATTGTGCAACATTGCCATGCATCCCTCTGTCAGACCAACTGTTTCAAACTCTCTTAGCCTTGTTCTCTTGGACACAATGTCTTTAAGAAACTTGGCATAGTTTGGCATTTGTTCAATTGCTTCCACCAATGGCAAGTTGATGTGGACTTGCTTTAGGATATCAAGAAACTTCTTGAATTGGTATTCTTGCTTTTGTCGCTTCAACCTTTGTGGGAATGGTGGTGGAAGTCGGATATCTTCGATCCTTTCATTGGTTTGAAATTTGATTGACGGCATTGCCGGACATCCGAAGTTGTCGATCGTTATCAACCGGGGTTGCCGAGGCATGCTTATCACAAGAAGCCGAGGCGTCATCGGTTCTTAGAGGCATGTTTATTGCGGTTGCGCGGCAATTCCTGGTTCAACATCCGAGGCTTTGCCGCTAGGTTCATCTTGATCTTTTTGTGGAGTTTTGTTTGACGAGCGGGTTTGAACCTCTCTAAGTTGTTGGCCACTTCGGTGGTGATTGCCTTACATTGCTCATGGCGGTTCCTCTTGCGACTTGATATCGCTAGGTAAACCTCCTTGTGGTCTAGTGTTGATTTTGAGCAAACCTGTCCGACTTGATTTTCCAATGATTTGATTGCCGCCTCTTGGTTTTGCAATCTCATCTCGGTCTGTTAATAAAAGCATCGATTCTTTTTATGAAATTACTATTTTTAGCCATATACGATTCATTTTCATCATAAAAGCATTTAGAGAATTTTCCAAAGAACTAGATGTCATCGGTTGTTCTTTGCGGCATCCATTGTCGTGACATATTCTCTTTGGAATCCCGATGCTTGTGCATTCGGATTGTTCAGTTTAGAGCATTGTTGGGATTACTCTATGAAAAATTCGGTGCTTCTTCCAAGCTGGATTGTATGTATTGGACATCATGTTGTTGCTCGATTGTAATTCCCCACATAGAAGCTAGATTCGGATTCTCGTACATTCATTCGAATAATTATGGTTATCACCACATAACTCACAAAAAGAATCCATTACCTTGACTTCATGTGTGTTGTTTGGTTTTTGCATGTTCGAACCATCTTGGTTAAAGCGGCCAATTGTGCGAAATTGAATCGATGATCCTAGTTCATGTATTGTGGCTTGGCGTCTAACTCCTCCTCTTCTAGTAGATGGGAATTGATAATCATTCTTGGCCAGCCTGTTTAAGATTTGCATTGCTTCTTCCGGTGACTTATCTAGGAGTATGTCGTTTGCCGAGGCATCTAGCATCATCCTTGTTGGTGTATTCACGGCGTTGTAAAACATTGTTACTTGGGTCCACACCGGGAATCCGTGTAAGGGGCATTTGTGTAGAAGTTCTCTATATCGCTCCCAAGCCTCGTACATGGATTCATCATCCGCCTTCGAAAAGAAGTAATGTCGTTCTGAAGCTTATCACCAAATTTGTAGGATTAAATCTAGCAAGGAAATCACGACAAAGATCAGTCCAAGATGCTATGGATCCGGCGGAATGCTATTCAATCATGCTTTCGCCTATCCTCAATGAATAGGGAATAATCTTAATCGTAAGACATCGGGGTGACTCAGTGTATCTTGAACGAGTTGCAAATCTCGAGGAAAGATTTCAGATGTTGTCGTGCATCTTCGATTCTTGAGCCGCCAAATTGACCTATTGTGTTGATCATATTAAACATTACGGTTTCAACTCAAAGTGGTGGCTTCAATTTCGGTGTGACAACTCCCGGGTTAAGTCCATCAAGATCTTCTTCAAGATAGTCTCGAATAGTTACATTTTTCAAGAATCACTCCTCCTCCTGCTCGAACATCTTGATTAATATTGCCGTCTTGATTTGCCATTGCTTCTCTTATCCTTCGTCTAAGTCTTTGTAAGGTTCGTTCGATTTACGGATCAAAGGGATATTCTGGTGAAGTCGGTCTCGCCGGTCATATACCAATGCAAAACCAAAGTTTGTTAGCCCTTTGAATTTTAAACAAGAAAAATAAAAAGAAAGTGCAAGAAAGTAAAAACAAAGTCGCTATTGCCAATCCCGACAACGGCGCCAAAAAACTTGTTGCGCGTAATAAGTGCTACGCAATTGTGCAAGTATACACGTCGCAAGTAATAAAGTGATATGAGTATCGAGTATCGTCTCCACGAGGATTGGTTTGGGCCACTTTGCTTAAGTTCTTGCTTTGCCGTGTGAAAAGTAAAACACAATTGATAATAGGAGTTCTAATTAACGAGTAAACTAAGAGCAATAAACTAAAAGAATAGATTAAAGAAAAAAGAGAGAGATAGGCCAGGTTATCGTGAGTTGAGGTGTGATAGCCGATTGGATCGTCTTGGTAAAAGAGTGCACGGGCAACTCAGTTGCCGTGGCAACTTGCACAACGGGGTTGCCTTGGCAACTAATCGATGGTTGCCTGGGCAACTAGTTGGGCAACTACTTGGGCGTCTGGGTAGCAACTTCAAGGTTCGGCAGAGCGTTCTTCAATGGTTTCTTCTTATCCCTAAGTCGAAACTCTAGCTACTTGTGCATGCCTTGATAATACATCCCTGCGTGAATCAAGGGTGAACAACAACCAATCTTGCGCTCCTCTTAGCCGTTGAAATCCTTAACTTATTCCTAAGCCGGATTAATCTTCACCATCAATAGATTGAATAAAGACCATACTCATTCGTTTCTTGAATCTAACTCTCCCGATATTAGATAAATAGATGAAGTTACGAGATCCTCTCCCAATTCACTCGCAAACAAGAATAAAAGCCAAGAATGAGTAAACCTTGAATAGAAAAGTGCAAACTCTTATTACCTAAACAAAATCCAATTGTTTCTCACAACAACAATACACAATAACCCCAACCGATCAAGTTAGTTCATGGTTGGGTTCAAAAGATATACAAAGAATAATCCCCAAACCATGAATCTAATGGAAGCAAAGAAGAAGAAGAAGTCGAAATTTCCCCTAATGCTCTCTTGTCGAAATTTCTCTATTTTTCTCTATATGGATTGTCGAAATCTCCTTGCTATTTATAGGGCTAGGCCAAAGTCCTTCTTTGAGGAGGAGTTTGAGTTGGAATTAAATTATCTTTAAAGAATATAATTCTTTATTATAATTGTATTCCTACTAGAACTTCTCATATATTCTTGGAATTTAATTCTTCTTTAATCTCTGCATGGAAATCAAATTCCTTTGGGTTTGGGCTTTGCTCCACGTCATCTTGGGCTTGTCTAGTCATCAATTTCGATATCCCTATTGCATCTTCTCTTTGTCGACAATTGCCATGGCAACTGGCTCGGTGTCTCCTTCATGCATTGCCTTGGCAACTAGCTCGGCATATCCTTCATGCATTGCCCTGGCAACTAGCTCGGCATTGCTTTGGCAAGTGATCCTGCACATACACACACAAAAACACACCAAAGCAGCATCTTTTTCCACAAAAATCACCAAGTTATGTAATCAAGCTCAACAGTGGAAAGAAACATGAATTAATGCATGAATAACTAATTATGCAACTAATATGAGCTTAAGTCTAACAATAATATGAGTAAAAAGGGTAATAAAAATAGTACTTTTGAACACTTATCAGTTGCAAATTGCAATTTCCACAGGACGTGGAGTCCTTTTACTCAGATGAGTGGGGGAGCCATCATTTATCTTCAGAACCATATAAATTCGGCCTCGTCCTTTCTTATGCTCCTTACTCATATATGCTGACATAAAAAAGATTAACATAAACACCCTTTTGGACTCCTTGTAGTAGGTACAAAGATTAACATAAAAAAGAAGCTATCTTTTTACAAAAGAAATTAATCTACAAGTGCTCATTAGCCATTGGTTCTATCTATGTTTGGCTTCTATAAATAACTTGATTTCTCACCACCTTTTCTCAGTACCTAAAACGGCCACATCTCGCCTCTAATCTCACCTCATCAAACTCCCTGTTCATTTGACATACATGGAAGGCAAAGAAGAGGATGTTAAGTTGGGAGCAAACAAGTTCTAAGAAAGGCAACCTATAGGGACATCGGCGCAGACAGACAAGGACTACAAGGAGCCACCGACAGCTCCACTATTCGAATCCGTTGAGCTCCGGTCATGGTCGTTCTAGAGAGACGGGATCGCTGAGTTTGTAGCCACTTTCTTGTTCCTTTACATCACAGTGTTGACCGTCATGGGTGTTAATCGAGCACCTTCCAAGTGTGCCAGTGTTGGTGTCCAAGGGATTGCTTGGGCTTTCGGTGGCATGATCTTTGCCCTTGTTTACTACACCGCTGGCATCTCAGGTACTATTATTTAGTTTTGGGGCAATCGGCAAATAGTTTCATCATTTTGATATAAATGTGTGTAGTTTATCTGGCCATTTCCTTGAACCTTGTTGGTTTCTGGTGAATAGGTGGACACATCAACCCGGCTGTGACATTTGGTCTTTTCTTGGCAAGGAAGCTTTCTCTGACCAGAGCCGTTTTCTACATTGTGATGCAATGCTTCGGCGCGATATGCGGTGCTGGGTTGTGAAGGGGTTCCAGCCATCAAGGTATGAGAAGTTGGGCGGCGGAGCCAATGCCGTGAACCATAGTTACGCGAAAGGGGATGGCCTCGGCGCCGAGCTTGTTGGTACATTTGTGCTTGTTTACACTGTTTTCTCAGCCACAGATGCGAAGAGAAATGCCAGAGACTCCCATGTCCCTGTAAGTATTCTTTGCTTTGGTTGATCGAATTTTACATCACAAAATACAAATAGTGACGTAAATGTATGTTTCGGTGACAATATTTTAGATGCCATTAATAAGAAAATTTGCTGGAGTGATTGAATGTTTTTATGTGATATCACATTCATGCTGATCCAAGTAGATTGCAGCCATATGACTCGGATTTAAATACGGGCGTTTCTTTTGATATTTTTTCATTTGTGTGTGACATTGCAGATATTGGCTCCGCTACCTATTGGGTTTGCAGTATTCTTGGTTCACTTGGCAACCATCCCCATCACAGGAACAGGCATTAATCCTGCCAGAAGCCTTGGAGCAGCCATCATCTATAACAGGGACCATGCTTGGGACGACCATGTAAGTTCAAAACTATTACAACCCTATTCACGACTTATGCTAAAAACTAAAACAAATGGTTCCTTAATTTGACAGTGGATCTTCTGGGTTGGACCCTTCATTGGGGCTGCACTCGCTGCAATGTACAATCAAATAGTCATCCGAGCCATCCCGTTCAAGACCAGAGCTTGAAACCGTGGGTTTTAGCCTTTATCTACTACTACGTGTTCATTAATCCTATGTATTTTAACTTAACCCTGTTGTTTGTTTTGGCTAAAACTATGTGCTGTGCTGTATTATAAAGTGCTGGACTATTATATCTAGTGATTCGAACTTCCAGAAAAAAAAATGTTTCTTTTATTCCATTCATATGTACGTATTTTGTTTCCCCCGTAATACAATAAAAAAATGTTGTTTGGTCTGTTTCCCATTCGATCACCATCGTAAACATTTTTTCAAAGTATTTATTAAAACGAATTCAACATTAATCTTTCGTATTCTGCTTGTCTATATAAAAAATAAGCGCTGATCACAATTTTTAAAGTTACTCTATACCCGAAGCAAAATCGAACCATAGTAAATGATTATGTACTGTTGATGTCCAAACTGTCAAAACCGAACTCCTCCTAGTAGAGTGAAGAATGAAATTATTTTAACTCTTCCTATTTCCCTTTTCTTATTTTTCCGGTATAACATTTTCCACTTGTAACGATGCAAATATTCCACGCATGATTTTTTGAATAAATAATAATAATTATTAAAAAATTGCATTCCACTTTTCAAATCCATTTCCGGCGTACTTTTTAGTGTTTTGTAGGAACGCAACATATTGCAGCGATGGGTAGGCCTTTCTAGTTAAGCACGGTTGAGATTCTCCATCTTAATTCCCCAAAACACTCCTCTTAATCCCATTCATTTACCATATCTGCCACGCATTTGGAATTCCCACAGAGGGGTAATTTAGGACCTTCAGTCTCGCTGAGGATGATACGCCACGTGTTTTTTTCTCGACCCTCCTTTTCTTCGGTATATGGAAACCACTCAGATTTTCCCCGCTTTCAAAATAATATCCGTTCCAGCGTCAGAGGAGGCCGTTGGTACAGAGAGCTAAAAGTGGTGTCGTTTCATAGAGTTTTCGAGCTCTTGTTTGAAACTGAAATGGTGTAATTTAGTTGTCTAAACTCAAGCTGATTCTCTGTAAAATCTTGCACGTCAGCAATGGCTATCGGCGGTCTGATTTCCAACCGGAGTTTCGGTTCTTTTATTGGTTCAGGTATTTTGTTAATTTTCATTCCCCTTGGGGATTTAAACTTGCATTCCTCCCCACCCCAAAACTATTTGTCCCTGGTTGCAGTTCTTTTAAATTGTCTCTTTGGATTTGAAGTTTACTTTGAAGGGGATATGAGTAGCTTTGATTTATGGGAATCATTGAAGTTTGATGAAAATTTGATTGCATGCAGTATTCCTATTCAATTAAGTGACAAATGGTTTCAATCGAGGGATGTGGAAAGGATATTTTCAGTAAAACCCTTTAGCTTTTGCAGAACTGGGATATTCTTAAATGGGATTTTGATTGGTTTAGAACTTTGTTGGATATGAGGTTGCTGTGGTTTGGACTGTAGAGTAAAAGTTCTTTACCGGTCATAAGCTTTGGGGAAATCGTCTTGCCTTTCTTGGTCCCCTAGACGTGTATTATATGCAACACCTTGGGGTTTTATTAATTAATTTCTTTCATTTAAAGTTTTCCTCTTTAGGTTCATTGCCATATTATGAAGGTTTGCTTAAATCTCGAGTATCTCCGTAATTTGTAGTTTAACTGTGATAATGGCAGGTAAAGCATGTCGAGGGGAGCAAGCCATCTTGCTTCACAAGGGAGACAGATTAGGCATTGCATTTGCCCATGGGAACATGTTTTACCAGAAGTTATGGGGTCAAAAAGCAAATGGTTTTTTATCTGGCTACACATGTGGCAAATTCCTTTATAACACGGTTCATTTAGATGAAAACACTTTGAAACCTCTATCAATTTCACCTAATGGCAGATGACTTATTCCTTCAATGTCACTGTGCCACTCTGAGAAGTCTCACAAAGTTCCCCCTCAACTAAGGTGTAGAGGGAGTTTTGGATTCTATTATCTTCCAAGTCCATTGCCCGGAGGTTGGCTTGAGCCAAGTGACAAGGATAGAATAGGAAAAAAGGGGACTTGCGCTTACTATAAATCTGAGGAGTTTGACGTAACAGAAGCGAAGGTGGACTCTTTGGCATCTCCAGATGGAACTAACGAAGCTGTTCTAGTTGACGGAGACATGCAGGAAGCGGTCCGGCTGTGTTTGAAAGTCCTAATAGAACTCCCTGTGATTGACACAGTAAATGCCATAAATGTCTGAGTTAAGCAGCTTGCAAGCAACTCAAGCTCGACTTAGTTATGACTCGATTAATGCTTGACTCGAGTTGACTCGACTCGAATTCGAGTTCGACTCGAGATCTTAACAAGTCGAGTCGAGCAAGTCCTAACTGGACTCGATAAGCTCATGGACAGCTCGTTAATTTTTTTATAATATGTTAGTTTGGCGTATTTTTTTATTGTTACTTTAGAGTTTAAATTTTTAAAAATTTTGACGAGCTTAACGAGTCGAGTTGAGTAGCACAATTTTTTAACGAGCACAGGTCGAACAAAATTTTATCGAGCTTATCAAGTATCAAGTCGAGTCGAATCGAGCACAAATCAAACAGTTTTCGAGTGGAATCGAATATTTTTTAACTCGTGATCAACTTGCACGATAAACATTGCTGACCATAGGAGAAGCCATTGAATGCCCATTGCTTGTATACCTCAATAAAACCCATGTTCTTTTGCATGTGCAAAACATCTTTGTAGGAGGAGAGGATAAAATGTCTCTTTTTTTTCTTCCCTTCAATCTTTTTTTATTATATTTGGCCTTGACTGATTCCAAGTTGAGAATATTTGCTTTCCAGTCATACGTTTTAGAACCCCCTCCCACTTTTAACCGTTTATCTCCCTCGGATAATGTTTCATATCTTCAAACTTTCTGGCTCCAACACCAAATAAACATATGGGCTAGCCCTGAATCTTCTTTGTTTTCAAACCTACGATGGACTATTGAGGGACAGTCGTATCTTTTTAAAAAAATATTTTATATTTTTTATTGATAATATAATTTCTCAATCTTTAAAATTTTACAATTTTACACCATTGTAAAAATTTTATAATTTCACACCATTGTATAGTTTCCTGATAGTTCACACCTCCTGCTTAAAATTGTTCGAACCCTAAACACAATGGATGCCTGAAGCTGTTGACATTTAAAAAGAACTGCAAAAGATGCACTTTTCCTACCGGAAAGCTTCAAAAAAACGTTACCGGTGGGCTGAAAAGCTAAAAGGCAAAGGGAGATGCAAGTGTGCATTATTATAAGTGAAATGATTATGGTGGGGGCTTTTAATATTCGTATCTCTGCCTTTGGAGTATGTCAAAACTGTAATCATAAACCATCTTTCATATGAGAATTGAGATGTTCATGATTACATGCAACAGTCATTTTCATGTAAAATGAACTTTAACTACAATTATCGGCTCCATTTACATGAAAGCAGATCCGGTGAATAAGGCAAGAAAAGGAAAAAGAGACAATGACTTTGTATTCAAGCTTTAGTCAGTTACCATCAATACTGTTGTACACAATTAGACCTCCGGATTCTCATCCAATTTGGAGGAGAGGTTACAGAGAGATGACCGTGAACCGGCACTTGAAAATCCAACCTTATAGTCGGAGCATCCGCCGGCTGTAGAGGTGTCAGAATTCATTCTAATGCCGCGATAAGAGTCCCCGGCAACTAGTGCCTGTATCAGTTTCGGTGGTGGGGGAATGGCTACTTCCACAACTCCTTCCAACATCTTTACTACAGTTCCCATTGTAGGCCTCGATTCCTCTTCGTCTTGGATGCACCAGATTGCTACCATAGTAAGACGCTCGGCCTCCTGGACATTATATGCAGTTCCGAGTCTACTGTCAACAATTGCAGCAACATTGCCCTCGATTGCCTGGCGTGCTGCCCATGGAGGAAAAAACCACTTTTCGCTGTTCCCTCTCTCACTGAAAGCATTGGGGTTTCCTGCAGATTGTGGTGCCTCCACGTTTCTACGGCCACCGATTAGTTCTAACAATGTCATCCCATAACTGTAAACATCGGCTTTTGGGGTGATTGCTATACCAGATATCCATTCTGGGGCAACATAGCCCCAAGTACCCCTCATTGTGGCTAATACCCTGCTAAAATCCCTGCCAACCAGCTTTGCTAATCCGAAATCGGACACCTTTGCCATGTAATCACCATCCAAGAGAATGTTTTCGGGCTTGATATCACAATGAATGATGCAGTCCCTACATGCCTCGTGTAAATATGCTATGCCTCTTGCAGTGCCTACTGCAACTCGGAACCTAACATCCCAACACAAGTTTGGACTGTCTCGGCGTATGTATGCACTCAAGGGACCGTTAGGCATGTAATCATATACAAGTAACCTATGAGAATTCTCGGAGCAAAATCCTCTGAGTCTCACAAGATTAACATGTTGAATGTTGCCAATGGTGCACACCTCTGCCCTGAACTCCTTCTCACCACTCCCTGGCCTTTCAAGGCGTTTAACAGCAACAGGAGTAGAATCTGATAACTCGCCTCGAAAGACAGCACCAAATCCGCCATGCCCCAGTTTCTCCGAAAACCCTCGAGTCACACTATTAAGCTCTTTGTAAGTGAATACTTTGAGATTCAACCCGGGAAAAACATCATCATCATCATTCCCCTTCCCCTTCATGTTCTCACTTCTTTTCCTCAGAACCAACAGAACCAACCCTATGAACCCAATAACTGCAATCGACCCAACAATGCAAGCAACCAAAACCATGGTTTTAGACACAATTCCTTCCTTTGGAACCCTAATATAAAACACATCTTCATTGATACCATCAGAGCTCAAATTTCTCAAATTCAACAAAGACCCATAGACATTCTTACACAGATTAGTCCTCCCATTATGATACAACCCAACACAAGAACATTTTTTCAGACAAGAGTTCTCACAAGAACTCCTAGTGCCTGAAAACGACACCGTAGTCGCTCCATCAAACCCAACATAACCTACCTCCTCAAACCCATCTTTATCCTCGCAAAAATCATCACTTTCCCGTCTACAACCACTGGTAAAATCCCCAGAATTCCATTCCTCATCATCTAAAGGTCCAAATCCGTTAAGACAAACACAGGGTTTTAAAGATGAACTTACACAAGTTCCAAAAGCACCGCATAGTCCGTAAACTCTGCACTTATCATCCGGCACAGACCAAAACATGTTCCAATTCTCTATCTGTGGCGACCATGTGAATTGCTTCAGCTGTCCGTTGTCATCAATCTGAAACCTTGTCAATGGAGGGTCCAGTCCGTTATCCAGTGCTCTTTCCGTGTACCAAAACGACGCTGTCGGCAAGTACGGGTCGGAGAAATGGAACTTGTAAATGTAACGAATTGTCATTTGTGGGACATTGGCGAAAGCAGCTCCGGTCCAGTTTCCGGTGGACCAATACACATTGGTTGAATTGTAAACGAGCTCAAACGCGTTGAACTCTTGGGGGTTTAGCCTTAAAGAGAAATGTCCCGGCGATGGGTCAAACAAGCTCTTCCAAGAGGTTAAAGATCGTTGGGCGCTGATGTTCATCCCCGGCAGCCACGTATCCGTCGGAAGATCAAAGCTTTGCCATATTTTTGAACCTTCCGATGAATACAACACCAGATTCCCACTCTCTAAAAATCTGAAACTTTTTGCTTTCTCGCTGTTTGTGCTCTCCCAAACGACTGAATCTGGCGACTCCTTCACCGCTAACCGCCCTGTTTCGGTGATTTCAAGTGAAGATTGGGTAATATTCTTGATGGGTTTTTCACGATTGGCGACCCAAACGTGCGTTTGGGTGGGAATGGAAGAGTACCAAATTCCTAAATACCAATTGGATTCCCCATCTGTGCTGAAGAAACCCAGCTCGAAGGTACGGTTAATGCTGAGAAGAGTTGCGTTTCCTCTGATGATAGCAACAGCGGTGGACTCCAATTTCCTTGCTTTATAATGGGTTTCGAAAGTGCCGTTGCCGGAGCCTGGAAAAGGCTCATTCGGTGAAGGTTCGGTGACAGGGATTGCATATTGGGTGTGAAACGAAAGGAGTAAAAGCAAAAGAAGCGAAGAAACAGAAAACATGAAAGAAGGGGAAGTGAGCAACGACATCTAAATTCTAAACCAGAGTGTTGAGGTTTTCAGTTCGGTGAGAGCGAGGATGTTTTATTCTCTGTCTGGTTTGAACTCACGAGGGTGAGTGAGGTTCGAGTTGTAAGGTGACATGGGAAAAGCAACGCGCACTGTACAGACAGAAATTGTACAGAGGGGGAGGGAGAGAGAGAGAGAGAGAGAGAGAGAGAGAGAGAGAGAAAACAGAGTGGATTCTTTCTTATAGAAATCTGCAAAAGCTGCCATTCACGACACGACGGAAAACCCAAAAAAACAAAGAAAGAAAACTTTCGGGAATTGTTTGTGAAAGTACACTTATGTTTTCATCACGGTTTAAATTTGGTGGCATATTGTTGGTTAGTTAATGGAATAAAGCGGGAAGATGAGGGATATTTTGGTAAAGAGGAGAGCAGGTGAAGGAAAGAAAAGTCTAAGAGGAGATAAATGGTTGTCTTGTGGCTGACAAAGGTGCTCGAGACCACTCACGGAGTCCTTTGTTTTCAACAGGAGTAGTTAAAAGCAAACAAATACTGTAATACTATTTCTCTTTTTTTGAGTACATATATATTTCTTTACTTCGGAAATTTATTTCATAAATTTGAACTTTTACAAAGCGGAGTATATTATTATTATTATTATTAAGCACTTAAGCATACGTGCTAATTTTTCTAAATAAAATGAGCACTTAAAGAAAAAACGCATACGTGCTAATTTTTCTAAATAAAATGAGCACTTAAAGAAAAAACAACTTGTATTCAAATACTAAAGTTCACGTCATGCCTCGAATATAAACTGTAAAATAAGCATAAATTATTGAAATATATATATATTTGCCAAAATTTGAGTATTTATCGGCTATAATGGTGACTAATACGTTCACTAAAAGATAAACCATTAGTTATGAAATGTTTTCTATTCTCATAGATATAAATTAAAATATCAAATATTGATCTTATAATTAAGAGATAAGATAGGTAACAACTACACTATATCTCATTGTT
The DNA here is from genome assembly GCA_019671005.1 of Hibiscus mutabilis. Lineage (NCBI taxonomy): Eukaryota > Viridiplantae > Streptophyta > Magnoliopsida > Malvales > Malvaceae > Hibiscus > Hibiscus mutabilis. The sequence goes on from CM033756.1 coordinate 11,311,320, forward strand.
AGTAAGGAGATAATTCTTTGATTAAGTAGGAAGATAATTATATTCTTAAAATAAATATTAAAATTTAAACTCATATAAATGAGACAATATAATCATCTATAAAAGATTACTATTTGGTAGATTGAGAAATCACAATATATATAGTTTTTTTTTGTTTTTATATAGATTGAAATTATATGATGATATTGTAATTTAACTGATAAAGTTAAAATAATTTATTATTAATGAATCAAATAATCGACAAAAATAACATTTATATAACAATCTTAAAAAAGTAATTATATAAATACAACAACAAATGTTCAAGATTTTTAAGTAGACACCTTTATAAATATATAGTTTGAATTATCATACGAAACATTAATAATGAAATATTTTTAATTTTAGAAATAAAATTAATAGTCACATATTTTATTTATTTATTTATTTTCAATTTAGAACACATCACAATTATTTTAAACCATAGTTAGAAAACTAGAAAAACAAACAACTTACATCGCGAAAAGAGTATTTATCCCATTACACCGACTAATATGGATAAAGTATTGTAAAGGTTCATTATGAGAACAACATTCCATACTTAATTTATTTCATTCAAAACATTAGAATTTAAACTCCTGACAATGTTTAAGAGATCTTGTGTTTATCCCATTAAACCAACCAATCTTATGTTTATCACAATGTTTAAAGTGAAAATGATATGTTATTTAAAATGGGGCAATCTACAACGAAGTTCACTCAATTATGGGTAAGATTACATTTGGGTCACTCAATTATTAAAAAGTACATTTTGGTCACTCAATTATGGGCAATGTTACATTTGGGTCACCTAATTATTAAAGGTTACACTTGGGTTACTCAATTACGGGTAAGGTTATATTTGAGTCACCCTTCATATTAAAAAATGCATCAACTTAGTCATTTTTTCTTCCAAATTACTTGTATACCCTCGTTAACACTAGAGTACTTCATGTGAAATCATTAAATAATCTAAACACAAATTGATATATATTTTTTAAAATATGAAGGGTGACTCAAATGTAGCATTACCCATAATTGAGTGACTCAAGTGTAACCTTTAATAATTGGGTGACCCAAATGTAACCTTACCCATAATTGAGTGACCCAAATGTAACTTTTAATAATTGGGTGGCCTAAATGTAACCTTACCCATAATTGAGTGACCTATGTAGTTTACCCTTTAAAATGTTACCAAGAATTAAGGTTGTAAACGAACCAAACGTTCAACGAACCGTTCGTAAACCGTTCCACGGGAAGTTCGTTTATTTATTAAACGAACGAACGTGAACAATATTTTTTGTTCGTTGAATTAAATGAACGAACACAAACAAAGGGCTTGTTCGTTCATTTTTGTTCGTGAACGTTCGGTAATTCGTTCATTTATGTTCATTTAAATTTATTCACGTGTGTCTAGGGGTGTTCATTATTCGATTAAACCGAACAAACCGACCGAACCAAAATAAAATTGGTTAATCTATTAGATAATTTTAAGTTTCGGCTAATGATTAAGAGTTTTTTCAAATTTCAATTATCGATTAATTTGATTTAAAACCGGTTAATTAACTGAATTAATCAAACTAACCAAAAATATTAAACATTTAACACATTGTACATGTTCGTTTGTTTTTGTTTGTGTTTGTTTATGTTATTTTATCATTTTAATGAAAGAACACGAACAAGAACATGAATTTTTGTGTTTATTTGTGTTTATGTTTATTTATTTGTTCGATTAAAATTAAATAAATAAATATAAATATACTCTAATTCATATTCGTTTGGTTCATTTACTGCCCTACAAAAAATACAAATGGCAGTGGTAGAATTTGAGGCGGGGCTCTAGATAAAGGCTATGGCCTATGGCATGGTGAGCTTTGGGAGCCTTTTTCTGGGATGAAGTGAGATTTGTGAGTGCTGGAAGAAGGTGGCAACTGGACCACAAAGTGTTCCAATCAGATTGTCCCCAACTTTTACATCCATTTCAAGTCACTCCCTCCTCTTTTTTTCTCTGACCTTTTTCCTTTTGGATTTTTTATACCATTTCTTGAGGGAGACGTAGCCGTGTGTGTTTTATTTCGGGTAAATTATACGGGAGACCACCGATCTTTTAATTTTGTCAAAATGATCACTCAACTATTGATATGGTTCTAATATAGCCACCAACCGTTAAAATCTAACGGAGAAGATGTTGTGGCAGTTAACAGAAACTTATATAATTACACATTTAGTCCCCGCGATTTCCACATTTAATCAATTTAGTCTTAGTTTCAATTTAATAAAATAAATTAATTATTCAATTAGGTGGTGACACGTGTCACCACCTGATTTGAGAGAAAAATCAAATAATTGTACAAATATAGTTAGGGGGAATCAAACCCACAATCCCTTGAGTGTAGGGGGAAAGCCTCTGCCACTAGGCTAAGAACATATTTATAACATAAAACACAAAATTTAATATATGTGTTATATGATTGTTAATGCCATGAAAAAAGAATTAAATGTGATTTTAGGGAATTCAAACATGACACACTTATGATGCATAAAAACATCTAACCCAAAATTTTATAAACCCTAAACCCTAAAATTTTATAAACCCTAAAACCTAAAAAATTATGAACCTTAAACACTAAAAATTTTATAAACCCTAAAAACTATAGTTAGTGCATGATTTAAGAAATCTCTAAACACTAAACCCTAAAAATATAGTTAGTGCATGATTTAAAAAATTTATAAACCATAAACCCTAAAAATTATTGATTAAGTTAAAAATCATAAACCGTGCACTAACTATAATTTTTAGGGTTTAAGATTTAGGGTTCATAAATTTTTAGGGCTTATGGTTTATAATTTTTTAAAGTATGCACTAACTATAATTTTTAAGGTATATGATTTAAGTCTATAAAAAAGTTAAATCGTGCGCTAACTATAATTTTTAGGTTTTAGAGTTTAGATATTTTTAGGGTTTATAAATTTTTTAGGTTTTAGGGTTTATGGTTTATAAATTTTTAGGGTTTATGGTTTATAAATTTTTTAAATCATGTACTAACTATAATTTTTAGGGTTTAGAGTTTAGAGATTTTTTAAATCATGCATTAACTATACCTTTTAGGGTTTAGAGTTTACATGTTGTTAGGGTTTAGGGTTTATAAAATGTTTAAGTTCTAGAGTGTATAATTTTTAGGGTTTATAGTTTATAATTTTTTTAAATCGTGCACTAACTATATTTTTAGGGTTTAGGGTTTAGAGATTTTTTTAAAATCATGCACTAACTATAGTTTTTAGGATTTTGGGTCTATAAAATTTCTAGGGTTTATGGTTCATAACTTTTTTTAGGTTTTAGGGTCTATAAAATTTTTAAGGTTTATAAAATTTTGGGTTAGATGTTTTTATGCATCATAAGTGTGTCATGTTCGAATCCCCTAAAATCACATTTAATTCTTTTTTCATGGAATTAACAATCATATAACTCATATATTAAATTTTGTGTTTCATGTTATAAATATGTGCCTAGCCCAGTGGCAGAGGCTTTCCCCCTAAATCCAAGGGATTGTGGGTTCGTTTACCCTTTTATTTACTACTCTGTCCACTGTTACTTTCCCAATAAAGTAGCAGTTAGGTGTTAGTTAAACTTGAGTGAGTCTACGATATGTCAATAGTTGAGTGGTCATTTTGACAAAATTGAAAGATCGGTGGTCATTTCGAATAAACCCCAAAGATCAGTGGTCTCCCGTGTAGTTTACCCTTTTACTTACTACTCTGTCCACCGTTACTTTAATTTTTCTCTCTAATAAGGTGGTGACACGTGTCTCCACCTGATTGGAGGAGGAAAATAAATTAATTTAATTAAATAAAAATAGATAAAGTCTTCTAATAAGGTAGTGACATAATTAATTTATTTTATTAAATTGAAACTAGGACTAAAATGATTAAATGTGAAATTGCGGGGATTAAATGTGTAATTATACAAGTTTCTGCTAACTGCCACGTCAGCCTCTCCGTTAGTTTTAACAGCTGGTGGCTATATTGGAATCATATCAATAGTTGAGTGGTCATTTTGACAAAATTAAAAGATCGGTGGTCATTTCGATACCAACCCCAAAGAACGGTAGTCTCCCGTGTAGTTTACCCTTTTATTTACACTCTGTCCACTGTTACTTTCCCATTAAAGTAGCAGTTAGCTGTTAGGTAATCTTGAGTGAGTATACGATATAACAGTTTGATTTAAAACTAAAAGTAATAAATTTTAAAAATTATTTTAAAAACACAAAATATTGGGTTGATGGTTTTTTTGAACGTTTTGAAATCGGATTCTTTTTAGGTTGGTGGTTTTCTATAAATTTTAAAAAATATCGAAAAAATACTAAAAACAGCATAAAATGTTACTAAAAAGTGTAATATTTTAAGTTGTTTAAACAAATTTTAAAACAAATTTTTTTAACCTTAAATTAAACTATTATACTGTAGACTCACCCGTCAAACTCATTATTACTAATTGGGAAAAAAAGATTAAGTCTTATTTCTGTTGAATTTTAATTTTTAGTTTTATTAGAATGACAGAACCCATCTTTTTTGTTCGTCCCTTGCCATAACTGGAAAATAAAAAGTTTCTAAAAAATATAATACTTGTCTCCATTACTCCCCCCCTAACAAAAAAAATGGGTGTTTAGTACATCAAAGCTTTATAGATTTCCAAATTAAACAAGATTGAGTGAAATATCTTAAAAGGTTATCATGTATCAACTGACAAATAATTTAGTTTTGTTTAACTTTGTGTTAATATCGGTTCTTCAGCAAGGTTTGAAACGGTTTCCCATGTAAACGACTGAGTAAACACTAAGGATAGTATATTTATGTTTTTTCGTTTAACTTTAACTAAACAAACAAATGAATACAAATAATTAAACAAACATAATTTTTTTTCGTATTTGTTCATTAAAATGATAAACGAACACAAATGAATGTAAACGAACATAAATGGCTTACCTGGTTGTTGGTCTTTGACAGCCCAGTGGTGTGACGATGGTGCTCGTGTTGGGGTGGGATGGAACTTAGAAGGCAGAGCAGTTGTGAGCCGCTAGGTGGGAAATACATATGTGAATAAATTTAAAGAACATAAACGAATGAATTACCAAACGTTCACGAACGTAAACGAATGAATTAACCATTTGTTCGTGTTTGTTCATTTAATTAAACGAACAATAAATCTTATTTATGTTTACCCGTTTAATAAATAAACTAACATAAATGAACTTCATGCTGAACGGCTCACGAACGATTCGTCGAACGTTCGGTTCGTTTACAACACTACACCTCTACAATTATCCCTCACATTTTGGCTCTTATGAACGAGAAATTATATCGTGGACTCCTCTCACCATCTCATCCACGATCCAACCAATAAAAATAATTCATTTCGTTAATTTTTATGTAATTTTTTTACTTAGTGAATCTTCACTCATATTTACTGTAAAATTAAAAATAAATTTTACCAGGTGAAGATTCACCTGATAAAAATATGACAATTTTTTTTGATGAAACATGTGATTTTTATTAGTTGAAAACACAAATTAGGCATTTGATATAATTTCTCCTTATAAACCAGAATTGGAAAGTTAAAATTCAGCATATTAGTCGAGAGGCGAACATGTTGGACGATACATTCGATCGGCATCTTCCTCATTTCAGACTTTCACGGTGCCGCCGGATATAGTTCTTAATATCTTGTACAATAATCGTAATAACCTTGGTTAAGGTTCTCTTTGTTTAGTCTTCTCTATTTTCAGAAGAAAAAAAACGTTTACATCAACAATATATCGTTAGTTAATCTCTTTTAGTAATAGAATCATGTTTACAATCTTTATTATTTGATATATCTATAACATTCAGTTAAATGATTTTCACTCAAATTAATTTATGAAGGTTACTTAGAATTGTGTAACAACCGATATTTGGTCTTGAAAATTATGATTGAATCCAAAATGTCATTGAGTAAAAATAAAAATAAAATCGGTCTAAATTACAGTAAAAAATATGTTTAAAGCTACAATTCAAAAAATAACAATAAACAGAAAGAAGTAATACTTTTTTTTGAAGTAAAAATAAATTTCATTAATCAATAATTAATCGTATCACATCGGCCCTAATACATTCAAAATATTCTATATCGAAACTAACGGATGACACATCAAGTGTGAGACTGAGTATATCGTGTGGCAATGGCTAGAGATACGTATTTCAATCCTATTTATTTTCTCTCTTTTGGTTTAAATATGTTTACTGAATTTTTTAAGAATGTTTAAATGAACATTAGAACCTTTCATTTATTACTTCGTTTGAAAAACTTGTACATATAAAAAGGAGACTGTAATTAGTATGGTACAGTCTGGCGCGTGGACCGACATGCTTTGGATCCCAGTGTTCATTGCTGATTCTTATGAGCGTACTAGTCTTGCAAATTTTCAAAGTGAAGCTGTATGAACAGAAAATTATGTTTTTTTTATTAATTTTAAATCGAAATGTTATGACTTTTACGTAGTTCTTAGAAAAAGATGCTCTTAAGAAGATTTGACTAATTAAGCCGTTGTTCATTTATATAGAGTATGAAACAAATAAATAATGTTCCGAAAATGATATGCAAGCAATCAGCAGAAACCTAACTATAATTTTTTATGGAACCATTGGTTTTCCTGGTGGTTGCAAATCTGCTCTTTCAATCTGCCCAAATCAGGCATAGATTTTTTTATTAGTCAATTAAACCGCCATTTGAATGTGACCCCTAACCATTTCGAAATGAAATTAAGAAGAAAAAAAAGTCTAATTACAATTATGGAGGTAGACAATATGGGCATCCTATGTTCATGCACAACCAAAGAGTTGCATGGAATACAATAAGGCAGAAGGAAAGGGAAAAACAAACGAAAAAAAGACAAGAAACATGTTGCAAATGAATGTCTTGGATCATACATTATCTCAAGCTGACTATAAGACAATTCGATGGATCTAAAATTCATATCACATGACATAGTAAGAAATAAACAAAAGGAAAATGCTATAAAAACCTGTACAAGTGAAACTCCGATCGATTATCATCAACTGAAGCAAGGCAGGCTGCCAACTATCTTTCCCTTCCAATCTGAAAACCGACGATAGAATATTTAACTGCAAAAGAGATGCATTAACATCCCAAGACCCGAGCTGTGTTTATCATATCATGTCAACTTGGTTCTTTACTCTCTGAAGTTATAAACTCGACAGATTGGTGGTGAAAAGATTCGACAGCCTGAATACGTGTAACCTTATATATAACTAGAAATTCGGTAAAATTCAATCCTGGAGGCACACCATCTGACCTGCTGCAGAACCAACAACTTAACTGTATCTGCAGCACGCTGGGCGTTATTGATTAAAAGCCTGGTCAAATTTCATTTCCTGTAACATTGAAAAAGGTATAACATGTTGTCACTACATTGAAAGACATGGGTATAAACATATTAAACATGCCGGTGATGCGAAGTACAAGATTTGGCATAGGGAATAGAAGACACAGCAGATTCATAGGTGTAATAATATATAACAGAGAAGCTTCAAGTAAAGCCCAAGAACTTGCACAACGTGCATGACAGACAGTTTGAGTCCATCATATTGTTGGGTACAGTAAATTGGATCCACCTCAGCTAATCAATGCTACCCAGGTAAACATACGCAGTAAATTAATTACAAAGCCAACTTGAAGGAGGCGAACCTGATCACACATGGGACAGGTGTCACTTCTTTCCATCCACTCCAAAATGCATGAGAGGTGATAGTGATGTTCACATTTTGTAACAAGTTTTGGATTCTCTGTGTCATACTCTGCATATGCAAATACCACAGACAAGCCGTTACTTATGAGCTGTTGATATATTATTAACAAGGAAATTGGCGTTATTTTTAAATGGACCGATCAATTACCAGCAACACGGGGCACAGATCTAGCTCTACAGGCAATTAATTAGAAAATGAGATACAATACCTTCAAGACAAATAGGACAAGCATCCTCTGTGTCATACTCTGCATATGCAAATACCACAGACAAGCCGTTACTTATGAGCTGTTGATATATTATTAACAAGGAAATTGGCGTTATTTTTAAATGGACCGATCAATTACCAGCAACACGGGGCACAGATCTAGCTCTACAGGCAATTAATTAGAAAATGAGATACAATACCTTCAAGACAAATAGGACAAGCATCCTCTTCCTCTGTCGTTGATTCCTTAGATTCGGTTAATTTTGAGACTTCTGATTTTCTTGGTGAAAGAAGCAACGAACAAGACTGTGTTTTGCAGTCTGATTCCTCGAGATCTTCACATGTTGCCAGAGTCTCAAAACTGCCTCTGCTTAGAGTTTCTCTGAAGGACTCTGAATCGGTTGATTGCGGACATCCCAAGACCACATAATATGGCAAAGGTGCTGGAGGTGGCCTAAAGGTGTCAGGTACTTCTAAATCCAAATTAATCAGAAACCTTGCAGCCATTGCAGAGGCTGATCCTTCGTGGGGTGTTAAAGACTCATTCTCTTCCAAAGCCGGAGGACACTGGGAGGAGTTTTAAAATTCAAAGAAATGATTACAATAAATATTATTAGAACTCTTATATCACAATAGTAAATAAAAGGATTAACGAAGACCGCCTACACAAACTAGAAATTATTACGTAAGATACTATTAGACCAGTGGCCACTGAAAACAAGCAGAAGACTCAAGAGCTCCATCCTTCAAATGCATATGCAGTCAGTCTCGCATAAATCTTTTATGGTATTTTGAGGAGGGAGTTCTCAAGTTAGGGGACTAGATTCTCATACCAAATTTCAGGTCTCCTTTTAATGCTCTGTAATCAATTTTCCCCATAAAGTAAACTAAAAGAGTAAAATAAGTCGGCACAAAACCAGAAATATTTTCACAAATTTGTGCATGTGCAACGTCTAAATTCAGCTTGCACAATGACAGTACAGCATCGAACTTCTAGCTTTCAAAACATACTTCAGTCAGAAAAAGTTTCCAAAATTAATCAGACCCAAAAGATCAGTGCCAGATCATAGGTTCTACAACTAAGAATAACAATTTCATTGAATAATCAATTACAAAAGAGAAGCGTGAATCCGGGGTAGTTCAAACTTCAAAATCATCTTCTTTCCACCCTTTTCGATTCCTTTTTCCCATTTGTTATTATGGATAGCGGTAAGTGAGTACTTCTAATATTTCTATAAAACAACTTCCATTTCTCTACTATGAAGAAAGAAAAAATCATATAAGATACTACAGACATTAGAAATATTTATAAGATGGGCATATTACTAACATAGTAATACACAGGTGTCCCATGCAGAAGAGGCTTCCTGGAAGAACAGCAGCAGCCTCCCATTTCCCACAATTATCTTTGTCATTAACCCAACGCAAATGGAGCTGGGAACATCTTCCCTGTTATTTGACATCAGTGAATAAGTAGAACATTACAGGTTCAAAGCAAGGGGTTAAAGAAATCAACTTAAAAGATAGGAAAAAACAGGTAGCACTAGTTCTGGAAGCATGAACAAGACAAGAGTCTATAATGAATTACCACGGTCAATTTTCTTTTTGAAAAGAGCACAGTGGTAGAATACGTTATCAAACAAATATCATAACCACTTCATATAAATAGAATGTGTAAAACTTCAGAGAATTATAATTTGCATACAGCATCTTGGGTTGGCTGAGGATAACAAGTTGGCAGCTTAACTAAAATAACCGGTATATGCCAGTACAGCTTACATCTTACAGCAGAGTAGTATGCATTACTAGGCTAACTACAGCTCGAGAAAGAAAACAAAGAGGTATGAAATTATTTCCCATATACAGAGCATAAACCAAGAGCCAATGTGTTTTACAGTTTTACTGCCTTTGGAAGGAAATTTGCCAGTGAAATCCACCTGCTTATAAGCTGGAAAACATGAGACTTAGCCTCTTAGTGCCAGATTCCCAGCTTATCTAAAATTGGAACACAAAGCAGACCTTAAAAGAACTAAAATTGTAAACACCTTAAAAGAACTAAAATTGTAAACATCACACACACGCGTGAATTTCACGCCTTTGACATCTTTATTATTATTGTTATTGTTAAAACAACACAGATATGGTTATCTGAAGCTAAGTAGGACAACTTAAAGTTAAAAACCAAATCGCAGAAACAGTTGATATTAAAAAAAAACCCGGAATTTAATCACTAATTGAGTAGACAAACAACAAACAAGGAAATAACCACATAAAAAACAAAGAGATGGAAGTCATAAATTCCACAAATCCTAATTTAAGAAGTCCAGAATAGGAAAAGGGGGAAGTGATATGTAGCGGAGGGAAAACAAAAGAAGGAAATTATTTTAAGGAATGAAAAACGATTTCATCAATGAAGAAGGAAAAATAGTAAAGATTTAACCTTTGGAAGCGGCGGCGGAGATGAGAGGAGAGGCGGAGACTTCTAGCCCAAAATCCAAACTTTAGAACTTAGAAGGGTGAAAAGAAAGTGAGGAAGAGGTTTCCCGGAAATAATTTTTATTTTCTAATTTAATTTGGAATTTTGTATGTTGTGTAGGTTGTAATTTAGTTTCTTAAACCGTATGTATGGTTGAGGAACAAAAGTTGATTACCCGAAAATCAACAGTCATGTTTGATGTTTGGATGTTTTGTAAATTTAAAAATGGTAGTTATTTAGTGATGTGTTAGATTGATCGGTGAATAAATCTAGAGATTTTTAGAGTGGTTTTAGTGTGTTGTTTGATTTATTTATTTTTTGTTTTCATTTCAAATAAAAGTAATCTTATTTAAGATTTTATTTTTCTTATATTTTATTAAATTTGTTCATCTACTTTTATAATATGTTATTTTGTCTATTTTTATGACAGCGATGTTAGTGTTGTGGTCATTGAGTATTTTCTTGGTAGATTTAGGCTTTATTTTTTATTATTTTTTAAATCAGCTTTTGATTTTAAAAGTTGGTTTGAGACCAAAAGCATGCCAAAATTGTTTTTTAGTTTGGTTTAAAAAATACTTTTTAAAAGTTGAATTTTTTAGCTTTTAATTTTTCCAAAAGCACTTTTAAGTAAAATTACTTATATATCCTCTTTTATATCATTAATTTTTTTATATTTTTAAAATAGATATTTTATCTAATTAAAAGTACTTTTTGACACCAATACCAAACACTCCTATTTAAATCAAACAATCCAAAAATACTTTTTAAAATTAATTTTCCACATCATTTTCTAAAAGTAATGTCAAACTGGCCCTTAATCTCTGATGTTATTTTTTATGATTTGAGTGTATTGTATTTGTTACATCTTTTGTTATTTTTTTTATTGAAAATCAATTTCTACCATTATTAAAAAAAATTGTGATTATTTGAATTGAATTTTATTTTTTTAATTTATAAGTATTTTTTATATAAAATAAATATTCTAATACTTAAAATAGTAAAATGACTTAAAAGTAATATATATAAATCATTTTTCATGTTATAATACTTCACCCTTCAAATTTTACACTCTGTTTTTTTTTTTTGTGTTTGGCTTCTTAAACTAGCTTTTCCACTTAAAAAATTCCAAAAACAACCAAAAACACTCTACTTTTGAGTGTCAAAACCCTGGTTTGTCCCCCAAACTAACTTCTCAAACCTTGATTTGCCAAAAGTTAATTTTTTTAGTTTTTGTAAAACTTTAATTTGGCGCCAAAACTTGATTTTCCACGGCAACCAAAAATAAAGCTTGTAATACGTTGGCCGGTTATGCTGCAGTTTTGAGAGTTGAAAGATGAGAAATTTTGCTGCAGGTGTGCATGGAAAAGTTCTTGACCTTGCTGCACGTGTTGATATAGCTACTGAAGTTGCCCATGCAATCACCTATCTTCATATGTACACAGGTTTCTTTAAAAATAGCATTTTTTCCTAAAGAAACTTTGCTGTTGTTGGAGAACTATGAATGGAGAGATTAACAAGATTATGCATTGAATTCTTGTAGATCACCCAATCATCCACAGAGACATAAAGTCCTCCAACATTCTCCTTACTGAAAAGCTTCGAGCCAAAGTTACAGACTTTGGTTTTGCTAGGTTGGCTGCTGACATAGATTCTGGCGCAACCCTTGTGTCTACCCAAGTAAAAGGAACCGCCGGCTACCTCGATCCGGAATATCTAAGAACCTATCAACTTACCGAGAAGAGTGACGTTTATTCATTCGGGGCACTATTGGTTGGACTAGTCACAGGCAGGAGACCTATCGAACCGAAACGAGAACTAAGGGAGCGGATAACAGCAAGAGGGTGCGATTTTCATTCCATTCTCCCTTTACCTTCATTTAAATAGTTCATCCCCTTGTAATTGTGTTGATATGTTTATAGAATTGCAGGCGGTGAGGAAGTTTAATGATGGTGATGCCATTTCAGCTTTGGTTCCAAGGCTACAACTGACCACAGGGACTAACTTAGCCATTGAAAAGATTCTCGAGTTGGCCTTACAATGCTTGGCTCCTCGTCGACAGAACCGGCCTAGTACGAGGAGGTGTGGGAAGATCCTATGGAGCATCCGAAAGGACTATCTGCCATGGACCTTCGCTCTTATTCATCTAATTCCCAGTGAAGTGGTTAAGTTGGAGGAATATAAACAAAGTGTTGTTGAATCCAAACCAACATACAAATGTACAGAGAAGTCGATGCAGCGCCCTGCCTCGACGATCAATTCAGAATCCACCATGGAGGCAAGATTGTGCAGGAAATGTGTTTGTTTGGTTTGGATCATGTGTATTGGGAATTCAGTTTGTTGATTAATTAGAAGTTGTTCTGTCTCTGTTCTGGTTGATCGATGAATTTTTGCTTAAGTTTTCATGCTGAAGCAGGTAACATTCACAAAGATGCATGTAGCCATGTATATGTTACACTGGGTAGAAAATTCTATCGAGCACTCAACAAGAAGACCTTGTTATGTTACACATCAAATCCCATGAGAATTCTAGGTCTATGTTGCACGGATACAAAAATAAAAACGAAAAACAATTTGTATAATTACAGAATATGGGTGCAACAAAAGTACAATAAATATAAAATAAAGTTTAAATTTAAAAAATTAAAAATAAAAGTTCATAAAAAAATTATAACCGGTAAATCATAGGACATTAAAAGAAATTGTAATTCTTTGAAATATTTAGAACTCATGACACTACAATTTTTACGAAACAGGGCTTCAAGCTTGGACTGCTATATGCTGATGTCACACGTAAACCAAAACTCTACATATAGAATCTGAGCCATGATTCACGAAACAGGGCTTCAAGCTTGCAATTGTGTCCTCTTGGAGTCATAAATTGTTAGGTTTCAATATGTTCCCTTAGTGATTATATTTTGTTCCTCTTTGCTCAAGCCCCTTAGAAGTGTATTAATTTGAAGCTGCATTGGTTGATTGAATTCTGTGATGTCTTCAACTTTCGTTTCAGCTATTTACATGAAACTGAGGGAAAGATGTTTCGAGTTTTAGTACCATTAAAATGTGTACTCTGCCTCCATATTTTACTCACATTCGCCTACTTGGTCTATATTCTCTGATAAGTGGTCCAATTTTACTTTTCCGACAGCGTGGATCATGATATGTGTGTTCCGTATACTGGGAGTGAAGCCTGGACAAGATCGCTCGGATATAAGATAGTGGATGAATGGAGGCCATGGATGTTCAATGGACAAGTTGCCGGGTATGTTCCGTCTCTTAACTTAAGCAGCAACTTCTTTTCTACCACAAAGGAACGGAAACATTTCGATTATATTCCCTTTAGAACTGAATTACCATGTGTATTTTTGGAATGCATTTGCAGGTATTTACAAGGTTATGAGAACAACCTGACATTCTTAAGCATAAAGGTACAACATTGCAGACATTGCTTGGTTATTAAATATATTTAATGTAATAAATACTAATTAATAATAGAAAATCTCAGTGAATAAGATTTCTTGGTGATAATCGTCTCTGTGCAAAAGTTACACGTTCTTGCGGATAGGGTTTGTAACTTTTAGACGTGAAAGTTTGGTGGGATAATATTTTATCCTTCGGGGTCATGGAGTTAAACCTGATGGATCCAATCATGTTAAATATCGTCTTCTTCGAGTACAATGAATATCTTGTCGTTTTCATTTGTGGTTCAGGGATCAGGGCATACTGTCCCGGAATATAAACCTCAAGAGGCATTGGAATTTTATAGGAAATTCCTGGCAGGAAAACCTATATGAAGCAAATATTCATGAGCTTCTTGCTGTTTCCCTTTATTTAAGTTATGGATTGTAATTGAAGGCTGAGCAGAGGAGCAGGAGAATAAGTTAGCCAAGGAGGGTACAAACTCGTTGATTCAGCTCATTGTGTTGTACTGTGATGTATTTCACGGATTTTAAGTTTCGAACTCGATAGCTTTCGAGGTGAAGTATGTCATGAGCAAGTATTATGTATATTGGAATGGGAGCACGACTCGGTTTGGCTTAATCACAATTATTAGGGGTGTGCATTTCTAGATACCGGATCCGTTCCGGAAAATTGGATATCTGAATTTTCGGATCGTTAAACAACGATTCGTATCCGATAAATCATTAATTTTTCCATGTTATTTTACACCTCAGTTTTTCTATTTTAGTAACAAGTATGATTGACACCTCATTGTTTAGGATTCTAAACATTTCCTTTCCGATTAAAAAGTATTAAACAAATAAAAGAATAGTGCATGATCTCTGAATTAGGGAAATGGTCTGAAATTCTTAATTGGATTATTCCGTTTCAAACGGTTTTCTACTACCTCTCGTTTCCCGCGACTTGTACTTCTCTACCTTCGTTTTTCTTTATTTTCTCTCCCAATTTTTTCCGCCTATATATTTCATCCGGGAACAGACAGCATTGTTGCATTACCGGTGAGCGCTTTTCGATTTCTTATCCACGGGATTTGAATAGCGGGCGTAACATTGAGTTCCGGCCGTGGTTTTGGCGGTTTCGATTCGATCGGTCCTTGATATTCACAGCTAATTTTAACGACCGCAATCAATCGCGAAAACCGCGCTAAAACATAATCAAAACCGAAAAAATCATCCGGGAACGCCGTTTTGATCTCTTTGTGCATTGTAGTTTCTTTGCACATCACTTTTCAAATTTTCTCATTCTTTTTCGTGATTAGTGTGTGAATTTGAAATCTCGAAACAATGGGGATCGCCGAAAGGAGTGAAAAGATGGCTATCCGTAAGAGCTATATGAATGTCTGGAAAACTTCTCTCATGGGGGCCGTCAAATCAGATTGTGCATGTAAACATTTTTACTCTTTCCTCTATTTTCTTTTTGTTTCGTTTTCTGTTTGGCTCCCTAGATAATAAAACGCAGCGCTAGAAAATGAATTAGTATCAAACTTATTTATCATTATTATTATCTGACTGCATTTTCCTTTTCCTTGAACACGCAGTCTGCTTGCTTTCATCGATCTGGTGAGTTTTTCTATGGCCTACATTGATATTCTCTTATTCTATTTTTCATTTAAAAAAAATCAAGTTATTCATAAATTTGAACACTATTTAATTTCTTAACTCCCGTCTCCATGTTTCCTGAAATACAGTTCCCAGTGCGTTTCATTTAGCTTGCGGAAACAAGCACTACACAATAAAATGTCAAGGTATGTTTGCTGTGCTGGTTACATGCCTTGCAGCGGTAAATGTCAGGAAGACAAATGTCCAACGCTTTGTCTTTGCATGGAGGTCAGATTTATTACAACCCTTTTTTCATCTATTCCATGTCTTGTCGATTATACATACACGAATTAGTGAGCCTGGTCGTACTATTTCCATTGGATTCAGGTCTTTTTCTGCTTGAGCAATTCGGTTGCGTCGACTCGCTTCCTTCTTCAAGATGAGTACGATATACAGACCACGGAATGCGACAACTGCCTCATCGTATGTAATCTATCTCTGTCTATTCCTAAGCAGATTTATTTGGTTTCATTTTTATTGATTCTTTTTTAACGGTATTTGTAGGCATTTATGATCATTCTTGGACAAGTTGCATGCATATGTCGTCTGCTAGCTTGTCTTACTGGAAATGATGAACTTCAGGACATAGCAGAGATATTGACCTGTATTTCGGACCTCGTTTATTGCACGTATGACATTCATTTATACACATTTGAATGCACCCTTTTTAAATGTGTTGTTCTGGATTTAATCAATCCTGTTTTGATCCGTTTTCTTTTTCAGGGTCTGCGCTTGTATGCAGACTCAGCACAAAGTTGAATTGGACTACAGGCACAGCCTACCAGGCGGCGGTCCGCGTGGTGTGATGAAGGTTCCTGCAATGCAGCAGATGTCACGGTTTGACCAGCCGGTGCCTCCGAATGTAATACAACCACAGGCTGCAGAACAACCACCGCACGGACAATGTCAATATCCTCCAGCACAATATTCACCTGGACAATATCCACCTCAACAAGGACAGTGGCAGCAGCCTCCGCCGCCTTATGGCTATGGATATCCACCGGGACCACCACAATATATGCACGGATACCATACGAATGCAACACTTCCTCCAGGTTTGTACGGCGGGCATCCACTTCCTCCTCCAGGCTACCATCCTGGAGGCCAAGGGGTCAGATGTATCCAGGTTACTATCCTCCCGCCGTCCCACCACATCCTCAGCATTTCCCTTCCGGTGAACACCCCGTCAATCCTCCTCCACCTCCACCTAAAGATTCTGCGTAGACACTAGACATTCATATATGTTCATGTACTAGTGGCCATTGCCACCGTGATGGTCCTAGTTTGGATCGATTCATCTATATTATTCTACTCTGAATGGTTATATATATTCATCAACTGCATCTAAAACGTTATATCCAATACAAAACACAAAATGTCCATTGCTATCCTGGAAATTCAATTACAATAATTATAAATATATATATATATATATATATATATATATATATATATATATATATCCTTAAACAGTACTGTTTCTATTAAAGCCTCTGATTACCATTACGACTCATCTCTGGAACCATGTTGTCCCTCTCCTCATCATCCAAAACCCCATAGCTTTGCATTCGCGATAGCTGCTGAAATTTTGGGGCCGTTTCTTTCTTACTCAACAAACAGTTTCTTGGCATATATAGCACCCCCTGTTACTGCTCCGACCGAAAACAATGTGCCCACAATCACCACCGTCCACTGTAAAAGACAAAATCATAGATCAGATCGGTTACTTCTATGACCTAAAAAGAAACTTCAATTTAAACTTGGGAAGAGATGAATCGTACTCACATTTGTATTATTACTACTATTATTGCTTCCCCATTGAGGCAATTCAGACATACTTGAATCCTCAGACGAGTCTGCAAGAATTTGTTTTTTGTAACATGTAACAGTATTAGATCAGATCAAAAACCAGGGAAGGAAAGAGGGGATGTTGAACCTGTCGTGTTTGTTGTTGGGAGAGAACAATCAACACTTCCATTCCATTCAGAAGGACATTCGCATGCATTGCTTTCGACCAGACATTCAGCCCCATGGAAACAAAACATCCCACCACAAGGAGCTCCGGGATACTGACAGTGCTTTCCGGTATACCCTAGAGGACATTTGCAGGAGTAGTTCTTGCCTTGAATGATTTCTTCACAGATGCCACCATTTTCACACCAAAACGAATTAGTCCCATCGCACATCGTCATCTCTTCATCACAGAATCTCCCCCTGTAAAACATTTTATCAGCATCCTACGTAATCAAACACTACTATTAAGAAGAAAATGCATATCGACGATCGCCGTCCAAGATGGTTGATGGATCCGGGAGATCGCAAATGCAATCACCGTGGATATTACATGACCCAGTTTTGCATTTGCTGTCGTCTTCACATGGTAGAGAATGTACGTTCAGTGATCCAAACAACAAAGAGACTGCTACCACAGCTCTGAGCATAGACATTTTAAGATTTTGATGAAAAAGGATAACAGCTGTTACCATGGTATGAGTAGAAAGAGTGAAAAAGAAGAAGAAGAGGTATGTGGGTTTAATTTCTTTCCATTTTTTAGTTTTGAAGTCATTCAATGTGGAGATTCGTGAAAGAGCCTTATGGTTTAAGCAAAGGCGCCATAATGACCTTTTAGTTACGAGCTGAAACCGTCGAATAGGAAGTGATGGTTGACAATTACATACTCCCTCCGTCGCTCAAAACGCGTCCTTGTTGATTTTCTCACAATTTTAGAAGAAAAAAATTTGTACGAGAAATATGTTATAAAATAATCAAAATACTAATTTTATTATTAAAAAGTTAAAATTTATTTTGTTAAAAATTAAAAAATAAAAAAAAATAAAAAATAAAATATGCTTAATAAAAATTATTAAATTTTTTAGTGAAATAATTTTAAAATATAAAATAGACCAATTTTGTGAGACGAGGGAGTACATTTTTTATATGCGGAAGCTTAGTGCATGGCACTGGCGAGTAGTGTATTAGGGTGCTGGATCCATCATCCAAAGAACCATACAAGTTCAACATTTCACTTTTATCGAGGTCGAACAGTACACTTCATATGAACCCGGTTTGCATCTTGGACTGGGCCGTTTTCTTTATTTAGCTGGCGACGTATAGGGCTAAACCGAACTTGTTCGTGAAGTGGTGTTTCCTAACCTGATTGCATGAGGATAACAACGGGACGGGATTTAGTGGATTTTGACAGTTCGGCTAGAGTAAATGTCACGCCTAAAAAGATGTGAGGTTATTAATTTTACATCAAAAAAAAAGAGAGTTCGTGAGATATAAATACGGTAGCGTTGCACATCTTATCAAATATGTCTTTTGAGAAGAGGGTAATGGTCCTGTGACAAGTGATATCAGAGTGATTCTCTGACTGTCCGATTTCACGCCGAGCGGCCATGAGTGGGGTAAACAGGGTGGACAACTGTAA
Source organism: Hibiscus mutabilis (assembly GCA_019671005.1). Taxonomy (NCBI): domain Eukaryota; kingdom Viridiplantae; phylum Streptophyta; class Magnoliopsida; order Malvales; family Malvaceae; genus Hibiscus; species Hibiscus mutabilis. The sequence continues at coordinate 11,330,311 of CM033756.1, forward strand.
CAAAAGGCCCATCACGAGAGTGGAAGCTCGTGACGAAGGCGTCACGAGGTTGAATGAGGAAAAATGTTACGCCTGAAAAGAGACGGAGTCATTAGTCCTATATCGAAAAAGAAAAGAGAAGCTTTAAAATATAAATACGGTGGCGCTGCACATCCTATCAGACATGTCTCTTGCGAAGAGGATAATAACCCCGTGATACAAAAATAATTTAAATCCAACCTTGATCTACTTCGGATATCTGCAATAATTTCTCTTGAAATTTGGACTTCGAATTTGTCTCCGATCAACCCGACCAACAAACAACCTTAAATTAAGCCTATTTTCCAGAAAAATAAAGAGAGAGAAATAGGAGCTGTTAGATTCTCAACAAAATAAAATCAAGGGAATAAAATTAACAAAATGAATAAAAAATAACGAAAGGTATAAAATGTTAAAAGGTGAGAACTGTAAATCAGATATAACCACTTCTCTAAGCCTCAAATTAGCAAACATGTGCTCTTAAAAAAATCTTCAGATCTATCTCTCTATTAAACGTCAAGTTCTTTGAAAAATATTCCATCTCAGGTTTGCTGCAGAAATCTATATCAAGAAAGGGAAATGACCGATTAGGTCCGAGAGTTAAAAATATGTATCAATTTGGGAAATGATGTTCATCATATGTGTGTCTTGTCAGAATGTTAATAATATATATGAACAGATAATACCTTGTAATAACTTTTAGACTATTAAAAAAATTATTTGAATTGTTTTCTAAATTTAACTTAATTCTATTAAAAAATTCAATTAACTGGACTAACTTGATTCTCTCACTTTCTTCGATGAATACTCAACTCTAAAACTGGATCATACGATGAGAAAAAGTGAACAATTAAATTAAAAAAGGTACATTTATTTATGGATTAATGTTTGATGTATTGTTAGTAGATTTTTTTCTTTATATAAGCGGATTTTAAATGATATCACGTGTCACTTTAGGGGTACTAAATCCTATAGAATAAAAATTAAACTCTAAACCTTAAAAACAAACCTTAAATCTTAAAACATTAAGTCTAAACCGTTAAACTCTAACCTTAAACTCTAAAAATACACCGCTGGTAAAAAAATTATTTTTTACCGTTAGCACATCAAATTATTTCTCATTGTTTAAACCCAAATTAAAATTTTAGAATTATCATTATTGAAAGGGGTTTGCATGAATATCATCTCATCCCGGTCGGTACAAAATTCATCGAATACAGTGAAGCAAATGATGAGGAGATTTGGGGTAAATCAATTTTCACATAATGGGAACAGGAACAGAGATTCGATTAGTAAGTTAAAATTTGTTAAATGTTACAACAAGAGAATGTCGGTTATAGGTTGTAAATGTGACGAGACAGATTGCGGGTTATTTAAGTTCGACTCGATCAAAGTTCAGTCAAAACTCGACTCGATTGAATTTAACTCGAGTTTGAACTCGGCTCGAATTCTTAACGAGTCGAGCCGAACTACTTGATACCCGACTCGAAAAGCTCGTGAGCTATTCGAAAATATAATAAATTATTTTTTAATTTTTAAAATTAAAGTAAACTAAAATGTAAGTTTGGCGTTTTTAGTTGTTATGTTAATTTTTTTTTAGATAAGTGACACTTTTATTATTCAAGACCCTCAAATTTACATCCGCACCGAACAAATACCAACTAACAAAACTGTTTTAAAGAAGAAAAAAAACTTAAAAAAAGCCTTACAAACTCCAAACAGAACTCAATCTAGAGTCCAAATCAGAGGACGGGAACTTGTCCTCAAGCCTCCATCTAACATCCTGTTTAATCAGCAAGTAAATAAAAGCCATAGCCCGAGTCCTCCTAGCATGCATACGACCATTACGCTCCTGCCAAATGTAATAATTCAAGCAGCTCCATGAAATACGGATGATATTGGCCAATAAGGACTTACCTTTACCATGAGCTTGCACCCATGCCAAACACTCTGCCCAGCCATCAACTTGAACAACAAGATGACACTCATCCAACACCATACCCCATACTTGCCTAGTGAACATGCAATCCCAAAATAAATGATCTCTAGATTCCATACCATCCCCACACAGCAAACAAACAGGATCAATATGACAACCCCAAGAAACCATTCTTGCCTTAATTGGCAACCTATCCAAAATCACAAGCCAAGTAATAAAAGCATGCCTGGGTATGATTAAACCTCCCCATACAATCTGACACCAAGCACACGCTCATTTTTATGCCACAAAATCTCTCAAACTTTACGAGCTTCGTACTTCCCTGGATAACTCCAATATGAGCCAAGTCATCTCTCAACCGCAGTAGTCGTTTTCAAGCCCAACTATAAGTTTCCTTCATCACAGCTTGCCAGGGAGATTGCCCCTTAAGCAAGTATTTCTCCACCCAAGCTACCCGAAGAGACCCAGCTTGGGTAATTAGCAACCAAAGACACTTAAGCATACATGCTTTATTCCATGTAGATAGGTCCTTCAATCCCAAGCCTCCTTCATTTTTTGGATGACACTTAAGCATACATGCTTTATTCCTTGTTAGTTTAATTTTTAGTTTAACTTTCTTTATATTTTTCATGTGTATTTTTTTCTCCTGATTAGGAGTTTTTAATGAGTCACATAAAAATATTTATTTTGTATGATTCTATCCAAGCTATTCAAGCCTGACTCCGTCAAAAGCTCGATCAATACTCAACTCGATTGAACTCGACTCGAGCTCAACTCGAATTTTTAACGAACCAAATCGAACTCAGTATACTCAAACTCGAGTTAAGCTCAAACTCGACTCGAATCGAACTCAACATTATTCGAGCTCTACTCGACTCGTTTACACCCTAGTCGGTTAACTTCCTTGTTTAATAAAACCGAAAAGGTGAGACAAAGGTTGCAGAATCATTTGGGATCCTTCAATTTTCTTTCGTCTTGAACCAAAAAGGGACTCTCGATACGGTTAGATTTGGGCTCCTATAATTCGACAGGTTTCAGTCCTTTCAGGTAGGGTACCGATTCAGAATTTCGGATTCCATGCTAAAACCTGCTTGGAATTTAAACCCTTTGGCTACTTGAAGATAGGAATGGTAACGAGACAAGGCGGGACAGATTTTTAACTGTCCTAATCTCGACCCGAAAATTAATAATAAAAATTTAATCTTAACCTATCTCTAGTATTTGTGATATATTACTCGTCTCGACCTCAATCCGAAAGTAGCTATGTATACTTGTACTCAACTCAACCCAAAAAGTAAAAATAATAAATTTGGGAGAATAATTTAAATAGAAATTAATGTTTTTGTCAATGTAGAGTCGGTATTATTGAGTTAAAATTCTATTGTGCCCCTGAGCTTAAATGATGATGTGGCAGGGACACATGTTATTTTCTTATGTTGCACGTGGTAATTTTTTCCCCAGAAAATACTTAAAGTTAGAGGGCTTTAAAATAATTTAACCTTTTTATTTTCATAACAAAAATACATAAAATTGAGGGCATAAAAACAATTTTGCCTTTTGCTTTTTAAATTCAGTTACACCGTTCTTCCTTCTTCATTTATTTCCTCAGAAAACCTAGAAGACTATTCTTTTCCACCGCCGCCGTTGTCGCTTCCATAGATTCAACCCAAGCATTTTTATCTCTTCTATTCTTCTACTGTTCAGTTCAGTTTCTTTTGTCATTGTAAACACGGGTGGCTATTAGAAATGGACTCGCGTAAATGAAGACTAAAGCGACAACGCTGTCACCGCCGACACATGACCGCTCAGTCTCTGGCGGTGCAGGTGAACCGACGGCCCGTGAATGGGAGCTTAGACCTGGAGGTACATTGGGTCAGAAGCGAAACCGGATTCGAACTGAATCTCAATCCCACCACCGACTATTAGAGTTAGAGTTAAATTCGGCTTCATGTACCACAAAATTCACATCAATTCTCAAGCTGCATTCGGTAATAAAATTTCTCGCTTTTCCCTCAGAAAATAGGTTTAACTCCTAGTGAATTAAATCAAATCAAATTAAATTCGGGTTTTCTTGCAGGCGAATTAAAGAAGATGTTAACCGGACCAACCAGATTACACTATCAAGATCAAAATCTGTTATACAATGACAAATAGAGAGATTTCAATCGTTTCTGGATATGGCGAGTGTAAAGGACAAATTCAAGATTGTTCTAATCGAAGATGCAATTAGTCAAGAAAAAAGATTATTGGAGATGAGAAAGAATGCTAAGATGCAAGAGGTTTCAAAATTGATCTTGAAATCAGCTTGGAGTCTATCGGCCAGACAAGATTATTTTGAAATTTTTGTATGATTATGCAGTCATTTTTCTTGGTTTTGATTAAGGTTTGAATTAAATTATTTGCTTTATTTTTTTTAATCTTAAGTTTCAGCACTTTAACCAATTATTTCAAAGGTTAGGAGAACTTGTGAGGCGATCATACTTGAAATTTTTAAAATTTTTGAAGTTTTAGATTAAAATTTTCAAAATTTTGAATTGTTTAATTTTAAATTTTTGAAGGAGGTTTGATTAAAAATAAGGTAAACTACTCAGGTGACCACCAAATTATTTGAACGTATTTATTTTAACTACCAAATTAGACAACTTGTCAATTAGACCACCAAACTTTTAAATTTGTCTTATTTTGACTATCGACGTTAAAAAACTAACAATGGGTGATGTGACAGTTAATGAAAATATATATAATTATACATTTGCTTCTTCTCCTCGTCCCTCAAAAACTCATCTTAGGTCTTGTTTTTTGTTGTGTTTGGTTTCTCAAACTAGTTTTTCTACCCAAAAAATTTTAAAAACAACAAAAAACACTCAACTTTTAAGTGTCAAAACTTTAGTTTGCCCCAAACTAGCTTTCCAAACCTTGATTTGCCAAAAATTAGTTTTTTTAGCTTTTGCGAAACCTTGATTTGGCCTCAAACCTTAGTTTCCCACCACAACCAAAAACAAAGCCTTAGTCTAACCTTATTAACAACGAACTCCTTAAGATCTTTTCATTCATGATCAAGAACATCTAGGGGACCACCCTTTGTTTGACACATATTTACAATTTCTACACAATCTAAACCATCCTGCCATGAAAGTTGGACCCTTTTTTTAAAATCTTCTAATCAAAAGGGGTTCTTTCTTAAACGCCCAATAGAAGATTAACAATGAAAAGAGAAACATATCGAGTGGGCATAAGGTAAAGGCAGCCCTTTGTCTCCAAGAGTCCAACTTTATTACCTCGTATTATGTTGGTGGGTATTTGTCTCTGTTGATTATTTTTGCTTTTCAGAAGGCTAGATTAAGGTTTGAGCGTGGCAATTTAATTTAAATGTTTTTGGTTCGATTTTTTTTTTGGTGTAAACCTTCATTTTATCTATTTTTTCTTTAATCACATGGTGACATGTGTTACCTTGTGATTGGAGGGAAATATTAAATTAAAATTAATATAAAAATCATCTAATTAGATGATGAGACGTGTCATTATCGTATTGGAGACTTAAAATTTTGAATTAAATTGAAATTAGGACCAAATTGATATAATAGGTAAATAATAGGGACCAAATGTATAATTATATATATTTCCGTTAACTGCCACGTCACCCATCTGTTAGTTTTTAACGACTGTGGTCAAAATATGACCAATTTAAAAGTTTGATGGTCTGGTTGACGAGTTGCCTAGTTCGGTGGTCAAAATAAGTACGCCCAAATAGTTCGGTGGTCACCTAAGTAGTTTACCCTTAAAAGTATTCAAAAATTTTAAAACATACTAAGATTTTCTAAATTCTGTATGGGCCAAATTAAAATTTTTAAATTTTCAAAGGGTTAAATTTAAATTTTAAAAGTTTGGGGCAGGGCCTGGCCCTATAACCTCCGCCCCTGGAGATGTGGTTAATTTGATTGAGCTGTTGATGAATCAGTTGCTTAAGTTAGATGGAATTATGGCTGATGGAGATGTCAAATTTCAAATAAATATTTTGTTCTCGAGTGAAATGCAGTAACTGAAATTGAACCCATAATCGAGAGCTGTGAAGATGAGTTGCAGGTGAGAAAGTAGTTGTCTAATTTAATCCTAAAAAGTAAAATTATCTTATGCCCTCCATTTTCTGTTATTTTCTCTTTTGGCATGAAATAAAAAGGTTAAATTGTTTTAAAGCCCTTTAACTTTAAGTATTTTTTGGAAAAAATTACCATGTGGCAACATAAGAAAGTGACACATGTTCCTACCATGTCAGCATTTAACGTTGTTAGTCTCGGAGGGTACAATAGAACACGGAAAAAAGTATGGGGGCACATTGACAGCTTAAAAAATATCGATCTCACATCGACAAAAATAACAAAGTACAAGAGGGCATTTGTACCATTATCCCAATTTTATATTGTCATTCTACCATATAAGTATTCTTATATTAGGTATATAAATTTATAAATCAACGAGAAAAATACTCCATGCACTGTCATTGGAAATTTCTTTTTTTACAAGCGAGTCAAATTTAGGGTTTATAGTTATAATTTAGAGTTTAAAATTTAATGTTTATGTTTTTAGGATTATGAATTTGTGATTTATAGTTGGAATTTAAGATTTAGGGGTTAGATTATAAATTTGGGGTTTTAGGTTTTAAGTCTTGAATAAAGATGCTACGTGCAACAAATATTTCTTATTATTCATCCATTTTTAGATACATCTTCAAATTATTTTGTAAACTATTTAAATTTTAAAATATATAAAATTATTGAAGGAAAATACTTTTATAATAAAAAACATTATTTTAATTAAAAAATTATTTTTTTCACGATTACTGTCTAATTAACTCGTGTCACTAACATAATAAGTTGTTTTACTAATAGCATATTACCAAATTTTGTAAAAATAATTATAAATTCAATTACATACATAAATAATTAAGCTCCTAATTTTTTTATTCTTAGACTATATTCGGATAAAAGGTAATAAATGTGAAAGGAAAATAAATGATACATTGTTTATATATCTCTTGTCTGAATAATTAAAATTAGGGAAAACTGCAAATTTAGTATCCTAACTGCTTTACTATTTTACTATTCCAACTATTATTTTTTACAAAATGATACATAATATTACATTTTTGTTCTATTTTGGTGCCTCCACCTTTAAAATTAACGGAAATGGGTGGCTTGGGTTAATAACAGTTTTAGTTCAAAAACTTATACTATCTGTCAATTTAGTCTAAAATTCTATCAATTTAAACATTATTTTAAATTTTATATTAAAATTGTAAATTCCTCAAATTCTTATTCCAGTCGAACATTTTTTTGAGTTTTGGAGTTTAGAAAGCACGCTGGGGATAATTAAAACTTTTGAATTTGGGGATCAATGGAGGACTAATGCGGGGTCCATTAGAGGACCCAAACTCTACGATCGAGATAACCTGCAAGAAACGAGGGGTGGGAAAGGGATGTGACAAAACTTTATCAAAATTAAGATGATATTTTACCCCCAAAATTAATATGGTATTTTAAATTGATGGAGTTTGGACTAAATTGATAATATATAAGTATTTTAGACTAAAAATATGATTATACCAAGCCTCGTCATCATCTCCGTTAGTTTTTAGCGGCCAGGGTACCAAAACAGAACAAATATATAACGTTAGGTATCATTTTACCAAAAAACAATAGTTAGAGTACCAAAACAGCAATACGAACATAGTTGGGTACTAAATATATAGTTTTCCCTTAAAATTAGTAAAGGAAAAATTATAATGATTTTTTTCTCGATTATAACATTTTATAAAATATTTATATAAAATCCAAACAAGAAAAAAATTCCTTGTTCAGTTTTTTATATAAAAAATCCAAAAAAGGGGGAAATATTTATTTTACTTACTTTGCTTTCCTTATTCCTTCCCCTTGGCCTACCGCAATCCAAATCCAAAGATAAGGTTAAAGACAGAAAAGGAAAGCAAGTGGAGCACCACAAGAACAAGTACCAATCGCCACAAAGCACCAGCCTTTCAAACACTACCATAAAATCCCTTTCTGCAACGCTATCTACGTTGCAATTGCAATTAGAATTGGACTTTTGTTATTGGATAGAAGAGTATCATGCATAAGTTGTAAATTTAGTTCATATTCTTCGATTTGATCATTTTAAGTCCCTATAATTTGGTTATATTATCCATGTACTATTTGGATCAGGATTTAAATTATAAAATTTAAAAAATACAAGAACTAATAGTATTAATCAAATTAGAGTACATGGACTAAATCCACATTTTACACATAGTATAGGGATTAATGATAGAATTTGGCCAAAAAAAGAAGTGGTCAGTGATCTTCCAATGAGTTGGTTAGGGTTGTAAAAATAGGTAATCGGGTGGGTTTCAGGTCGAGTCAAATCGGATACAGGTCGATTTGATGTTTCGACTCGATTCGGGCTGGGTGCGGGTCAGTTTCAAGTCGGGTTCATTTCAGGTCGGGTCAAAACAGTTCGGGTCTGAATCAGTTAATTGACGGGTTAATTCGGGCTCGGGTATACTTTAGGTCGGGTTCATTTCAGGTCGTGTTTATTTCAGGTCGGTTTCATTTCAGGTCTGGTTAATTCGAGTTTCGAATTCGTATTAAGTTTTAGTTTAGTACAAATAGTCGATAGACTTTGGGTTGGGTCATTTCGAGTGAGTTATTTAACGCCTTTCATGAACACGAATCATATTAAAAATAAATAATATGCACTAGAATGAACAAAAATATCATCGTTATTTAAAATATTAGAGTAAATTACAAAAAATATAAATAAATAAAGGTCAATTTCGGTGAAAAATAAAATTTTAGGTACTAACATGAACAAAAATACCATTATATTAAAAAATTGGACTAAATTACAAAAATATAAAATAAATATTGGACTAAAACTTAAAAGTGAACATTAAGACTAAAATGCAACATTTAAAACACAACAGAACTTAAAAGGTAATTAATCTCTAACCTAAATAAATTTTGTCCTTTCCCTCTAAAATTTTGTCATTCCCCTCTTTTTTTTCATTTATCTATTTGTTTTTTTTTCAATTAAAGTGAGAGGCGGGACTTGGGAGGGAAAGAAGTCTATTTTTTAGGTTAGGAAAATTTATTTTTTAGCACTTTTAACTTTAGATATTTTTCATTTAAGTCCCAAATTTTCAATTTTAGGTTTAAATTTAATTCAATTGAGTTCAAATTTAGATTAATTTAATTGAATTTCCACATTTAGTTTTAGAATTATTTTAATTATGTCTGTGATTTATGCTTCTATGTTTTAATTTAGCTCAATTAGATCCTGAGTTTAATAAGTTAATTCAACTCGAACATTATTATTATTATTATTATTATTATTATTATTATTATTATTATTATTATTATTATACCATTTTGATTTAATATAATTATACACAAAATTTTGATTTGGATGTAAACATGTAATTATACACATGAAAGTTGAAATTATAATTAGTTTAATTGTACACATGAGGCTTTGATTTCAAATTCAAAGGCATAAATTAGCAAGTTGAATCGAAATTAATCTCATAAATCAATATATGGTTTTTATCAAATCAACAAAAAGTTTTCAATCTTACAATCACTAATAATTAAAGTACAAGCCTAATCCCCGAATCCCTAAACTAATCTCATAACCCCAATTCCAAACACTCAACTTCAAACATATATTGTGTATACCCCTAAACCCTTAACCCCAACCCATAAATCCTTAAACTAATCCCATTACCCCAAATATTTCACTTAAAACATTTACCCCTAAACCCTAAACTTAAACCTCTAAATCTTACAAGCACTATTCACTAATAATTAAAGTGCAAACCTAATCCCTAAACTAATCTCATAACCTCAAACAATCAACTTAAAACATATATTATACCCATAAACCCCAAACCTCAACCCCTAAATCTTACAATCACTAATAATTAAAGTACAAGCATAATCTCATAATCCCTAAACTAATCTCATAACCCCAAACACTCAACTTAACACATTTACCCCTAAGCCCTTAAACACCAAACCTCAACCCCTAAATCTTACAATCACTAATAATTAAAAGTGCAAGAATAATCCCCAAACTAATATCATAACCTCAAACACTAATAATTTTAATTAAATACATTATAATTGTCAACGCCGTTTTTTGTCTAGGGCGAAATTGATTGGGCCTTCAAAGGCTCGTCATGGACTAGAGTCGCCATCAATCGTTTGGAGTTAGGTACGATCGAAAACCTGAACGTCTGGTCTGCGTTTGATCGGAAGTCATGGTTGGGTTCGGGAGTCAGTTACGCGTGGGGAAGGTTAAAGCACCCCACGACGCCCAAAATTGGTACCTAAAGGGGTTATATTGTCTAAAATGCTACAAAAATGCACGATTCGGTTAATAACACTATTATATTAAAAAACAAAGATGATGTAAAATGATACAAAAATTAAATTACACGATTTAAATAAATCATGCAAATAAATACATGGAAGATCAAAATGACAATCAAAGACCACAAATTTTAAGTTAATTTGAAATCAATCATAAATTATGCAACTTTTTAGTCAAATTCAATTTCAGGGTCGAATTAAAAAATATTCACAAATTTTTATATCAATTTATAATTAAGCTCCAAATTTAATGATCAAATTTAACGAATTAAAATTCCATTGAAACAATTAATAAAAAAATCTTAAATTAACTATGGTTAAATTAAACTGTGTGTGAATTTTATGGGCTTACTAACTAACTAATTAACTAAGGACCTAATTAAAAGAACCTAATCCTAAAGGCCAAATAAAAATGATAAACTATTCACGCCGGTCATTTTCATAACAAAGAATTTAATGCTTTTTTTGTTAAAAAAAACAATGCCATGTGGCATTTCATTAAAGGAATTGAAATTCATTCTTTATTCATTATATGCATATATATATATATACTTAGGTTAAAAAATAAAATTTTAGGGACTAACATGGATAAAAATTAACTTAAATTGGGACTCAATTAAATTAAAATAAAACCTAAAAGTGAACATTAAGGGCTTAATTGAAAAACATCTAAACTTGGAAGAGCTAAAAAACCATTTGCCCAACCTAAAAATTTGGAGGGAAAAAAGCCCGCCTATTGGTTTAGCTTAGGGGAGATTGCAGTGTTGGTCCATCTAACATTAAAATGTTTTCATTTAAGTCACAAAAATTTACTTGTAGGTTTTAATTTAATTCAATCGAGTCATAGTGTTTTCATTTAAATCATTTTATATAATTTAATGTATAATATAATAATTTAAATTGATATATATATAAATTTTAAGTTAAATTATATTTAACTTGTTAATTAATTATTACATTAAAATAACGAAATAAACTTATTGATATTTAAAATCACTTATTTCTAACGATTACATTAAAATAGAAATTTTACTAATTCCCTCCAAAATTTTTGGGTGGCCTTTATCCCTCCAAAATGTTTAGATTAAAAGTAAATTAATCCAAAACCTAAAAAATGTGCGACTTATTTTCCTTCAAAATTTTGTCTTTTCCCCTATTTTTTACCAATCGCCCTTTTGTTTTCCTACCAATTGTTTTAGTTTAATTCAATTGAGTCCCAACTTAGATTAATTTAATTAAAATTCCACATTTAGTTTTAGAATTCTTTTAATTATGTTCGTGATTTATGCTTATAGATTTTAGTTTAGCTCAATTAAATTCTAAGTTTAATAAGTTAAATCAATTCAGACATTATTATTATTACTATAATAAATTTTATTTAATAATTATTATTATTACTGTAATTGTACACATGATAACATCAACATGAAAGTTAAAACTTTAATTTAGTTCAAACTTAGTAGTTCAAACTTGACAAAGTAATTTATATTGAATGAGTTACTAAGCATATTGAATTATTAAATAAAATTTCAAACTTAGTAGTGTCAAATGAAAATCTAAATCCAATCTTTCCTTTTTTGATATTTTTAATCGATTATATATGTATTAGATCATACCACAAAATGGCTTCCAACAGAAGATCAGAAGCAATGGAAAAGAAACGATAAATAATTAAAATCTATGTCATGCCTTTCCTTTTTCTTCCAGTTGTAAGGAACAAGGAAGATGAAAATGTACGGTAAATTGTCATCTTCCAGGGAAAGAAGATGGGGACAAGATTAAAAGGTTGTCGTCAGATGCAATAATAAGCCCTGTGAATTTATCCCCCATGTCTCCCGCTAACCTTTTTATCATCCCTGTCTCCCCCACTCCATCTAATAATTCATGTAATCACACCAGATTTACTAAACAAATTCGATTCCTTCATATAATAATCTTTAAAAGATAACTCAAAATCGAAACAGAACCTACAGGGAGCATAGGTGATGATAATGCATAGACAAAGAAAGCAGAGAACAAGCCAAAAGAAAGACAACCAGGCCAAATGGTTGTGTTTCAGCGGGGATGAGATCGATACAGTTTCGATCTCGGATGGTTGTTAAAATGCCAGAGGGCAGCAAAACAAAAGGGTCCATTCCAGGTCCACCACAACCAGCTTAACTCCATCATGCCAAATGTCCTTATTAGGCTCCCATGGCCTAGACCATGCTCTGGCATTGATGGTGAAATTCACCCAATCCAACAAGCCAGCATAACAAATTGTTCCAACTCTAACAAAGCAACAAGGCTATTTGGCAGGTTGCCAGGTCGATTTCGCACCACTATCTGGCGTTATGCACCCATTTAATCTATACATCTGTTGGAATAAAATGGTCCACTAACAATGATGGTGCTGAGAGTAGGAAAATCAGGCATTGCAAAAAGCAGGAAGACAATCAATTACTATGTGTATAAGAATTTATGGATTCATCCATATTCATACAAATGCATAAAGTATATCATATATGAGGAAAATGTAAAGCAAACATAGAAAAAAATGCAGATTATTGTTTTCTCTTAATTGGAGATACAACACCAATACTGGGGGACTAATAGAAAAATAAATAAATTAATAAATAAAAAAATAAAAAACTTAAAAGAGGGGCTTGTTAGACACCTAATGTTGATAGCGTTATCTCCACCTGGTAGGCTGGTGTTGGTTCATCCCACTATCACTTGTATCAGAAGCAGAGGCCCAGTTGAATCGACTATCAGCAAATTTTGTAGCGTTGCGATTTGTTCGATGATCATCAGAATGTGAATTGGGCTGATCTCTTGCAATCCGACGGTCCTGAAAAAAAAACATAAAGGTGAATAGATAGTTTAGAAAGAAAATAATGCTTAAAGTAAGGAAATGGCACCAACGTCACGGAATAGCAGATCATCAGCCTCAAGCATGTGGATAACATGCCCCATTTTTGGCCTCTTTGTTGCATCAGGATCGACACATCGAAGAGCAACCAACAGTACACGTTTAAGTGCTTTTGAAGCAGGCATCTCGGGCAACTTAGGGTCAACTACTTCCTCTGATTTTCGGTTTCCAACCATGGTTTTTAACCACTCCACCAAATTCACCTGCAATCGTTCAGTTGGTTTCAATTTAGCAACATTAGGACTTTGGGCTAAACTAATGAAGAAGGAAATTTAATAAGTCTAACCTCTCCTTGAGGACGGCTATAGTCAACTGGACTTCTCCCAGAAATAATCTCCATAATAAGTATACCAAAGCTATACACATCACTCTTCTCATTCAGCATTCCAGTACAAGCATATTCTGGAGCAACATAACTGGGAAAAGAAACAAAGAGATTTTCCTACTTCAGAATAATGAACTACACAGCATTTCAGTTAATGCACACACATGCATTTATACGGTTAATCTTAATTTTTCTAAAAAGAGACAATCTGCAAGACAACTAACCCAAATGTCCCCATGACTCGAGTAGTCACATAACTACTTTCAGAACACAAGAGTTTAGCAAGCCCGAAATCAGAAACCTTGGAGTTCCACTGGCGGTCAATTAGGATGTTGCTGGATTTTACATCCCGATGGACAACCTTTGGTTCAAGACCCTCATGAAGGTAGGCTAAACTGCAAGAATGTACCAGTAAACACTCAGGATGATAAACAAGTGAATAAAGAGTTTATAAACAACTGTACATGAACCAAAGAACACAATTCTAACTAATGTATACCCTTTGGCTGTTCCCAATATGATATTCATTCGGATCTCCCATGTAAGAGGACTGACATCCCCCACATCCCCATGGAGCCACTGTTCCAAATTGCCATTGTCAACATACTCGTATACAAGCATCCTGAACAGCAAAACCGGATAAAAAGTCACTTCACTTTACATCATCCAAAACAGAGTAGAATTTGGTGCTCGAAGATAATTGCAGTACCTATATGCACCTTCAACACAGTATCCAAGCAATCGTACAAGATTCTTGTGTCGTACACGCCCAATTGCTTCCACCTCGACCTTAAATTCCTTCTCGGCTTGACCCCTGTAGGATTGATTGATTAGTTTGATGAGCTAATTGGTAGGTAAACCAAACATAAACCTATGATTAAAGAGGGAATTAAAGAATACAAAAAAGATTCGACCAAAGTCTAACAAAAAAAAAAAAAGAAGATTATCATCCAGGCCTAACAATGAGTTCTTTTCCTCAAAAAGCAGTAATCTTTACACTTTACAGCACAATGTCTAACCAACCAAAGGCAAGAATTTTAAGCCAAAACAGAAATGAATAACGAGACAGCAAACTGTTCACTGTCAGGTGAATTCATTAATTCAATTATAGGGGAAAATATCTCAATTTTTCCTTAGCAATCAAATTAATTTCAAACTAATTGCTATAATGAAAGACCAACAAAAATCAAAGATGCATAATCCACAAAAGAACACTCATTTCAAGAAATGGGCATAATTATTAACCAAAAAAGGGCATAATTGATCAAAATTTAAACACGGATACCTGTTATTAAGCAAATTCTTAACAGCAACTTTAGTTCCATCAGTTAAAACGCCGCTGTAAACAATTCCATAGCCGCCTTCACCGATCACATTCTCTTCACATAATCCATTCGTAGCTAATTCCAGTTCCCTCAAAGTATACCATCTTCCCCAGCCGAGATGAGACACTTCCGGCCCCACACTTCCGCTTCCAAACGACGCCGTCTCACACACACTAGCGCCCGCGCTCGTCGGCCCCCTACTTTCCCCACTGGAGAACACCACCCTGTGTTCGACTTTTCCCAAGTCAACTTGAATCTCCGGCACCAGCGGGGGGATATGGTGGTGATCTGGTGCCGGCGGATGGTGGACTATTTCCTGGATCTCTTTGGAGATTGGCGGCGTGGGGTCCAGGTGTTGATGTCTGCGAGATTTGCGGCGCGATGTGAGGCAAAGTGAGAGAAGAAACAGAGTCAAGACTATGAGTGAACCAAGTAGAATACCGATCACAACCCATAGTTTTAACCCGAAAATCGACGTCGGCTTCGATAGCTCCGTGTTAACAAATGCGGCGTCGTACACTGTCATCTCCCTTTCCTTTTTTTTAGATTTTCTTCAAACAGTTCAAAACTCCGGCAGCATTAAACTCGCCGGAAAGACGACGTTTTCATTAAAATAAAAATGGGGAACAGAAGAAAGAATCAAAACGAATATAATTAAAGGAAAATGTTGAGAGAAAAGAAAGAGTTTTCGGATCTCCACTGGACCACTACCACAGCTATTTTTCTTTTGTTAATATCTTCTCTACTTTTAAATATAAATTGTCTGATAAAAAAAAACACAAAAATAAATTAATGGAAATTATGAAAAATGAGTAATTATCTAGCTGGAGTTGGAGATTTGTGAAATGATTGAAATGACGGGATTGTCCTTTTCACAAGTTTTTGAGACCGTTAAAGGGACATTCTAGGACACGTGTTGGCTGGTTATGGTTTCTGGGATGGATGGCGAATTTGATCAGACAGTAAAGATCAAAGCGGACGAATCAGATTGCGTATGGAATCCCCAAATCAGAGCTTCACGTGGCTGATGAATCAACGTTCTTTGAGTAGGACCCACACGTGGCGGCACCACATTCACAGGTGTAGTAAACTGTTCTTATTGGAATTATTTAATTAATTTATTATTCAATTAATCTGTTTTAATTTTACAGATTATATTTGATAGAAGAATAATGTGTATAATTTCATACAATGAATTTTAAATTTTCATTAATTTTTTATTAATAATTATATAAATTTATTTTTAAATATGTATTTGATAATGATACATACAATGAATTTTTTTGAACAAATACAATGAATTTTAATTGAGGGTTTTAGTAGTTTAAATTTCACCCAAAGAAGAAGTTTTTCAAAATTTCTCCTAATTAATGCACATGGTTAACTATAAAATAAAAGTAATAATAAACTTCATAATATTAGTTTTGTTTAAATTTGGTATATAATTTTTTATTTGATACTATTAAAATTATTTGTTTTATATTATATATTTCAAATATTATTTTACCCTTACAATTATTTTCAAACTCATAAAATGTTAATATGTTAAGTATTTTAAAAAATTGTCTAAATAAAATGTTTGTAATCAGTAACATTTTAAAACTTTTAATATTTTAAATTTTTTTGATTAGACTCAACTTTATAGTATATAAATCTATTATAATATATGATGAAACTCAAGGATGGAATGAGGTTTTAGATAAGTCAGTTGTACTCTTAAAAAAAATTTTGAACTTTCTTACAATTTAGATAATTTTTTTATATTTTTTATTTACAATCTAATTTTACACCTCTAAAATTTTAGGTTATATATAATATAAAATTGTATTTTTTTTAATATAACTAATTTTTCTTATCTAACTATCCAAATAATCTTATTTTCAATCCAAATAAACCTAATTAAATTTTTAAATTTTTAGTACTCGTATTCACTTGAATAAAGCCTTTATTAGTGTCCTGTTTACCAAAATTTGGTATTAAAAAATAAATGCAAGTTGATGGGCAAAGCTGAAATATATTGATTGAAAATAGTAAAAGTCAAAATGTTTAGTAGACCACCAAACATTACATTATGTTGAACAGTTACAAAATGATTTGTCTTTAGGCGGGACAGGGATAAAGGCTATTTGTACAATATTCCATCTCCCTCTCCCTCTGGAATACAACCAAAGCAGACAAGATTTAATTAAAGATCTGTCACTTTAAAACTATTGAAAATGGAAAAGCACTCACAATTTTGAACCAGACATCCAAGATCAAAATAAAACTAAACTTATAAATACTAGTTAATTAGTTTGACCATTCCTAACCAGATACGAAACCAGGTGTTTCATTGGCTTGTTAAAATAACTCTGGTTGTACATGAATTGCCTACATTCATTTCATGTAGTTTAAGACAAATTGCATCCAAGTTCGTTTATTGTAAACTAGGTTTCTGATTAATAACTATGCATTGTTAGTTCCTGAAATAGTGAAACATGATCGATGATGCAACTCAACTCAACTCGATGCCGATCAAGCAATGAAATGAACTAATTCAAACCCAGTTCAGATTAGTTTTTTTCCCCCTTCATATCAGTCGGGTCATCTTCATCAGTTGCTCGCGGCCAATCTTTGGACAAGGGGAGGATGTGAATAGTGTGATAAGCTGAGTACCCCAAGGATCTGTATTTGTCATCGTCATTGATATGCTTTCTTCCTGAAAAAGAAAAAGGCGCGAAAAACTCTAATTCAATAGCCTGCATCAAAGTAAAGCTATGGCAATAGACAGTAGTAAAAGGAATAAAGAAGAGAAGCGCGTATATAAACAGCTTCCATGTATGGAAACACATATCGTATCATTTGTATACACACGCACACATATACATATACATATACGAATGTATTGCTATAGGAAGTAATTCAGTTACAACTGTTCCAAGAGAAGAATCAGTTTCTTCATTATGGTAAATTATCCAGCTTTTTGTTTCTCTGTCATGGGCAACTTACATGATCCCATAGCTACAATAGACATGCATAACGTTACTAGCTAACCTCCTTGTCCTTGTATGTAGAAAAGCAGCACGATTATAGCAACAACCTAGTGTTTGGATTTGTAAGGAGGGTAAGCTAAGAGGTTTCCTAACACAGCTTTAGCTGTTTTTTCTCTTAAGCCAGAATCCTCGAGTCGGTCTCAGAAGCTGCTTCAACAGTGCCATTTTGGGAACATTCCAGTGCTCCACATGCCTGCAAAGATTCCATAAAGAATAGTTAGTAGTAAGGTAATCAGAGAACAGAAACAGAAGAGCTCCTCCATTTCTCCTCATTACTAGTTTACCTGCAAACTTTTCCAGATTGTGTATCAAAAAAATACTCCGTGTATCCGGTAGCTGCAAAAATATCAAAACGTTAAGCACGCTCTTGGATTCATATTGATGCAATGTCTTCATGGTCCGTGACCTTTTACAAAGATGTAAACTGAATGTCAGGAAAATAAAAAATGTCACCAAAAGTACCAATTACATACCGGAAAGAATAGGCCTCCAAGGAAATGACATTACACAACTGAATTTCCAGTGTCCCACGCCTTTGTCCTGCATTTCCATGGATGACAACATAAAGAAAAAATTGTTCATTGTTATATCACATTGAAGATGGTAACAAGTAATGACGCAAGTTGTGCAAATATAATGTAACAGGAATTCCTTGATTATAACTTAGCCCATTGACCTCAAAGTCCTCCCACTTCATTAGTTTCATATTTGACTTTTCGATAAGAGATCCAAAGTTTGTGCAGTTCCTTTCGAAACGTCGAAGCCCTTTGAAGGAACCGGCTGGATCAGCGAATTCGCAATCCTCTCGTATGCATCAAATTGCCCTGATTTCAACAGAAAATACATTATAACTCCCTTCCTTCCTGGATAATGGATGAAGAAAAGAACATCAAATTGTACAGACCAGCTTCTATGTTCAAATACTAAAAAGAGAAGAAGAAGAAGAAGAAGAAGAAGAAGAAGAAAGATTTTGAGTGGATTTACAGAGTTTTGATTTTCATGTACCGGTGACAAAATATGATATTTTGAAGTCATCTTTGATGGTTTGCACGACTGCAGTACGATCAATAGATTCTGGCCCATCTAAGCCAAGATCAGGATTTCTCTGGGCAGCTTCTTCAACCTTTGAGGGCGGTCGGAGATAAGAAGCAGCAATCCCCAGAAGCTCAGAACCATACCAGGCTACCTTGAGAAGAACATTATCGCGTTCAGATTCTTGTGTGGTGAGTAAATTGCTCTTGGAATTTTCTCCGTTGCATCTAATTCTGTACATGTTGCGGCCGTAGTTTTGCCGGAAAACGATGAACTGACGTGAGTTGACGTGGGGAACGACGGAAGCAAAGGAAAGAACAACTGCCACTTTGGTGTTGAAAGAGCGCTGTTGGTCCTCCCGTTGTATCTTTTAAATATCTTGGTCCTCGGTGAACGATGGCCACATAAAAATCTCCACACAAAAATAAGTTATTTTCTTTTGTCCAAATTCCAGAAAATGAAAAATTAATGGATCCAGGGCTTGGGTTCTTGGTCTCCATATTTCGGCTTAGTACAACAAATTATTGTCACGAAGATTTATATAAATATATAGTAATATTTAAATGCAATTATAAAGCATGAAATAATACGAATACAACACAAATACAAAGAAACGAAGGCTAGAAAATTGAGAATAAACCCTTTTACATCGAATTAAGAGGTTAAGGCCACATAATCAAATCCCCAACTGGAACTACCTAAGCAATAATGTAATACAACCAAATCACCTGAATGGAACATCATTCTTTAGGGCATTTCCTCGTAAAATGATGCCCTGCAATTTACAACAAAATGGTTCAAAGTTCCTTTTGCCCTTTTGCAGGGCTGCAGGAGAAAGCTCTCATCTCCGGGCGCCCTTGCCACCCTTCTTGTCAAAGTGGTGAGACTTGAGCTTCTTCTTTTTTTGTTGAGCTGCAGCAGCAGCAGCACCACCTTCTCTAAAAGGCATACCCAATAGGGCCAATAGCTTCAGCCCTTCCTTATCAGACTTGGCCGTTGTCGTGATGTAAATGTCCATTCCTCTGGGTTTATCAAGTGCATCAAACCTGATCTCAGGGAACACACTCTGTTCACGAATTCCAATACTGTAGTTTCCATATCCATCAAAGCTATTAGGGTTTAATCCTTGGAAATCCCTAGTCCTAGGAAGCCCCTAGTTAATGAGCCGATCTAGGAATGAGTACATAACCTGTCAAAATAACCGCCAACCATACACGAAACAATTTCAGTATTCAAATGTGCCAAAAACTAAATACAATTCTGATAAAAAGATGGAAAATTGCAATGCAGCAAAGAGAAATACACATAAGAAACAAGTTATGGACGATGACCAGCAACTAACACAAATATATAACTGAAACAAATCCTTCAAACCACATATACAGGTAGGTTTATTCGAGGAGCAAAGCATGGTTAAGATCTTTATATCTCCCCCTCCACTAACGGATAGCTCTAGTCGAACGTGAACGATCACAGTCATGAGAATGTTCATGATTTATCATCGTAAGAATCATTACATCTTCCAAGCCATTCGGTACCAGTGTTCCTAAGAACATTTGAGCAAATGTAACATAAATATCTTTCATTGACTGTCAAAGAAGTGCAAGTTGCTATTCCCTGATAGATTCTGCAAAGCCGATGTTAACCCAAGCAAGCCACAATTGCTTACTACTGATACTTATTCCTAAAATCTACAAAAACAACCGCAGCAATGGCGTGGAGATTAATTGACGAGCAACGCAATTTTTAACATGACCTGAATTATACATGAAAATCAATCCAGAGGATATATAAATTCAAGTATTCAAAAAGTGAGCATAAAGCAGGCTTACATTTCCTCTTAAGTGTAACGGCAATTCCAAGTGGCTGACCTTCCCGTATCTTGAAAGTAGCAATAGAATTCCTGGCTCGCGTCTTCACATGTCTTTGCCCCGTTATCAGTGCCATCTCATTCATTGCCGAATCCAAACCCTTCTTGTTCTGGGCAGCATCTCCAATCCCACAATTCACCACTATTTTCTCAATCTTTGGAACCTAACCCACAGTCCCCATTTATATATTTATTTCTGAATTCTAATTAAATTGCTATGTTATTTATCGACTACTATTAAATATTCTGATATAATACTTAAACTACCTAAATTTCTTAAATCCTCGAATCAAATGATAATGTACGTTTAAATACACCCAGATATATGTTATGTTATTTATTACAATAGTGATTATGTTAATCAAACTAAACATGAACATAATTAAATAAGATGTGAGGGAAAATAGCTTAGGGACCAAATTAATATTTAAACTAAAAAAATTTTGGGAATAAACAAGGCTTAACATTTAAACTACAAGGGCTTAAAATTTTGCTAAATAAAAAAAAAAAAAATAGGGCCGACAAGGACCTCCCACCTTCTATTTAGTTTAGTCTCGGGAGTTAAGGCTCAAGTAATATTATAATTTATTAGTTCAATCGATCTATCAAAAATTATGAAGAGGGGTAAATTGGTTTTTGAAGATTTTTTTGGAAGCTTGATAAAAAAATTTAAAAGACTTTAATACAGTTGATTTAAAATTATTTGACTTTCTCAATTAAAATTTACATTTACTTCCTTAACATTCCACTACTACATAATTTCCAATTTACTAACTTAAATTAAACCGTTTAAGAAAATGTTTAACCTTTACAATATTATTTTTTTCAATGACTAAGATATAATTATTTTTTTTCTAAGGCTAAACTATAAATACTCTCTTTACAAGATTTGATTTATGTAAACAAATTATACCTTTTTAAGTGGGTGTTTAAAAATTTTAAACTCGCAAAAGAATAGACGAAAGAAATACAGTGAAGTACAAATGAGAAATATATACAAAATAAAATAAAATAAAGAATTAAAATTATTGAGATTATTATATCATAATTCAAAATTATTTATATAAAATTAAAACATTTAAATAATAATTATTTAATATAAATTTTTTGAACAGAATAATTATTTAATATAAGGAAAATTTAAATGTAATCCTTTGGATAAATTAGGTTTTCGCTTTCAAATTCTTACCATCATTTCCTCTGCCGCCTTTTCATTTCTTCTTTTCTGTATTTTTTATCTTCTCACCACCCCTAACTTTAAACTGTATATTCCTCTTCCTCTTGGCTGTAAGTTTATATTCTTTTCTGATTATTTTTCTTGTTATTTCTTTGTTGTTGTTTAAGTAAATTGCGTTTCCTTCCACATCCTGCGGTGTATATGGGCAAGTAATGCTAATAAACCACCAAAGGCTTTCATATTATCCCCCTCTGGACTGGAAAGTGTAGTGAACTATGAGATTTACATGATCGGGTAACTCTCATTGTAAAAACCTTTTGGAAACTAGATGATCACTTTATTCTGCAAAACTTGGCTAAATTGTATCTGTTTTTCCTTTCTTTGCTGACATGTTTGCTAAGGACTGGTATTCAGTTAGTGTTGTTGGATAATTTGTGTAACTTTCTGTACTCGACATGCCAGAAAGCATCAACTCGTAGACATAGTGGAAAATGGAAATATGTTTAATCTTCGAGTCTCCTGTTCATGGGAAAGCATTCTGTTGTGTTAAATTCTATATCTAAGTCATGAATGCTTTAGTTTGTTCCTGGATTTTTCTATATAATAAAATAAATAAATGCTTCAAATGATGGTGCTTAGGGTCGTGTTCGGGTTTAGGCTAAATTCCTCCCGTTGCAGTCGCTAGTTTTGAGGTTTTGAATTTGATCGTTCGAAATTTACAAGAGAAGGTGAACAATGGAAGTCGAATTACCTAGGCTTGATGATCCCGCCGTGACCTTCGATGAGGTTTCTATGGCGAGTAGAAAAAGCTTCGTCAAGGCATTACAGGTTCGTTTCTTCGATTTCATCTTTTCCTGCTGCATTTAATATATATATATATATATAAATGATTGCTCTGTGAAATATATTTTCTTATTACTTTGTAGCCATTTTTAGTGTTATAATTATAAAGACTATAATCACGAAAGACAAACCATTGCGAAAACAGAAAAGAAAATAAACACCAAAATTTACATGAAAAAACTGAAAGGGGAGAAACCACGGACAGAGAAAGAGAGATTTTTGCTATCTTAGAAAGAAAAGAATACATCCGATGATTTTAACTCTAATCCCTACGGAAAAAATGTGGGAATGAAATGAAAAATTATTGTGTTTTCCTTTTTATTTTGGAAGATCTTAAAAACAAGATTTAGTGAATAGGATGGTAGTCTCTTATCTTGTTCATCAAAGGACAACGACTGCCGCATTTTCCTTAGTTTAGACTTTAGAGTTAGAGGCATAGCATCAGTCGCATAGGAAGTGAATTGAATTATATGAGGCAATGAAAATGCTTTTTTGTGAGATTATAATGTTCTATAGGAGCTTAGAGGTTTCTATTTGGTTCGCTAGTTGTCCTCATTGTTGAGCTCATAATTCACCTTTGAATTTTTTGGGTTATGCATGTTCAAAGCTTTCGAGCGTTTTATTGTTATTACTACCTGATAAATTGGATCAATGTGCCTTTTTCTGAAGGAGCTCAAGAACTTAAGGCCTCAGCTTTATTCAGCTGCAAAATACTCTGAAAAGTCGTTTCATCATAGAAAGCTGAAGCAGATGTAAGACTACACTTTAAAATTTTTTGCTTAGTACTTTCATTGCTTAGCTTATTACCTTTTCCTGCAACCGTACCTTGAGTAACTTAGACAAGAGCCAATCAATGGCTTGCATGCTTACTTGTTTGATTGATCTTGAATTACTTGCATCGTTCTCTTCTTATAATGCAACTCTGTTGTTTGTGTGATACATTTGTTTAGAGTATTGGAAAATCTCAAAGATTATGCTGCAAAGTCTCTTGTTAATACCGTCGATCACCTTGGCACTGTAGCTAACAGATTAACCGATCTTCTCGAGCAGCAATCATTGGAAGTGTCATCCATGGAGCTAAAAGCATCTGGTTTAAATCAGGTAATCTATTTGCACTTCTCTGGTTTAACATGCTAGTACAAGAAGAATAATGAATTAATGGGCCTGAACTTTTTTAGTTTGTTAATATCAGCAACTTCTTATATGCCAAACATACTCGAATAAGGAAGGTCTCAAGCAGCATCAGGTGTTGGCATTTGTCCCAAGACATCACAAGCACTACATTTTACCAGGTATGACTAGTTGATAGAAGCCTTTGTTTCTTCTTCCTGGAAGCTGATTAGTGGGTAGAAGTTTTAGTATGTTTAGCATTCCATTTTTCCTGTTTGTTGGCTATGTTCCATTGTGTTCCTCCAAACCAGATTATGTCAACAAGAAGTTACTTTCCAATCAACATGTACAGACAAATCCTAGGCAGATATATTTTCAGGCAGAATCTCTTCTTCAGCCTTCAGGTATCATGTCTCTAAGTAGACAGAACTCTTCTAATTTTTGGTTAGTTTCTGCATTGTTTGCAATAAACTTTCTTATGAGAAGGTGAATATCATGTTACTTATCAAATGTTGTCCAGATACTCCAGCGTCGAAACCTCTTTCATGGCACTTAGCCTCAGAAACCAACTCCCCTTTGAATGGGACTTCACAAACTTTGGCAAGGTTAGTTCGGTCTAACAGTTCAAAGCTGGATCGTTAATTGTATTTTCCTTTTGAGTGTTGTACAGTTCTTTCAAGGTTCTGCTGAGAGCAATAAATTATTACTTTCTTGTGTAGCAACGAAATCCCAGAACCTCAAGGCAATGCTTCTCTGCTTTTCCAGTTATTGGGTATGCTTGTTACATCAGTAGCTCATATTATCACCGTTGTTATAATAAAACATTGGATGACAAGACTTGCATTATGACTGTACTTACAGAGAGTAGAAATAAAAATGCTTCCGCAACAGCTTTTCCTGCATTCATCCCAACACCGGGTATCACACATAGGGTAATGTTTAAATCAAGAATAATACATACATATTTGACATCTTAGTGAGCAACTTGTTCAGGTCCTCATTCTCTATGCATTTAATATGACCTATAGAGCATCTGTATTCATATGGTTACTTAGTACGCATCTTTAATAAACTTGTTGCGTGAAGCTTATGAAAAATGTCATGCTTTCATAGGAGCCAGAGGGATCGAAACCTTCGGCTGCATTCAGATTGAGGTCATTTGACAACCAAAAGCGTGAGAACATACGTGCACCGGTTAGGGGCAAAAAGGCGGTGTCAGCTTTCTTTGGCAAGCAGAAAGCAAAGCTAAAGGCTCTGCATATATTGCACGAGCAGGAATCTCCATTACATAAAGGTAACGAAGGAGAACGAGGGTACTAATGTAAATATCTCCTTTTAATTTATGATTGTCAGTAGTTGATTCTTTCATTAGTAGTTTATCAATTGCTGGAGATTTTCTTTCTGGACAAGTCTCTTATTGGAGTTTCTTAAAATGATGAGCAATGTGTATAAAATAGGTGATAATGAAGATGGGGAACACTTTAGCTTTTCCACAAAGATGTAAAATCCAGAGCTGATGTTAAACATTATGCAAATGCAATTGTTATATATATTTTTTTCTGTGCCTCTGCTAACGACACAGAAATGGCAAACAAGCAATTCTAAGATGGCTTTGTTAGGACTCGAAACTTTCTAATCAAGTTGGAGGTGCAGTACAACCAATCTCTTTATTGTGGATTTGGATTGTTGAGTTAGTGAATGGAGACCATATGGGTCACCAAGGTAACGATAATTAAGGGCGTAAATTAACATAGCGTTTGATGAATTGTTCGTGAGCTATTCATATAACGTTTGTTTATGTTCGTTTATTAAGCTAAATAAATGAGTATAAATAATTTTTTTATGTTCATTTAATAAATTACCGAATATGAACAACGTTGTGTTCGGTTCGTTTAAGTTTATAAACAAACTGGTTTATCGACTTGCCTTTTTTAATACAGTTTGTATTTTTTATGCTCCTTTAATTATCTATGAAAACAATTTTTTTAGGTTTGTGGCTATCGCTTATACGGGATCTATAACGATCATTTTCAATGATGTTATCTCTAATATTTGAATTCGAATTGTGTTTTTAGAGTATGACATGCTTTAAAATTGTATCGCGCGCAACTACTTTGATTTTATTTTTTTTCCAAAATGAATAGAAATGATAATCTCGTGCTTAAATGATTTTATTCAAATCAAATTATTTTTGAAAAAGAAATCGAATTTCTTAAAATAAAAAAGTATACAAAAATTCTCCATAAGATGCAACAAAACTCAAAGGGTATAAAAATCAAAAACCAAAACATTTATTTTGTTATGTGATCAATCAAGCATAGAAATCCAACAAACAACTTTTATTGTTTCTATCCAACTAAATACTGAAAAAGTAATGTAAAGATGTGATTAATAAAATCAATCTTGTAAGCTGCTTTATTAACAATTCTGAAAATATCGGTAAATCATCACAAAAAATATCTAATCATATAATTTTGTTGTCATTTCTTGATCAGAGACGTGTATTGTAATAATCGTTACGCAAGTGTCAAACTATCACAAAAGTATATGAGAACGTGACATAAGAAAAGCAAAACAGTGTCGCAAGGCAGAGAAAAATTGTGACACAAAGACAGATAAAATAAAACGTAACAAACGTGCGAAAAAAATAAATACAAAATAGAAGAATTCATCTTAGAAATAAATAAATAAATATATATATACTATAATAAGATAAAAACAAAAGAAATAAGAATGATCATTAACAATAGTTAACCAACATATAATTAATGCCATTATCAGGAGAAATTATATTATGAGTTATTCCCGCCACGTCATCAATGAGACCAACCAATAAAAGTTACACATCTCATTATTTTTTCTATGTCATATTTTTTATCAAGTGAATCTTCACTCATATTTACTGTAAATTAATTTTAAAATAGATTTTACCAAGTGTAGATTCACTTGGTAAAAATATGACATAAAAAATAATTAGATGAGTGATTTTTATTGGTTGGTCCAATTGATGAAATGGCGGGAATGACCTATGATACAATTTCTCCATTATCAGTAAAATGAAAACTACAAAAACTGATAAGCTTTGATTATCATATTATTATAGGATTATTATTAAATGAAAATGTTTGTTATATGGTTTTGTTGTAATCAAGTAATTTAGTCCTACAAATCTGTGGCATTAAAAAGTATGACGGGATAAGATGTAAAACTATCCCAGGATTACAGCAACTTGGCCAAAATGACAGACTTTTGCATTCTCAATAGAGCAACGCGTTTTGAATGACTCAAAACTAATTAATTAACATAAATTTTAATATAAAAATAGACCTTGTATAGAATAAGATGCTTTTGGCACGTAGCAGTCTGACACCTCCGGAGAATTGCAAGGTGCACAAAAAATTCTAAGCTGTGGAAGAACCATTTAAAGCATTCAAACAAATTACCTCCTATTGATATAATGAGATAAGAGATTATTTAAATAAAATTAAATATTTAAATTTTTATTATTATAAATAAAATAAATTAAATTAAAAGAATCGTTTTCTAATAATTTTTTAAAGGTCAAATTTTATAAGTTTAAAAATTATTAAGCTTTAAATCTTTACCACAAACTTTTGAAAGCCACGTCATCTTGCCTTTACGAGAAATTGAAATAAAACTTAGAATCATTTCACTAATTACGGTTGGTTCAAGGCCTGCCATATAATAAATTATTAAATAGATTCGACTCACTACATTATTTATAATATCAGCTAATAAGGTCTATTCATATCATAGTATCGTACATGTAAAAAAATAGGTAATTATTTAGATTTTTTGACATGAATGAACCTCATTAGTTAAATCACAGATAACGTATTAAGCCAAATTCAGCTAATAATTTCTCTTGTAATATAAAACAAATCAATGTTATTAGCGTATTAATCAAATTTAGAATTCCATTAAAAGTTAATCTAGTTACTCCCCTCCCTCCTTTTTGTCGTTTTTTTCCCTTCTAATTTTTGTAATTTTTTTTATCATTGAAGTTGACATAAACTTTAAGTTGGTCTCCACCGCACATTTTTTTCTTTTATTTTGCTTCACTTATTCTTTCTCTTTTCCTTCAAGCTTTACATGATTTTTTTTTGTATTTTTGTTTCGGATATGTGAAATACATTATATAATTTTGTTTAATTAGTCTTATTTTTTTTAGGAAAACAATAAACAATTTTATCTATTTTTATAACACATTCTTTTTTTTATTATAGTTAAATTTAACATCGTATCTTCACTTCCAACAATTTTACCGAAGTATCATATTTTAAGTATATTAACCGATAGAGAATATTAGACGGTCACAGAACATATGCTTGAAACCCAATTCCAAGATGAACAGAGAATTATACTTAAAAGCCGAAATAAAAAAGATCTGAAAAGGTATTTAATAAAAACAGAGCAATTAAAAATCCGAATAACCGATGATCTAAAAAAAGCAGTAAAAACATAAAAGAAATGGAAATCCTTTACCGCCGAAATCTACGCCGTGGCCAAGAAAAGCAAACAAAATCCCTCAGCCATGAGTGTTTATAGCTTCCCACAACAAATTCTTAGGGGCGGGGTTAGTCAAGTCGCGAGCCTGCAAGGCGGCGGTCCTCAACGTCCTAATCGTCGATTTATTCGCCTCCCAAAACGACAAGCTCTGGTAAGACAAACTGTGCTTCTTGCAGAGTTCCCTCACCAACGGCGAAACCTTCCTTAAATGGCAACGCGGCAACCTGGGGAACAAATGGTGCTCCAGCTGGAACTGTAACCCACCAAAGAACCAATCCATTTCAGAAGAACACGAAATGTCGATTGTCCCACTCGTTTGCTTCTCGAACCAGTCGTTGCCGGTCGGGAGTCCGACGTATACATTTGCAGAGAAGTGGTTTAAAGTGAACTGAACGTGTTGGATCGATGTGACCGTGAAGCTGGCAAGAACAAACATGAATCTTTCCGGCCAATTTGGTAGACATGAAACCAGGATAGGGAACCAAGTCCAGAATACCAGGATTCCGACTATGTTGAAAGCTCTGTCCGGGACTTGACGTTTTGAGAACAAAAGCAAGAATGTTTGGACAAACAAGTTGATCCTTGCTACGATCATAACGGGGTAATACGTCCAGTGTTGGTAACTGATTAAGAATCTCGCAAAAGGGTCGAAATTTAACTTCCTTCCATAAAAGCTAGATGTGATTGAACTGAAGAAACGTGAGGAGACGGCGAAAACCGGAATGTGCTGGAGATCGGGATCGTGATCCAGGCTGTTACAGGCAATGTGGTGAGCGTTGTGGGTCCATTTCCACCAGGCGATGCTGATCCCGGTCAAGCAATTCCCAGATATGATTTGGGCGAGCTTGTTGTACCCACGGCTGGACATTACTTGGTAATGGCCGGAATCATGGCCGACGTATGCGCTTTGCATCCAAAGCAAGCCCAACAACATGGCGGAACCCAGATGAGCCCACACGCTATCGCATCTCAAAACACCGTAAAGAACAACGAGAAACATTAGAGCGACAGATGTAAGTGAGAAAAGGGCGACATGTCCTTTCTTCTCGAACATACCGGCTTTAGCAAACTCCGACACCAGTATCCGGTAATCCTTGGACACTTCCGAGACCTTGAAATCTTTGAGATGGTAGCCGGTGAAGAGCTTGTCGAGATATTGCCAAGCGGTTCCCGGATGATACGCTATGAACGCATCGGTAACATCTTGGCCACCCAGATTCAAGAGCGGGATTTCGCCGCCGGGATGCTCTTTTGCCCAATCTGAAACATCATAAACTTTACCCAGGATAGAGATCCACAAATCCCCAGATTTGTTGTGTTCTTTCAGCTCCTCAGCAGTAATGTATCTCCTCTGACCCTCCATTGAATCTAAACCAAAATCGTTAAAAAAGAAGAGGCGAATCCAAAAAAAAAAACAAATGATTAAACCAAGAAAATCTGGGGTTTTGATTGCTCAACCATAAGAATCCATTAACATTTGATTTGGATCTAAACACTTCCTTCCGCAAACTCTCTCTTTCCCAATGTTCTATATATGCCTTGCTCTCATCCTCTGCTTTTTCGGAGATATTAACGAAGATTACTTAGTCTAGACTTTTGCGTGACTAGATATTTTAGCGACGAAGTTATCCTTTTTTTTTTTTTTATCATTTTTATATCTCTGTTCAAAAAAATTATTTTTATATCTCAATGCTCATTTAAATTAAAATGAGTTATATAAGATATTAAAAATGAAGGCTTAATTCATTAAGCATTATATTTATTCTGAATTGATTTTTAAACTTCAAAACGGTTCAATTAAGTCATAAAAATATAATTTATATTATAAATAAGTATAAAGTATATCTATTTTTTATCTAGATACTTAAGGTATTTTTTGTCAAAATAAGTACATAAAGTATACTTTTTTGTCAAAATAAGTACCTAAAGTATATTTTTTTTCATCTAGATTTTTAAAAGTTGACATATGACATCGATTAAAAATACTTTAGGTACCTATTTTGACCAAAAATTATACTTCAGGCACTTATTTTGATAAAAAAATACTATAGCTACATAAATGAAAAGGTTAGTATATTTTAGGTACTTATTTGTGATATAAGCTTAAAAATATCGCTGTCATACATATAATTTGGATCTTATGTATTAAAACATGTTTTAACACTACGAATACTCAGTTGGTCTAGTGGGATGAGCTGTTAGGTCTTTTAAACATGGACAAAAGTTTGAACTCTGACGTTGTGAATTGAGAAAACTGAGTTGGGAGGATTGTCTCTTACAAAATCTAATTCGAATTAGTTGGCCAGTAAGTCAGATATCGGTGATTAAACAAAAACTATATATTTTTTTACACATCATATCCAAATTATGCATATCATGAGTAGTATTTAACATTTAATTTCATTGGTGATTAAGTTGACAGAATGATCTTATTAATATAATGTTGATATTTTAAAGATTAAAGATTAAATTAACTCATTTAATAGTGTAACTTTTTTTTTCAAAAAAATTAGTGCAACTTTTAAAGCCAGACAGGAGAGGTTTAGTTTGTGGTGAACAGCGAAGCCCACGTTAGAGCAATAGCCATTGTATGAGTATGTGGACACTCGACGGTGAGATGTGAACATAACCGGGGACGGAGCTATGTGTAGCGCGGGAAGAATTATTAAATGACTCGAATCGTCACGTCATCTCTAATTTCAGCTAATAAGATTTATTCATTTAATTTTTTTAGGTGAATCTTTCTTTTTTTTATATATCATTAAAAGTGAACAGTTATTTAAAAGTTAAAATTAGATTGTTGGATCTTATTGGATGTAATTATGAATGACGTGGCGAGTCGGGTCTATCTAATAATTTCTCGTAACGTGGGGATATGGCTCTTAAAATTTTGGGTTTAATTATTTTTGGATCCTCATAGTTTGAAACTAAATAAATTAAGTGTTTTATTTTTTAGATTCATTTACTTTAGGTCTTTTAATTTTAAAACTAGGTGAATTAGATCCTAGTCCTATTTTTTGAGTACAATTACTTTTTAAGTCCTATTAGTTTTGAAACTAGGCAAATTAAGCATCCACTTACATTTTTCAGTTTAAATATGTTATAAGTCTCTTTCAACTTCAAAATTGATCAGGTTAGATCCCAACCTCTTTATTTTTTTATTTTAAATGCATGGCTTAACGATTAGTTCTAACCATCATTTTATTCC
Source organism: Hibiscus mutabilis (assembly GCA_019671005.1). NCBI lineage: Eukaryota > Viridiplantae > Streptophyta > Magnoliopsida > Malvales > Malvaceae > Hibiscus > Hibiscus mutabilis. The sequence goes on from CM033756.1 coordinate 11,362,054, forward strand.
TATTTATATTTGTTCCCTCGAATTTTTATCGTGGCTCTATCCTTGAACATAGCGTCCAAATATTAGATCTTAAACACATTGTCCATTTCCCCTAAACATTCTCTCAAAAATTCTCTACAAACGTCACCCTTCTCTCCACCGATGTTGTTGTTGTCTTGAAACTCCGACGAGTCTAAAAATTTCGACTTTTCAACTCTTTTTCCTCCTAAAATCGAATTTAAGTTTAATTTTTCATAATTTTTTTCAATATGGTTGTATCTGTTTTTTAGTTTCGAAATAAAATGTCGTTTTCCATTGCTTGGATTTGTTAGAATTAGAGTCTTGATTCAATATTTGACATTTGAAGGTTTTATTATGGTGAGGGGGTTAATTTGTTTGGGATCTCTTACATGTTTGTTTGTCTCTTGAATGAATAATAAATAATGTTACATCCAAATTTAGTCAGTTCTGTAAGAGACGTAGATTACTTGTAGTATGACAAATAACAACCAGGTCTTGGTGTTTCTTTATCAAATTGAAGAACAACCATTTGTATAGTAGAAGATATTCGACACTGAAACCTGAGTATGAATGTATAATAATTAATCTAATATTATACAGATATAATTAATCTGTCATGGACAACTCTTTAAGCTAATATTAATACAGATATCTTAAGAAAATATTGGATCCCAAATACACGTTCTACCAACTATATAATCATTAGACTGTATAATAATGTTTGATAATAAAGAAATACGCAAATATGTATACAGGAACAAGATTTGTGGGACATCTGGGGAATTAACCGCTTTGATGAGGTAGGGTACATGGATTTAATGTGGACCGCGTTGCAGATTATTTTTTATCGTTAAAAAATTGAATTTTAAGATATTGCAGTTTTGCAGTGCCATGTGAGTTATGAAGTATATATTATTTTATGGACCGATTTATTACGTTATATATAATTTTATTTATTAAAAATTAGTTAATTCTTTTGTCATTAATTTATTTATAATTATTTTTATGTAATTATTTTTTTGTCATATATAATTCTATGGTCCTAACAAAAGAAACCATCCATTCTAATAATTTTTTCTATGTCATCTTTTTACCTAGTGATGATTCACATGATAAAAATATTTTTTTAATTTAATTTATAATAAATATAAGTGAAGATTTACTTGGTAAAAAGATGATATAAAAAAATAAAATAAATAATTTTTATTGGTTGAAACCATAGATGACGTAACATAACGAGACTGTGATATAATTTTTCGGTCAGCCGATACTATATAATAATTTTTCGTTACGAACAAAGCTTACTCCTGTTTTGCATTTGACATAATCCTTCTTTTTTTCTCTTTAATATATCAATTAAGATAATAATATCAATATCAAATATAAATATATAATCAATAGTTTTGATATGTTAGACATAGAACAAGGAACAATATCAAATATAATTAATGATTTCCATAAATATAAAATATATAAATGAATCGAAATTATTTGACCAAGAAGTAAAGCAATACCACCGACACCTTGCAGATAGTAAAGAAAATATGCCCGTCATTTCCTCAACACCCAATGAGCACCCTACTCTCCCATCACCCAAAAAGTAAACATAAAAATTATATCAAAAAGTAATACTATGTCTCATTAAATATGTTTTTCATTGACTTTCCAAAAATTAAAATTTTTAAATATGAATTATGATTATATTAAATATTTAAATATTTAAAATTTATAAATTATATAGTTTAAAACCACTTGATCGGAGTTTTTAAATATATTTTTTTTATATTTTTATCAATAATAAATTTTAAATAATAATGAGTTAAAATTGACAAAAAAAGTCAATAAAAAATAAAATTAACGGGACGAAGGGATTATTATTTATTATAATTTATATTATTAAAAACATTTCAATCTAGTAACAATTACTATAATGATAATTACAAAAGGAATATTAATCGATTAATGAGATTGTTAACTTTTTATTAATGTTATAACGTATTAATGTTGATGCTTTTAGATGAGTAATAACAATTCTTATTCTCAAATTCGTCCCTCCAAACATGAATAAAGTTCAAAGATTTTTCCAAAAAGGCAAAAGGAAAAATACTTTGTATCATTAAAAGAATGGAAAAATATTTGATACACAGACCGTGAAAAGTTTATACGTGCCTTTTAGTTTTAGGGGTTAGGATTTTAGTTTAGTGTTTAAGGTTTATGGGTTTAAATTGTAAGGTTTAGAATTTAAGGTTAGTGTTTAGAATTTAGTGTATAGAGTTTAAGGCTTGGGTTTAATTTTTTAGGGTTAGGATTACAAATTTAAGATTTGAGTTTTTATAGTATAAATACACAGGCTTGTGTAAAATTAATTTTACACATCCTGTGTATCAAAATTTTACCCTAAAAGAATAGTGAAAAATAAATTTGTTTGATAAGTTCGCAAATATTCACAATAAAATTAAATTTCGGGTAACTTTTTATATTATTGTTCATGAAAAAAAATTAATTAATAACCGTTGTTAGTTTTATTGAATAAAGAACAAATACAATAAAATTATAAAAAATAGTCTATAAAAATTAAAGTGAGTTAACCATATTACTTGATTTTTTTTATAAATATTTGACTACATTAACAAGAAAAAAATAAGATTAAATAAAAAATGTTAAAAATCCAACCAAACAATTCAAAATAATGATAAATACAAAACAAACATCACAATCAACATTAACATGTGCAAAAGTAGAGATGACTTGCTTGATTTGAAATAGTATATTATGACATCTTAAAGTGGTGAGAGATATTAATCCTATATCAGTTGAGATATAAATACGATTGCGCTGCACATCTTATCAAATATGTATTTTTAAATGACAAACCTGTAGAGTGATCTCAGTAGTAAAGGATAATGTATTTCATCAAAGTGACCCGAGTTCGAGCATCATGTGTGCACGGTGTGTTTGCGTTATTAAAGGACAAAACAATTAAACATATATTACCTTATAATCACATCAGCATATTAAAAAAACAATGATCCCGTACAATTAACTGGTTTGCACACACGTGCAATGTACATATTAGTTGCTTAATGAATTCATATATATTTATATATCGATTTTTTTTTACTTTGGATAAATTATATTGATCTATTTTAAATAATACTCATTAAAAGTTAAATCGTTTATAATAAAAATATTAGGATGATGTAATTATTATAATTTCAAAATAAAAATATACCTAACATTATTTATACCTATATATATATATATATTAGTACTCTAAAAATAAAATTATACATTAACTACCCAATTCAAAAGGTATCATCCTTATATATTTAAAAGTAACCCGTTTTAGATTTAAAATATTATCTCATGCACATCAGTGAACATATATATAATTAAAATTTTATACTATTCAAAAAAATTATATTTATTACTAGCTATTAAATCAAATAATGGTATTATACTTATTTTTAATTTAAAAATATTATCTCCTGCGTTGTATTAGTATATATTTAATATCACGTATCAAGTAATGGACGAATATGAAGCTTTAATAATAAATTAAAGATTCTAAAAATAATAATACAAATACTTAAGTTTAAATACTCTCTTAGAATAACGCTGGGCGGGCAGCGGAGGACGGACAACCTTTCCAACTATTCATATTTTGCGTAAATTACACAGATGACCACTTAATTATAAGGTTAGTATCAATTTGACTATTATACTTTTTAATTTTAGTAATTTTACCATAAAACTATTTAATTGGTTCCAATCAAGCCACCAATCGTTAAAAAAATGGAGATGTTGACGTAGATGTTAAATAAAAATGGTATAATTACACATAAGTGTCACCACATAATTGAATTATTAATTTATTTTATCAAATTAAAATTAGGACCAAATTGATAGGTTGTGTAAATAACGTGGATCAAATGTGTAATTTTATCAGTTTTATTTAACAGCCACATCAGCCTCTCCATTTTTTCAACGATTGGTGGCTTGATTGGAACTAATTAAATAGTTATATGGTAAAATTGCCAAAATTGAAAGTATAGTGATTAAATTGACACTAATCACATAATTAAGTGGCCATCTATGTAGTTTACCCTATTATTTTTTTATACTTTTATAGAAAAGGAGTTGAGATGTACTTAAGAATACAAGGCACGTGGCGACGTGCGAGTGAGTAAAACTGAAGCAGCTTGGAGCCGGCTGATAGAAAAATTATTAGACGAATTTGACTAACTACGTCATTTATGATTTTAGTCAATAATATTTATCCATCTCATTTTTTTAAGGTAAATTTTTACCTCTTTCTTACATGTAAAAAATGGATGGTTATTTGAAAGTTAAAATAAAATGGATAAATCTTATTGACTGAACTGCGGATGACATGAAGAGCCGAACTTATCTAATAATTTCTCGTGCTAATGGGAGGCTTTAGATTAAAATTAGACCTAAATATTGATAAGGGCATGAGTCTGTCAACCACCCATTACTTTATTTGGAATTAAAACAAACTTAATAGCTGTTTCGATTTGGAATATTTTAGGAAGCGAAGACACCTCCTCACTACTTCCGAAATATCTATAAATGCTTATGCCTCCAAAGAATTTTTTTTTTTTCAATAAATCATTACACATAAGGGTAAATTATAAATTTCACCATACAACTTTCTTTTCACTACTAATTTGCTCATTAAAATTTAAAAATTTTCAATTTACTCCTATTTTGATCACTATGTCGTTAAATATTTAACGACAACGTACATCTATCTTTTAAAAAATATAAATCATCCTCAAAACTTTTTCCATTTTTGTAAAAAAAATTGGTCTCAGATTACCTTTGATTCCTCGACGATAAAGAATCTTCTTCCGAATTCCAATGGTGAAGGGGTAGAGAAGGAGGAAGCAGGATGTACATCATGATTTCACATTGATCTGGCGATACATATTATAGATCATAGTAATTTTGGGTTGAGTTTCGTCAGTTTTAAAGTGATTTTGGAGAAATCTAAACTGAAAAATAGGGGTAGAAGACGATGATGTGAGTTCTTTGGTGTCTTGAGTGATTGAAGAAGACATTAGAAAATAGTGAATCCAACGTCGGCGTGAAACACGGATGAAAGTGTGAAACTTGCATCTTTGGGGAAGAAGATAAAATTTAAAAAAACAAAGAAAAAAGAGAGAAATAACATGGGTAACATGTGGCATCCATGTCAGCAAAAAAAGTCCACATCAGAACATGTAGTTGTCATGCCACCCTTCCATTTTTGCTTTAACGTTCGATTCGAATGACCAAAATATGAGTAATTTTTTTCGAACAAAAATATGAGCAAATTAAAAGTTCAATGATTAAATTAAAAACATTCAAATTTTATTGACCAAAATAAGAGTGAAAATAAAATTGAGTGATGAAATGGTGGAAATTTTATTTTCACAAGCGGATCAAATGTAGGTTTAGAGGTTTATTTTATGATTTTAGTTTTAGGGGTTTAAGTTATACTATTTAAAATTTAAGTTTTATGGTTAGAATTTAGGTTTTTGAGTTATAGTTTAGGATTTACGTAATCACATTTCTCAAATAATGTTCCACTGGATTTACGTAATCACATTGCTCAAAGACTTGGTTTTGAGGAAGTTGCGAATCTTGGGGTTCCTTGTAACACCCTCAGACCGGATGTTACATTTGAGCCTTAAGCCCAAACCATTACCATAAAATTTTGCAAGTAAATTTAGCCCACCATATAATCATTCATACAAATCTATAAAGTTCAATGTTTCAAATAGGTTAATAGTTAAAACGTTACATGAGGAGCTCCATTTAAAAATTACATAGTTAAAAGCATTCAACACATAAGTTAAAATCTCAAAACATGAGTTACAATACAATCATATGGTCCTACGAATACATAACCCAAATAATCTAAGTATTGTACTCGAACAACAAGTCGATGCTGAAGTCTTACTCCGGTAGTGCTCCGACGATGCACGTCAACCTACTCGGACGCTGAGCTAACGAAGCTCAGTGAATACACTTCCACTCAACCATGCTTCATGCAAATCATAAATAAGAGCATGCAGCTAAGATGATAACATGGCATTAATATCATGCAACAATGGCGCTACCTCTAGCCGCCTAAACATATAACAACTACAAGATAATAATAGTGGTTTGTACGTATTTCGTAAATATAATTGTTTGAACATGTAGCAATTAATTTTAAAATGATAGTCATGTTTATTAAGATTAAGGACAAAACCATGTATACAATAAGAGGGTATTGGCCACCCAATTATTTTAAGTATTAATTACATTTTAAGTAATTTTAGTTTAAAACTAAATAAATTTAGTATTGACCGTCCAGTTTATAATTTCAATTATTATTTAAGCTTCCCTTAATTTTGAAACAAAACAAATTAATCATGGACTCTTCTACTTTTCAGTTTATACATTTATTAGTTCATTTTTATTTTCAAAATGTTTAATTATAAAAAAGTGTTTAAATTATATATTTTTTGCTTTAGGTGCATAAAGTATTTTTTTGTCAAAATATTTGTCTAATGTTTATATTGTTACCCTTTTAAGTACATAATCGTTAACGACCGTTAAAAAATACTAGCCAACTAGAATGTAACATATGACAATGTCTTAATTTATAGTTTCTTTTATTTTTTTAAACAAAATCCTTGGTTAAAAAAACAATTCAATTCTTAAATTTTTTTAAAAAACCCTCAATTCCCAAATAATTTCAATCTAAATCCACGAATCTTTAAATTCATATGTTACCATTGTCAAACCAACCACCATTACCCACCTCTTCTAGTGTCGAACCACACCCACTGAATACCTTATTCTTTCATTGTCAAGAAATCAATGAACGACGTGTTGATAAAACGTCAAAACTTCGAAAGCTTCCAATCGAGCAACGAATAACGTTGTTAATAGGAGTAAGGGTGAGCGTTCGATCGAGCTGAGAACCGTAAATTTTTTTTGAGTTATTCGAGTTGACGAGTCATATTTTACAACTCAAATTTTATTTGAAAATTTTTCGATTCGAGTCGAGTTTTCGAGTTCTTATAAAAATTTAATTGTAATTATTTATCATGTTATAATACGGTTTGATTCTAATTTAAATCATTTTCTCTAATCATATAAGATATGCATATATATATATATATATCTTCATATTTTTTCATATGTTGCAATATTCCTTCATATTTTTATATATCGGTATATATATAATAAAAAATTGGACTCGTCTCGAACTTAAAAATAAATCCATTAATTACTAAAAATTTCGAGTTATCCGAGTTTCTATTTTACAACTCAAACTTTATTTGAAACTTTTTCGAGTCGAGTCAAGACGAGTCGAGTATTTTCGCCTCGAGTCGAGTCGAGTTTTGCTCACCCCTAAATAAGAGGAGACTTTATTGTGTCGGTAGAGGAATTTTTGGATTTATGATTAAGGGTTTGGAGATTTTGGAGTGCTTTGTGCATCTAGTTTTTTGTGTGTGGAAATTTTAGGTTTTTTTTTTACATTTTTAAAGAAAATTAAAATTTTAAAAAGAAAAAAAATAAATTAAAATCAAAGTCACATGTCAAGCAATGATTGAGTGTCAGTTTTTTTACATATCAATTTTAAAATGTTAACGAAATAAAACATTAGACACCTAAAATTATAAATTAGATATCTATTCTACAAAAAAAATATAAACACTTAAAACAAGGAAAAAGTATAATTTAAACATTTTCTTCAATTAAACCATTTTAAAACTAGACATTAACCATGTTATTATTTGAATTTGACCTTAAAGTCACATATTTATTCTGTCCCTAGTTATATGATCATGTCAACTATGTGTAAAAATTCAACTATAATAAAAATGAACACATAATGAGACCTATTAATTGATCGAGCGATTAAGAATGTTAATGTTGTCTCGTCTTATATATGTTTAAATCATGACATTTGTCTTAGAATGTAATTATCTATACTTAATAAAAAAATTTAGATATAATATTACACAATAATTTCATGATCTATGATGATCTCTATCAAATAGATGAAGTAATCCATGAGATTTGTTGAAGTGACATGCAAATTCAATAAGTATTGTTTATGGCGTGAAGTCGGTATGACTATAGCCGATTTTCTCTTTATTTGTTTAAAGCCAACATGCAGCTTCGACGATTTTTCTCGATAATATATCAATTACCATAAATCATAAAATAAAAAATCTCATATCATAAAATAAAAAATTCAATCACAATGTATAAGAAAAACAAACCCTTTTTATAATATCATAACTTCGAGAAATGCCATTGGATATTGGTTACTTAACCCTACACCGCATCTCTACCTACGATAATAATGATGGTCGGTAGAGTAAGTTGGGTGTCTAAATCGGTTACTTTTATACTTTAAACTATACTTTTTAAGGCAGTGGTGTATGGAGAAATAGCTTTAAATTTCTGGCCAGTAAAGTTTCATAATATTGACCTATAAATGAACCTTTTTTAGACTTAAAGTGTGTGCTATTTCTAGATTTTCAACTTTGTTAATATTGCTTCATCTAACCATTGCTGGGGATTCCTTAGCCTTGTACTTCGTTTATACCTTCAACCCGACTAAAATTGATCGATCTCTTATTAATCCGATATTGACCCGACCAAAAAACAATGAAATGATATTAACGAACCAAAAATCAACCGACCCGACCCAATACCCGAACTGAAAGGACCATAGACCCGAATTAAAATCGAAACAGACTCAAATTCGAACTGAATATAGTCAGACCAGAAATGACCCGAACCAAATTTCCCGTTTGCCACCTCTAGATAAGTAATAGTAATATCAAAATTTGTTTTACAATCTTGATAAGTTTTGCTTATTATTTTAGATTAATTATGTTACAACAATATATCAAATAAAATTAAAATTTAGCACTATAAATAGATGCATAACTTACAAACTTGCATTCAAGTAGCTTCTGAAAAAAGGATCGAAAAACTTTTATTATTATTTATAGGTTTGGCTTCCATCACAAAACAATTAAAATAGATATCATCTTCTCAATAAAAACAATTACACTAATACAAATTTTTATTTTTTTCTCGACAACGTATAATTTTATTAAGAAAAAATTATAAACCCTAAACTTAATTATATAACTCATTAAAAATTCTTTCTAAATTTATATGAGAAAAAAACACAACACGATTAGCAGCAGACAATCACCAACACGACAATAAGCAAACCAAACATAACGAAACAAAGGACAGCATAGCTCTCGAAAAAGATCTCCAAAAAGCTACAAGCAACCAGACCCTAAAATACAAAAATAACCCAACACACTCAAGACCCTCGAACCATGAAGCAACAAGCAACGTGCAACTGAGGAAACAAGCACACAACAACCTTCCATGTAACGGAAATACGACCAGCAACATTAATGGCACACCTTCAACCCCCAAAAATATCACAGCAACCAGCCACCAACCCCTACAAACCAACTATAAGGAAATCATAAAGAAGCACGAAATATTGCCGATCGATCAACATCCTCCTTAGTCAAAGCATCCGCAAAAAAAATTTGTCTCACGAAAAACATGATGAAAGCATATATTCGTCAAAGATAAACATAGAGAATCTATAGACACAAAAATATCTCACAACCTCTACGACCCACATTGTGTGTGCATAACCCAACCAATGATAATGCTAGAATCTGATTCAATGATCACATATCGATATGCCCAAGGTGATCTCGGCACCATAGATAATACAAATTCGATCGCTTGTAGCTCAACCACATTAGAGTCCATAACGCCTAAAGAACCACAAAAATAAAGCAACAATTTCCCCGAACCAGTTTTGTTATTTTATTTTAAATTTTATGATATAAATTTTACATCTTTTTAAAATCTATTGTTATTTTAAAATTTAAGCATTAAAATTTACTTTATTACTACATCATTAATTGAAAATTTAAATAGACAAAACCATTAATAATATTTCGTATTAGGAAAATTTTACAACGCTCGACGAACATTGCTGAACACCACTGAACACTATTAAATTAATTAATAAAGATTAAAAATTTCAAGGACTCAACATATAATTATAAATTTATTTTAAATGAAATTTTAATTAAATTATTTTCCATATATATAATATATTTTTAAAAATAATTGGATCAAATTCAACCTTAGTCAATTTAAAAAATAAAAACCCTAAACATAAAACCCTAAATCTTAAACCTAAAACCCTAACCCGTAAGCCTAAAACCCTAAATACTAAGCCTTAAACCCAACCCTTAATTGGTTTCAAAGGTTGGAAATCATTAGAGGTGTGTCATCGGCTCTTCTTTATCTCCATGAAGAAGGGGAACTTGTTCTGCACCGAGACATCAAAACCAACAACATTTTGCAAGAACAACTAAAATAAATGTAAGCTCCTCAAATGAAAGGAAGGAATTGAGAAAACTGAACTTTGATTGGTTTGTAATCCAAATTTCAAATTCGTTAAACTTTTCTCGGTTTTTTTTGAAGACTTTGGGTTTAAGGTTTAGAGTTTTGGGTTTTGGATTTAGGGTTTAGGATTTTTATTTTTAAAATTGACTAAGGTTGGTATTTGATTATTTAAAAAATTAAAAATATAATATATATAGAAAATAATTAAATTGAAATTTTATTTTAAATAATTTATAATTATATGTTGAGTCCTTGAGATTTTTAATCTTTATTAATTAATTTAATGGTGTTCAGCGATGTTCGGCATTAGTGGTGTTCATCGGTATTCGTCAAGCGTGATAGAATTTTTCTTTAAATTATAGTAAAAGTTTAATTCAAGATTAATATAAAAAGTATTTTAATTTTATAAACTTTATTTATTTAATTTCAATACAATGATAATACTAAGAATGAGTCTATCACGTTCGACGAACATCGCTGAACATCACTAACGCTAAACATCGCTGAACACCATTAAATTAATTAATAAAGATTAAAAATCCCAAGGACTCAACATATAATTATAAATTATTTAAAATAAAATTTCAATTTAATTATTTCATATATATTATATTTTTAATTTTTTTAAATAATTGAATCAAATATCAACCTTAGTCAATTTTAAAAATAAAAAAACATGAACCCTAAACGCTAAACTATAAACCTTAAATATTAAACCCTAAATCTTAAAAAAAAATTGTAATAAAACAATTAGGGGTTGTAAGCTTATTTAAAACAGCAGTAATAACAAGAGACAGTAACGCCACATATACACATATTCATTGTTGATTGACTTTAACAGAAGTCTGGAGATTTTATAAATATTAAAATCATGAGCCCTGAACCCTAAACTCAAAATCTTAAACCATATATCATAAACTCAAAACTCGAAACCTAAAACCCTAAATCCTAACTTTGAACATTGGGTTTAGGCTTTAGGGTTCATGGTTTATAGTTTAGGCTTTAGACTTTATGGTTTATAGTTTAGGGTTTAGGTTTCTGAGTTTAGGGATATAGGGTTTATGCTTTACGATTCAATGTTTTAGGTTTAGGGTTTATGATTATTTATTTTTTTAAATTGACTAAGGTTGGTATTTGATCCAATTATTTTAAAAAAATTAAAAAATATAACATATATGAAAAATAATTTAATTGAAATTTTATTTTAAATAATTTATAATTATATGTTGAATCTTTAAAGTTTTAATCTTTATTAATCAATTTAATATTGTTCAGTGATGTTCAGCGGGTGTTCGTCGAGCGTGGTAGACCCATCCTAATTTAAACTACTCAAATCTATAAATACGAAATCTCTTATTGTTTTCCGATTGTTTCTTACTTAAACATAACAACAGTTATTATTATATTAAAACTAAAAAAATTAAATAGATAACGTTCAAAATATTGAATTATACTATGTATTCACCTTGGATTACATTTTTATTGTAATAAACTATTATTTTATTATCATATTACAACTAAAAAAATATTTTGAATAGATAAAGTTTGATGACTATAAAATTATATTAAATACATCTTATTAACTTAAATTTGTTTCTTATTTGAACATAAGAAAATATTATTATATTAATAGTTTTAATACCGAATTACACTTTGTATTCAATCTTGAATTACAGTTTTATTTTAATTTAAAATAATTTTATAAAGGGTAAAGTTCACAAATGGTCACTAAATTTTAATCAATTATTCAATTTGGTAACCAAACTTTCAATTGCTTTAATACTACCATTAAACTTTTAGTTTTTGTTTCAATTTGGCCACTGACCCTTTAACCATCGTTAAAAGGGTGATGTGACCGTTAAAATATTTTGTATAATAACATATTTGGTCCTTCATGTTTATACACTCAAAATGACTAAATTTGAAAGAAATAATAAATTTAATCCTCATTATTTCAATTTGTTCCTATTTTTAATGAGAGAATTTAATATTTTATTTTGATCCCTCAATTATAACTAATGTAATCTTGTCCCTCCCAATCCCAACCATACCCAATCCATTCTTTAAAACAAAAAAGACTTCTGAAAATGTGATGTTCCAGTTGATTGGAGCTCTCCCTTGTTCCTTTATTGTCTTCGATTTTACAAGGAAGCATGCTGGTTAATATGTCCCTTGAGACACAGATTTTAGAAATCACACTTTGAATTACTGTCAGCAATAGAGATATAAAACCCAAGAGCATCAACTCTGCCAAAAAAAAAAACATTTCAACGTTACAATTTGTTAAATAGAAGAGAAAAAAATCTCCCAATAGAAACGCATAAAAACTCATTCTTCCACACAAACTTCAAAAAAAGTATGCAAAATTCGCATCCTTGAACATATAATCATAAAAAAAGTAATTTAAATGTCTCCCCCCTTAAAATGCTCACAGGATTATCTTTGCTAAGTCTGTAATTTCTTCTACAAACCAAAAAAAAAAATGCAACTTTATCACTTTAACGGCCACGTCACTCTTTTAACGGTTATTAACGGGTCAGTGGTCAAATTAAAACAAAATTAAAAGTTTAATGGTAACATTGAAGCAATTGAAAGTTTGGTTATCAAATTGAATAATTGATTAAATTAACAGTTTTAATATTTTAAATTTTATTAATTATCTAAATTATAGTTTTTTAACTTAAATATTAAATAAGTTATCGAATTTTCAATTAAAATTAATTATTCCTCTGAACTCGACAACAAATCAATTATGCCCTCGAATTCGGTTAAAAAAATCAATTTAGCTCCTCTGCCATGTTATAATCACACATGTACTGCCATGTCAGCATCGTGGATTGCCACATCGGCACTATAATTGTCAACGTCGGTCAAATGATTAATTTGATGCAATTTATGAACTGAAAGGCCTAATTAGATACGTTTTTTGACAAGAGGCTGAATTGATCTTTTGAGTCGAATTCAGGTACAAAAATATCCTTTAACTTTTTTCTCTCTCTAGATTTGAGGCTTTAATTAGATAAAAAAAAAACAGAACCAAATTTTTTCTTATGGACACTTACTAGGCCTAGGTTTGAACTCAACTTCAAACCTATTTTTACTTCTTTAATTTTTCAAACATAAATTGACTTTTAACAAAAAAATATGTTGTAAACTTTGAATCAAAAAATGGTTGGAGCTATTGCGTTCTTACATGTCTCCGATTTAATTCCATTTAAAACCAACATTTCCTTTAAAATCTTTCCTCTCATCAAATAATAACACGTATCATTAAAAGATACTTTTCTCTCTTCCTTACCGCTTAAAATTTTAACGGTTTAGTTATAAGAAACATGGGCTATTTATGTTTTTAATTTAAGAAATGAAAATTTTAAAAGTATTAAACGTATTTGATTGAAAATTTTAAAAGTATTAAACGTATTTGATTGAAAATTTTAAAAGTACTAAAAGTATTTGATTGAAAATTTTAAAATATTATTATTTTCAACAATTATAAGAATTTTTATTTATGTTCACATATTTTTATTATAAAATAGGTAAATATGTTTTAATTTTAAAAACTGAAAAAAATAAAAAACTAGATGGCTCCACAAAATTCATTCTAAAAAACAATCAGTCTACTCATCGTTCTCAAAAATAATATATATATTTTGTATAACCATATGTATTATATACATTATCTGACTAATCTAAATCAGATAATACAAAAATTTATTATGAGTTATGATCAATTTAATTTGTTTCATTTATAATATTAAAATAAATAAAACATTCAACATTATTGAATTGTATTGATACCTTGTCCATGTTAATAAAAGTGTCCAGGTCTGTCGGTTATTGATACCTTGTCTATATTAATTTGGTTCAATCGCTTTATCCGTTAGATGCATGCATAAACATATATTAATTTTTAATTACCTTTTGACTATTCGAAAAAAGTAGTCTTTTTTTTTTTAAACATAGATATCGAATTCAACATTATTTATAGTTTTAAATCGCAGGAAACAACTCTTCTGTAATACTAAATAAAGCACAAAATCTGGAGGCAACCATATAAGAAAAAAAACTGATTGTTATTCAAATGAAACAAAGTTTTATGGTAATACCTTCACCAGCCTGAGCTATTGCTACCAACTGATTTGTTTTTAGAGATTGCCATTTTGAATTGCAAACCAAAACTGACAAAGAAGTCCTCTAGCTAATGTGAATAGATAACACACCACCACAACCAGGAAACCGGGAACCACCCAAATGTTGCCGGACACCTGAGCCTTCTAAACCTTTTTGGTCTTCAAGGGACCCTTAGGAATTTTACTCAGAACCTTGGCGTCGAAAACTGTGTATTGCTTTTTTATCTCGACCATTGCCTTCTCTGCAAAAGGGTCAACCTTGTCCTCGTACTTCTCATACAAAACAGGTACCGTATGCAGCAACACGAAAGCTGATTTCCAATAGAGAAGACGAAGAATACTTCAGTATGATATCATATAGATAAATCGATTTAGTACTAAAAACAAGAGATCGGTGTCATTACATATGTAGAACAAGGTTAAGAAGTTGCACCAACTCCCCACAATTGAGAGGACCCAGAAAGCAGCCACAACCTGTAATCAAAAAGAAAGATAACGCTATTTGAGACAATCGAATATATATAGACTCCTCAATCAAACTGAAATTTAGATGAAGCATTCATGAAATCAAAAGTAACCACACCATCAGAAACTTCTTCGGATTTCTTCCGGAGGCAATATCGCGGAGCAGCTTCAATGCCTGGTTAAGTTCAATTGTAAGAGCAGATGCAATTTGAAGGAATGGCTCCTCTGGCAAATGAACTTGTGGAATTTGAGGTGGAGTCCTATGAAGAAAAGGGTCAGATTATGTTCTTTAAGAAATCACACAATATCTTATAGTACTTAATAACCAAATTAACTGAAGTTACTGCAAATCTTACTTGTGGATAAAGGTATGGATGTTGGACCAGAGGAACAACAGCGCAAGGGCGAGTATCGATACGTGACAGACTAGAGTAAGTAGGTGGTACTCAATCAACTCAAAAAGGACCCAGATTGCAGTTGCTCCCCCAAGAACACCACCTGAAATCTTCTTGTTCCTCCACAAGAACACATCAGCAGCTGCACCAAATAATTACCCAGATAATGAAATTGAAAGAGAAAGCACTAGCATTTAATCTAACACAAACAAGAACCAGTAGTCTATATATACGATTGTGCTCAACTGAGCACATAATCTTACTTTTATAGGACTAATTTGGAAAATGTTATACATTACTCTGTTCCCAGAATGCAAACAATACAAAGCAAAAGAAACCCCAAACATTCGTCTGCAGGGGCTTCGAATAGCAATGTTATTAAGCAAAATAGAATTTCAAGTTTCAATAACATCAAATAGAAGAATCAGTAAAGTCCAAAAACGAAACTCTTACTCAAGCATTGCATTTTCTTAGCTACCAAACAGATCATAAAGTGTGAAATAAAATGCAGATCTATTAATCCCCATCAATGTAATGTTTTGGATCATTATGAAACTAACTGCGTCGTAATTTGCACTCACATTTCCATCAACTTCATGAAAACAAAACTAACAACCCAATAACCGGATCTCATTAACGAAACTTGAAAAAAAATAAAAGAAAAAAGAACAGTTAAACAGGAGTTTAAGAATACGTACGCTTTCCACCACCAAGAACATGGTGAACAGGCCTCTCCCTTCCAAACAAACTATAAATCTTAGCCTTAACGGAGCTAGGAGAAGCGGGTTTCTCATGATCCGAATCCGAATCCGAAAAAGACGAAGATGAATCATGGCCGTGAATCTTCCCGCTGATCTTCTCCATCACCGACTCCATCGTCGATTGCTTACTCTCTGTTTCCTCCGCCATTGCCAAAAGAAGAGTAAAAAAATTTCGGACCAATGCCCTAAAATGACGGATTCTTTGTCTACGATTTTTATGGTGTCCGAAAAGTATCGAAGTGAGTGTGACTGTTAGTAGGGGTGTAGGGTTTTACGAAGACGGTCTGAGGTTTGGAGCCAAAGCTGATGGTTCGGAGAGAATTTGAAATGAATAAAAGTTGACTGTTTGGAGAGTGGAGTGGGTGTGGGTCCAGAAATGGAGTGCATTTTCTGAAAAGTTAATCTAATAGGACACGTGGCTATCCTTTAACGGTACAACGGTGGCATTCTGACAGATATCGGTTTTCCCAGTGTGGCTTTGGATTACTATCAACGGGCTCCACGTTAGCTTACAATGAAGGTTTATGCTCGGGTAAAATAAACCATAAGTCATTTAATTATAAATTTATTAACAAATATATCATTTTTAAAAGTAATAATTTAATTATTTAATTAAATTTTTATGAAATCTATGTTATTTTTCTTTTAAAAGTATAGTTTAGTTACTCAATTAAAATTTTAGGGCAAGCATGTTATTTTATCATAAAAATTTAAATAAATGACTTGATATAATACTAATTTTAGTTCATGAAATTTATATATCTAATTAATTTGGCCATGATTTGAAATAATTTAATGAGTTTAGTCATTCATATTCAAAAACTCTATTAGTGAAGTGATTGTGTCACCATTAGACGAAATTAAGGTCATAATAGGTATGTTCCATTAGTTTGTCAATTATTTAGTACTGAAATGGTTGTGTTTGTCGATGTATAACATTTGGGTTATCAAGCTGTTAAACAGTAGTATAGAGTGCGACAAGTGGTTGAATAGTTAAATTTATTGAATTATTTTTGAATTAGGACTAATTTAATAGAATGTATACGTTTTAGGACTAAAATTGTTATTATACCAAGTCATGTTTCAATTTTAATGGTAGAGTGACATGTTTGTCACCAAATTTTAACTGAGTAACTAAATTTTTCCTTTAAAAGAAAATAATTTATTTGTAACAAAGTTCTAATTTATTGACTAAATTGTTACCTTTAGAAGAAAATGATATGTTTATTACTGAACCTAAAATTTAATTACATGTGTATTTTACCTTTTATGTTTCAGTTGTTTGTTCTGCTATTTTTTAATATTGATCATTGTGATTTTAACCTTTTACTAATTAATAAAATTCAGTATTATCTTAAAATAAAATTGTTCGAATTCAAATTTTTCTTTAGAGGATAAAACTTTTTTATACAAACTATTCATTGGATTCTGCTACATTCTTCAATAAATGTGTAATATAATTCCTTTTTCTGTTTCATTTAGTTCAAAAAATAAAAATAGGGAGGTTTTTATATTTGTATGATTCATAACATTATCTGACATATTTATTTGTGAATGTCTTGTTATCTTATTCGGTTTATTTGTACACAAATCAGATAATTTGAATAAAATTTTATAAATTTGACTCGGCTAAAAATTTTTTCAAATAAAATTTAGTGATAAAATTTGACATGTCAACTCAATTAATTTAATTTTTTTTACCAGACTCAACTCGATCGAATACTCAACCCAACTTAGCACGGGAAATAGGGAGTTCTTCTAAGATGGGTGTATATATATTGATACTTGAATTTGACTTTAAGGTGCAATTTGGTACCTGGATTTTTTTTGTCCAATTAGTCACCTGAACTTTTCTTATTGGTTCAAATTGATACTCAATCTTCAGTTTTTAGTCCAATTTGACACTTAAGGTAAATGACTAATTTGAACTATTTTGAAACATGAAACCAAGTATCAGAACCTTAAATTAAATTCAAATCCTAAGTAAATAAAAAAACATCAAATTACACCTTAAAACCAAATTTAAATACCAAAATATATAGGCTTAAGGGTGCTTGAAGCCCTTCAACTTAAAAAAAATCAATTAAGCTCTTGAATTTTTTTACACCCAACCCCCCAAACCAATAAATTGAATCACTTAAGCCCTTTGACCAATTGTGACCATCAATTTTTGACGATTTTTTCTTGAAATATTATTGTCACGTGACACTTCAATATCAAGAGCGATATAAGTCGACTTAGAGGAGAAACGGTGGTCTTACTCCCAACACCAACCAGGGAGGTCCTGTTCAAGCTCGGCACAAGGAGGCTTAACCGCAGCAAATCTGTCAAGCACGGCCTGAGGAAGCAGGGTGGAAAAGCGAGGCCAATCCTAATCCCCACTACTATCAACCATATCACACACAACAATTGGGGCTGGAGGTTCAGGTGCAGTACACGAGAAGACCAATCTATTTTCGGAGTTCATCCAATGATCATACCAGAAATTCGTACTAACACCATCCGTACATGCCAACATATGCTCTCCTTCAGCTCTTCCCATGTATCACATAAACCTTTCTACAGCCTCGACGAGTTAGCTCTACGCAGCGACAAAGGCATTTGCTCATACCAACCATACTTCGATTTGAGCACTTGAACCCATAAACTATTTCTGTTCACAACAAGTTGATGTCCGATCTTCATCACGAATGCCTTATTTTGCTGATAGAGATTCTTCAATCCTAAGCCTTCGTTCTCTAAAGGTTGTCGAGCAGCTTCCCATTTTACCAAAGCCATGCCCGATCCACACCATTACTAGAACTCCACATAAGTTTTCGGATAAGTTTTTACATCTCCTCACACACCCCTTTCGGGATCCAAGTCGACTGCATCACATATACTAGAAGGGCCTGTAGCACATACTTTGCCAAAGTAATTCGACCGGCTAAAGACAGAGTCCGGGCCGCCCATCCGAACAATCGTGCTGAAATTCTATCAAGCAAATAAGCAAAAGTGGCCTGCGTCACTCTTCTGTGAAGTAAAGGAACTCCAAGATATTTGCCCAAGTCAGCGACCTTCTCAAAACCAAACAACTGAGCCAAAGTATTACCAAGCCTCGGCTGGCAATTCTTAGAAAAAAGAATTTGAGTCTTAGCAACACTCACCCGGTGACCTGAAGCACCACAAAACTCCTCCATGACTGCTCGAATAACAGAAAGTTGGTCCATACTTGCCTTCGCGAGTAAAATTAAGTCGTCATCGAAAAATAATTGTGATAGCCCTGGAGCATTGCGCCCAAGCTTAATATGCTTCCAAGCTCTCATCTTCACTTTCTCCTTAACAACTTGTGATAACCTCTCTATGCATACAACAAATAGGTACGGGGACATAGGATCCCCTCGGCAAATCCATCTGGTAGGCTTAAAACCCTCGGTGACCTCCCCATTTCAAAAAATTTGGGTCGAAATCGATTGAACAAACGTCATGACGAGACCAATAAACCTATCAGGTAAACCAACGACATACAAAGTCTCTTCAAGATAGTCTCATTCAAGGCTATTATAAACTTTTTCTAAATCCACTTTGATAGCCATCCACGCCTTTCGACCACTTTTTTTAGCCATGGAATACATAACTTTCTAGGCGATAATAATGTTATCAGTAATTTGTCTCCCTAGGACGAAGCTTGCCTGTATACCATCAACCTATTTTTCTAATTTTCTAAGAACGGCTTTAAATGTTCACAAGGATTTTGGTTACGACTATAAACATTTAATTGAATGAAAAAAGACCTAAAAACTTAATTTTTTTTTCAAAAATTCAAAAGTTTATGATATCTTCAAGACAAATATATTTGTACTTTTACAAGATTATTTCTTTTTTACAAATCCTAATTTTAATCTTAATCCTAGTTAGAAAGGAGGAGAATATGACTCTAAAAAAAGAAGAGTATTCTTAGCGGGTGTGAAATTCATGACCTAAACATAATAAGAGAAAAAAATAAAAACTTAATTCACCGGTTTATAATAGTTTAATTAATTTTTTTATTTCTTTAATCTTAATTTTAATTTTAATTTTAATCCTAATCCTAATCCTAATCCTAAGTGTTCCTGCTCTTACAAGATTACCATAATCATATACCAATCCAAAACAAAAACGCAAGGCAGAATTAGATGTTTCAATTCAATGGTTGTCATATGGTGGGCCAACTCCACTTTTATTATCACGATTCACGAGAAAAATATCTTCCAAAAAATCGAATAGGTTTAATTGAAATTTTGGTTCTTTTAATTTATTCAGTTTTAACAAATAATACGGTTTATTTTTTATTTCGAAAATGTAAGTTAAATAAGTAGATCAAACACTAAATATGAAATAACTGAATCAAATAATTTAATTTATTACATATAAATGTTTAAATTTACAATGATAATATTTATTTTATAAATAAATCTTAGAAATAGAAAATAGTATTTAAATCAATGAATTAAGTCAGTCATTTTGGTTTCTAAATTTTTATTTAATTTAATCAATTTATTTGATTTTGAGAGGTAAAAACCCTAGTCTCACAATCATCGTCAGCAAAGCCAGAGTTCCTAGCCATTTGCCTTGGTTCTTTCTATTGACTTCTATAACCTACTTGAAAACGTTACAGTTTATAAAAGAATTTCACGCCCACCCGTCTACGACCCTAGCAGTGCTCAAAACCAAGTAATTGAATACAGATCCAAATTCAGAATTCATATTTCTATAAACAATTTGCTGCCGTCCATCTAATTTCTAACAATCAAGGACAGGGAGTACCGAATCTATCAGTAATCTTGTGTTGTCCGGGGAGGGGAAAGTACAAATTGATTTACAAAAATTGGTGCAAATAAGTTTGAAGAAGAATATGTATGAATAGATCACCCACCCAAATACAACAGCCTCTCTTTCCCACTAAACATGCAATCACAATCATCCACCGAAACTGAGCTTAAAAAGAGAAGAAAAATTCACCTCATCCTCCTCCGGTCCGCCGCGTGCTGAGACAAAGGCACGACCTCCGACAAAGGCGTAGAAAGCGGAGTCGGAAGTGGCGAGTTCCGACAAATCGGACAAGACCCATTAAGTTTCAACCAAGCATCAAGACAAGAAACATGGAAACAGTGCCTGCACTCAGGCATCATCCTCAACATCTCCAAATCCCTATACTCACATAAACAAATTGAACACGTCGTGTCAGCGTTAGAAGAACCCGCAGCCACCGCCTCTTTGCTAAACTGGAACTTGGGGTAGGAATTTATAACGGCTTGATCAAGCCCGACGGCCACATTTCCATCGTCTTCCTCTTCAGCAATGAAAACAAGTCTGGGGAGGATGATCCCATCGGAGTCGGCGGGGTTGGGAGGAGGAGAAGAAGAAGGGCCGCAGCAGATGTAGGAAGCGAGGAGGATAATAGAGAGGAGGAGGAGGAAAGCAAGAGCGATGGCGATGGAGTAGCCGAGGCCTAAGTTGGTGAGATAGAGAGGAGAAGTATGGGATGGGGCGGACATTTGAGGAGAGAAAGAGGAGGATCCATTAGATGAAGCGGAGAGAAAAGGGGACGTTACGGAAGAGAAGGTAGGGAGATTTAATGCTCCAGCTGCTGCATTTAATACTCAGTTTCCAACATTAACTTGTTTTGCTTGTGAGTTCAGATTAGAAGAAGGTTCAAAAACCAGTTCAATTTTAAATTATCAACACATCTAACGTATTAACTATATAGGAGTAATATTTTTATAACTTCAACATGTTATTATTATTTTATCAAGAAGAAAATTTCACTCATAAAACATAAAAAATATATACTCAATATAGACCCAAATTAGAGAAAAAAATCAACAAGCTTTAAGAGATACTGCAAGGGGAGAAAAAGCTTTGTGCGTCTGGACTAACTCGGGGTCCAACAAACGAAAATTTTTTAACGGTCAAATGAATCGAAGATATTTAAAAAGATTTTAATGACTGTAACAACAAATAAAAGGTCGAAAAGACTGTAAAATCCAAAGCTCTTATCATTAACGAATCTACTAGAGTAACAAGACACCATTGAGAAAGTCACTGGAACTCGATGAAGTCACTGAAAAAACAAACTACAAAAAATTCAAACAAAAAGAGGAGAAAAAAAATAAGGGAATAATCTTTTTACTGTTTCCTCTTGGATCACTGTCGTCAGAGGAAGACATGCTTTCCCATTGTTTGTTGGCGTCCCCAAAATGATCATGGTCGCTGAGAAACAAGATCTCATATCGAACATACCAAGACAGAAAGGTGAAACGATATCAAAATAAAATAATAAAGAGTAAACCGAAAACGAATAAAAATATAGACATAAGATGGGGTCGAACGACTTTTGACGATATTAAAACCGTCCAAAAAAAACTTGCTAAACAAGAGAGAAAATGTCTTAAAAAAAGAGAATACTATTAATTTCATTGTGTTATTATGTTATCAAGGATGTGCGAGGTTTAACGTTTTGAACGAGGCTGCCTTTTACTACCAGTAAAATGTAAGATCTTATTATCTACTCATTATGTTTGGTTTAATAATATTTTCTGAAATTTCTCTGACATGTCTACCCAAAAACCTAAACATTATAATCCTAGTCCTATTGTCGAACTCTTTTTTCTACCAGTTCCTCTCCTTCATTCCTTCTTTTCTCTACCTTTCCTATTCTCTTTACAATTTTATGTATTCCACTTTTCACTGTGCGTTTTTAGAGCCTCCTTGATTAGTCGGCTCCTTTGTTGACTTTGTCTCAAAACAATTAATTAAGTATATGTTTAATATGAAATGTCATGTCACCGTTTTTATATTTTATGGTCCTTTTCGATGT
Organism: Hibiscus mutabilis; assembly: GCA_019671005.1. Lineage (NCBI taxonomy): Eukaryota > Viridiplantae > Streptophyta > Magnoliopsida > Malvales > Malvaceae > Hibiscus > Hibiscus mutabilis. The sequence continues at coordinate 11,385,119 of CM033756.1, forward strand.
AAAATTTATATTTTCACCTCTTTAAGGCACGACACTAGCAACTGATGCGAGTGGATGAAACTTGTTTATGTGACGGTTGCATTCTTGTTGTCTAAGATCAAACGTGTTTTTTCCCTTGTATGACTTGATTTTCGTCAAATGTTCCTACTAGTTTCCTTGATATGTATTTTCTTGAAGTTTATTCTCCCATGTGATTGGATCATTTCGGTTCCCTTTCATTGTACCGAATTAACATATAAATTTAATTGCTTTTTTAATACAAAAGTAAAATTTTTCCATTTATTTATTATTCGAAGTTGAAAAGCTTAACATTTTGTCTATTATTAGTTTAAAGAGTAATGTGCATTCCCATTGCACCTAATCATTTTTAGTTATAATATATATGTTTTAATTATTCGTATGTATGCATTCAATTCATAGTTTAAAGTAAAGTGCTTTGCATGTAAATAACATATTAAAATGACATTTGTAAAGCTATATAAGATGATTTTTGTATTTGGGTATGCAAAATGAAGATTGCAGTAAACCATATCAAAATTATAGGCAACTTTATCCAAATATGGCATTTGATTTTCTTTCTTTAAATATTGTACATGTCAGATTATTTTTCAATTTATAATATTTGCTACGGTAAAATTGAAGTAGGTGGGAAATGAATCTGACTTCACTGTTCATTTACTGTTCTAGGTATTTTCAAGTTAAAATATTGAAGACGGGTAGAAAAGATTCCGACTTTAGTGTAAAATATTGTTTAAAGTCATATTATAAGTCATCTGATTTCAATTTTTTATTCATATAAATAAATTTTGCTGTTTAAAATTGAAATTTATTTTATCCGATTTTACTTTACTATAACAATAACAATATTCTAAAAATAATAATTTGAATAGTATCATACTTTAAGAAAAAAAATTGGACAGACATATTGCTGTCATTTTCCCTTCTGAAAATTATATCAGAACCAGAGGGGTTTAAGGCCTGAGTAAAAGGAACAAACTATATGTATCAATCAAATCAATCAGCACTGTACATGATTTGCCCATTTTGCCAAAAGAATGTCCAAAGCTAAGGAAAGTGAATGTGGGGTATCGACTGGAACCAAGCAGGCTTGATTGCGAAAGTTAGCAAGGAAAAAAAAATAATGGAGAAGTGGGGTATCGATCCCCATACCTCTCGCATGCTAAGCTAGCGCTCTACCATCTGAGCTACATCCCCAGCTATCATTCATTCTAATAGATGTCAATTAGTGTACGAACTAATGAAATCAAATATAGTGCAACCTGGTTCAGAGAGCTGCTTCTCATTCTAGGCCAAGGCTAAACTGAATTAATTATTTTTATTTTACAAAATATTAGTGTCCCCGCTTTTCCGTTTAAGAATTTAAATAAAGATTAATTTCATCAAATTATGTAGGACTACAAGGGGATAGTTCTTTTTCCATCAATTATTTAACTCTGCTATATTTTCAAACACTCGAACTTAAGATCTTTATTTAAACTGGATCAATCAAATGTTTGATGGTAATTTAATATTATAATTCATTATTGTATAACTAATAATGGCTTTAAAAGTTCTCATTAAACCTCTTAAAATTATTAAAAATTTTAGTTAGACCTTAATTTTTTAAAAATATCAACTAAACCTTATAAAATTTTTAAAAACTTTATTTTAAATTTTTTTTTTATAAAAAAATTAAGTTGCCCTATACTCTTTCATCAAATTCTGCCATTAGAATTACTAATGCATTGAGTTAACATTTGTGTTCATAGTTAGTAATTTGTCTCATGTCAATGTATTATTTTTGTTTTCATTAATGGAAGCTTCTTTTGTTAAAAGAATAGTTTTTTTTAGATAAGTTGTGTTTTTATTATCTAAGGAAGCAGTATTAAAACTGCAACAAACTCCCTAAACATCCTTGGGCAGCCAACCTCTTAGGGAATTCCCCAAGCTGTACACAGGCGTCTACTTACATCAGTCATTGGTATATTTTTGTTTTGTACACGTATTTGTATTGTTTCTTTAATACAATCTAGTAATCTATTATAATTACGAGATACTCCTCGAAATTTCCTCCTATTCCTCTCCACAGAGTAAGCAGTTAGTATCCACATGTAATCTTTTGTTAAAAGAATAGTTAATTGTACCAAACATTTTAAATTATAAATCTCATTCTAAATTGGTCCATAATTTTTATAAATTTAATTTAATTTCTAAACGGTTGATATATGCCATTCGAATCGCTCCATTAACAAAACCTTTAAATTCTATATAAGCATTGGTGTGTAATACGACGTGACATAAATTGTAATTAAGGTGGAAGATGAAATAATAATTAACTTTAAAATCTAGAAAGATTTATGAACAAATTGAAAGAGAGAAAAAAAGGAAAGGATCAAAGAACTATGACGTTTTAGGATCGTAATGGGGTTTAGAAAAATAATACTCCAATTCCCTTGCTTCCTTTTAGGGTTGAAAAAGGAAGGGTTATTTGAGTTGAATTATAAGGAATTGAGAAGAGCCAGGGTGTTTTTGTTATTGTTGTTGTTGGAATGGCCATACTTTTGAACCAGGTTTTGGGTAAACCGCCAAAATTCATAATACAAGAAAAAATAAACAAAATAAAGAATTTCAAAGCTAAGGATAGTGGAATATGACTTCGATCCCCATACCTCTCACGTGCTAAGTGAGCGCTCTACCATCTAAGCTACATCCCCAGTTGTAGATGATTATTTGTTTTGAAACGAATGAAATCAAATCGATATTTATTGCAGCCTGGTTTAGATGCCAGCTTCTCATTCTAGGCCAAGGCTAAACAAGTAAAGAACTTTCTCCTTTCTAGTTTGACAATCAAATAGCTTCCATCGATTGTAATAAGTTTGCAGGATTATTTGTCAACCTTATTAAAACATAAAAAGATCTTGTTCCTTTATCTGTAATGATTAATGGACAACAAGCCTCAACAACAATAAGCTATACCGTAAAGATTTCAAAACCTAAAATATTGTGGCTGCTTGAGAATTTAATGTTACAATTTCTTTGGTATGAAACATGGGTGTATTTGTTTATCTGTTTTAAGAGTTTATGTAAAGACTAATTCATTAAGCTAGATAAGATTACAAGGGTGACAGTTTTTTTTTTCATGAATTTTTAATGCTGCTTCATTTTTAATGTTTCGAACCCAATTTTTTTTAATTAAATCGGATCAACAAAGTGTTTAATGGTAATTTAATGTTATTATTCATTAAGATAGAACTTGTCTTAATAAAAAATATATCAAATATTTGAGTAAAGAGCACAATTTATTCTTTTTAAAAATGTTTGAACATGCAGTGGAATATAAAATATATAAATCTGATCATACATATCAGTCAACAAAGCAGCACAACAAATTAGAAAAGGTGGGGTTGCTTCATGCTGCTCAACTCCCACATGAACCACACTTAATCAGGGGCGAGTTTAAAGGGGTACGAGCTTGATCCCTTCATTTTTTTCCAGTTTTTTAATAGTATCAGTTTTTAAAGTTACATGTATTTCATATAATCTTTATGCGTTAATTTTTTTAATTTTTTAATGTTGTATTTATAAAGTCGTCAAGTAATACACTAAGTCTAATCATATATATTTAATTAAATACGGTGTACCGTGTACGTGAATTTATTAAGTGGTTTTAGTGATAAAGAACGACATGTTCCTCTTAGAAGTTGTGTTTGAACAGCCTAATTTAAAGGTGTATTTTAGTTTATGCAAATTTGAACTTATAATTGATGGATCCAAGTAAATTGACTGTAATTAAAACATTTCAATGCACTCTTCGATACTTAGAGGGAGGTGTGAAATTTTGAGCAATTACGCGCATAATTGACCAACTTCCAAACCTTTTTATTCATTTTTAATTGGATAGTTCTACTAATTGTGTGTAATTACGTTTTGTCAACTTAAATATGTATACGGAAATCTTTATGTTTCTCCCAAATATACGCTATGATGTTTGGGTCGAAATCGTGAAAGTCAGTTTTGCATATTGCTTTGTTTACAATTTTGGTTGTATCGACAAACTATCATAAAAGGAATATAATTATGTTAGATCGTCGATTTAGGTTTAGGGTTTAGAATAGGAAAGTTGAAACTTACCTTTGTTCGGTGTTCACCCTTACTTGAAACGTGGAAAGGAGGAACATACTTGTGTATAAAGAAAAACAACCAAAAGCACAGATCTCTCCATCTACGGGAAAACCGGTCCCCAACGCGTTTATTAGATGCCCAAATCCGCTATAAATACAGAAACCCAAAACTTATGGGTCTCAAAACTCAAACCAGACCACGTCCTAAGACACCCAGTCATCTTACCAAACTCTTAAACTCTTTGTCTTTCAAGGTTCAACACAATGTCGGAGTTGTTGGACAAGGCGAAGAACTTTGTGGCCGATAAGGTTGCCAACATGAAGAAGCCTGAGGCCAGCATTACGGACGTTGATCTCGGCAGTGTCGGCCGTGATGGCATCCAGTACGACGCTAAAGTCTCCGTCACCAACCCCTACAGCGCTTCTATCCCGATCTGCGAGATCTCTTACACTCTAAAAAGTGCTGGCAGGTTTGATCCCCTCTCCTCTCGTTTTCACCCTTGCGCTCATGGGTTTTTTAGCTATTCGTTTTCTTTTCTAAACATTCCATTTTATGATACCTTTATTTATTTGATGTTGCCATTGGATGCTTGATTTAAGGCTTCTTCATTCATGTTTGACTAGTTTTGATTGATCTATATCTATTCATATTGATGGTTTGTTTTGTTAATCTTTAATCGATTTGGGGTATGAAATATGAAAAAAAAAATAAAGGACACATGAATTATGTATGTGGAGAATTGAGAAATGTACATATGCCCTTAATTTACAGCAAGAATAAGATTCATTTGTTATGGCTTTCTCCTCTTACAGCAAGAATAATGGATCTCTATAGTATACAATCTGAATTACTCGATCAATAGATTGGACACGGACCATTATAGAAAGATAACAGTGCTTTGACGGATTCTTTCTAGTGAATATGCTTAAATTGCAAGTAATATTCCAATAATGAACCGTCTTTGACATTAGAAATATGATGTGTGCACTTGTTGTATTGATTATTGATGTGTTTTGGCCGGATAGAGTGATTGCATCGGGAACAATACCAGATCCGGGTTCATTGAAGGCCAACGACTCAACCATGTTGGACGTGGCGGTGAAGGTGCCGCATAGCATTCTGGTGAGCCTGGTAAGGGACATCGGTGCGGATTGGGATATCGACTATGAGTTGGAGTTGGGACTCACCATGGATCTTCCCCTCTTTGGAAACTTCACCGTCCCTCTGTCTCAGAAAGGAGAAATCAAGCTTCCTACACTCAAAGACCTCTTCTTTTGATTTAACATATGCTGAACTGTTCTAGTTTAATCAAAAGTTCCGAGTTCGAGTCTTTGGGAATACATTTATATTAAATAATTGATGGAAAAAGAATTTGTTTAGCCTTGGTTTAGAAATTAGAATGAGAAGTGCCCACCAAACGAAATTGAACTTAAATACGTTTTTGAGAATGACAGTCATTCGGGGATATAGCTGAGATGGTAGAGCGCTCGCTTAGCATGTTTGGGGATCGGTACCCCACTTCTCCAATATTTCATTATTTCTTTCTTTCTCCCATTTGACTGCTCTACGCAGTGAAGTCCATATATGTTCTCGCATTTGACCTCCAGTCATCCACTATCCTTAACTTTGACATTCTTTATTTAATTTACTTTTCTTGCATTATTAGTATTATGAATTTTGGCAAAATGGTCAAAGCATGTCAAATGCTGAACGAATGGTAAAATCCGATAAATTTTGACCCGATTCTGTAATAGTCAAAACCAATTTTATAAAGAATAAAGTCGAATTTAAATTTAGAGTGAATAATTTCTAATCCAACTCAATGTGATAATATATTTTAGTGAACGAAAACTTACATTTTATGTTTTAAAATGACCCTATGATCCTTGTACTATGGAGTCAATAAATTAATCTTTACAGTTAAACAAGTGATTACTTTAATTGTGGTATTAGTTGTATATATTATTTTAAGTTACTTGCACTAAACATCTTCAGACTATTACTTTCATTTTAAATTGATTCTTAAACTTTTATAAATTTTAATTTCATCTTAAACTATTGATACATGTCAATCACATCCCTCTATTAACAAACCACTAAATTCCATGTAAGCATTGAGGTGTAAAATGATGTAGCATAAATTATAATTAACGTAAAAAATAAAATAATAATTAACTTTAAAACCTAGAAATATTTATGAACAAATTGAGGGAAAAAACAATAGAATGATAAAAAAAGCCTTTTACACGAACCACGTAGTTTAAGTGAGATCGTAATGGTTTTTCCTATCGTAACCAGTAGTTGAGGGTCAGATCTTCGTCTCAAACATAAATCAATTTTAAAACTTGTGGCCAACGTCTACACTTCTAAATTAGTTTGGAAGGAAATGAATCTGATAGTGATGCACTAAAACAATACCAACAATAACTAAGGAGAATCACCAGCATCGTTCCTCATGAACATCAGCCGAGCCAAAAAAATCCGCTCAAATGCATCTCAAACTGACCATCCAATCCAAGGCAATCACCAACCCAAAAGATGAGACGTCATCAAACACCAAGAAATCAACAAGAAAACTATGAGTCATAAAACATATGTAAGAAACATAAGAGCAGGAAGAAGAAATGGTGCTGGCATAACATGGATCCATCAACAATGTAAAAAACAGAATCACCCAATCAAGCAACCACTTTTCGAACACAAAAATCATCTCCTCCCTGAACCAAAACAATGAGAACCCAAATCAACCACTTCTTTAATTGTCAAACTATAAAGGAGAAAGTTCTTTACTTGTTTAGCCTTGGCTTAGAATGAGAAACTGCCCTCTGAACCATGTTAGTAGATTTTATTTCATTTGGTTACAAACTACAATAAGGTTATGAGAACAAAAGTCAATTGGGGATGTAGCTCAGATGGTAGAGCGCTCGCTTAGCATGCGAGAGGTATGGGGATCGATACCCCACTTCTCCATTCTTTTTTTTTGCCTTGTTAACTTTCGCAATCAAGCCTTCTTCACATTTGACATCCGCTAATTATTCAATCTTAAATTTCATCAATCAATTTATTTTAACTTTTTGAATTTGACCAGTCAATTTAAAAAGTGCTTAAAGTTCACAAATTAACCAAAAACTTTTTTTTTACATTGATCTTCAATTTATTTTTCTTGTATTATGAATTTTAGTAAAATAGGCAACGCATGTAAAATGTTGATTGGTTTATACGATATTAATATTTTTTTCCTTTATTCCCACTCCATAAACCTCCCTTGATAGGAATCTAACGGGTGATTTTAATGAAAAATAGGATTTTGTTCATTCTAAAAGATCGGAATTTGATTACCTATGTATTATCAAAGAGTTAAGAAAGTATGAATTTATACTATAACGAAATCACAACAGTATATTTAAAAAAATAATAAATAATCCCCCTGTGATATACTTTTTATTATATAATTTTCTATTTGTTATTTTTAAAAGATAAATAAAATATGTTATAAACTCTTTAAAAAGTTAAATATAATTAAGAAAATCTAAATGTGATTTGAACTCGTATTCATTATTTTATAAATTGAGTTAGTGTTGGAGATCAGTGTAGGATTATCAATTACATATGCTTTGGATAAATTGGATTTAACACTTTTTTATATCTAATTAATGATTAGTTGGATTCCAGACTTAACTAAATAATCAAATATGACATCATTTGATTGTGCATAACATTTCTCACACCCTTTAATTAATTTGCTTTGGTGGAACAAACATTTAAAGAAAAAAAAAAAGGTGTGGAGACAAACAACCATGGCCTGGACCATAATCTGATCATGTCATGTGGAATATAAATAAAAAAGACGTTAAACACCTGCTTTAAGAAAAAGTTTAGAATATAATTTAGACAAGGAAGCCTATTTTTAATTTTTAAAGATTCGAAGGAGCTGTTTGTTGTGTTCACCGTTACTAATGCTAATCCAAAATTTAACCGTAAAGAACAAATCGAACATGTAATTGAGCTTTGCAACTGTACAACACATAACAGTATAATTTACGAGTTTGGTTTGAGTGCACCAAACTCAGAAACGTATGATTTAAGTCTCATTTCTCCAACCAGCTGAGGAGACATCCTGTTGTTGCCCCCACCATTACCAAAATCTGCACTACTTGCTTGATTATCTCTTTAAATGCTTAACTAGAATATATATAGAAGACAACCTCAATCTTTGTTAATCAAATCTCCTAAATCTCAGAATTTAAAACAAATCACCCTTCTTGCAGGAAGAACATTGAAACAGCAGTAGAATGAGAATCAACGCCAAGCCAAAGTTCAAAACCATGCTTTTCCATGTTTAATTACTTTAGGCAGATTGGAGAGTATTCCATCGCCAAAGTTGGAAACTTAAAAAGAAAGGGCAATGGAAAAAGGATAAAAAGTGGGAAAACTTTTCCCAGATTGAATCTTTGCAAACATGAGGAAAATAGTTGAAAATGGCAACAACAGAAAGGAAAAAGGGGAATTGCCTGAAGGGGTACCTGAAAGTGTTGAGACCTCATCATGCAAATCCAACTTCAAAACAACCTTCAGTAATTTTAAAAAGAGAGTTATCTCTTGAGATAATCAATAAGCAATGAAGAACAATTGAAGTTTCAAATCTGAACATAAACAACCTTGGATAGTTTTTATGAGCTAAGCTATAGATTTATAGAAATTCATGAAAATATAAAACATTTGAGTAGATCAAAGAAACCATTCTAATTCTTCTGAATAAAACGAGAAATCCATCAACTGTAAAGACTCGAGGCTTTCCTTAGTTCCTTTAACAAAAAAGGAGATGAAGAATCCCAACGTAGAAACCGACCTTCATTTGTGCTGGACCTTCTTCTCAGAGAATTGCAGAGTTCAAAAGAATTAAAAATATGATTATAAGTGGCGGACTCAAGATTTTTATATAATTTGGTCAAAATATAGCATGAGGTACGAAGATTACTATACAACTACGATATAAATATTGTTGATCTCATGCCCAAATAAATTAAGTGGGGTCAATACTAATATTTTCATAAAAAAAAATTATACTAACTCTATAAAATATCGTTTAACTTTTTGAAAATCACATACCACAACAAATTAAGTGGGGTCATTTGACTCCCTAATCTACATGTGGCCCCACCACTGATTATTAAATTTAATATTTGTTTAAATAGTTTATTAATCACTGATATTTTATATTTATTAATATTAATTGGATTATAAAAATAATTTTTTAATATAACAATATTAAACATATTTAAATGATCTATATATTAATTTCTTATTTGTATAATTATATTTAATTTAAATAATTATTAAATTCAAATGATATTTGAAGCATATTGTCACGCCCGTAGAATCTCATAGTCTCGAACGTGCGGCCTTAGACGCTCTCGAACGTTGCAACGCCTAAGTCAGCCTGACGATCAAAGCTTAACAAGCTAAGACCCTTGCGGAAAACAAAGAACAACTGAAAGGAAATGGCTAAAGAAAGCTAGGCAAGGAGAATTTAGTGAATGCTCTGTATATTCCTCAAGACTGAAGTGTGTAAAATGAGGTGGGGGTAAGCCTCTATTTATACTTGAAGTCCTCTACATCCAACGGTTAAGATAAGAGTACATCAATGGTCAAAATTAAAACAGCACAATCAAATCCCTTGATCCTAGCTAATTGGGTAAAACTTGCCTAAGATAAAGGGCTACAACAGATATGGTAAGTTTAGAAGGATAAGGCTTGTTGACTTGATATACTTGCCATATCTGATTGCTTTTCAACCCCAAGTGATGGGCCATCTCAGTTTGGTGCTGGCAAGCCCAAAATAGTACGCAGGGCCTCCTCTGCACCTTGGTGCGCGTTGGGCTCGGACCCTAGGGTCTGGGCCATGACAATATATATTAACCTCATATATTTTTAAGGAAAACAATTATTTAAATTATAGATAGAAAATGTTTTACTTCAAAAGGTTATTTAAAATCCTTTAAACCCAAGTTTCTCTTTAATCTGTGTTTTATCAAATTAGAGGTTTTGATTGGTTAAAACTTTAAAAATGATTCAACCTTTAATTTTCACTCAAAATATTGTTTATCAAACAAGTCCTATAAAATTTATTATCGATTTAAATTATCTTTATAATTGTTAAATAAATTAAAGTATTTTTTAACATTTAAAAAATTAAAATATAATTTTATTGTTATCTAAACTTAAACCCTTAAATTTTATAAACAAAATGAAACTAAACTTTTAACCAATTTAAGCCCTTCGAACCGGCTCTGCTTTTACTCCAGCTTGCCAGCCCTAGTGATAAATATTAAGTTGTTATTATTATTATTATTATTATTATTATTATTATTATTATTATTATTATTTTGTTGTTGTTTGAATTAGATTCAATTATTATTTTGAATAACCATTTAACTTGATTTTATATGGTGTAAAAGTAATTACTGTCATTTTATATAAAAAGTAATTACTCTAACACTAAAATTAAATGTTTAAGTAATCAAATTAAACCAATGGTGGGAAATAATGTTTAATTGCAAACTTCTAACTGGAAGTAAATAATCATTATTGAAAATAGTATTTTGGAAGTAAATAATCATTATTGAAAATAGTAATTTAGAAATCTATGTTTCTTGTAAAAATATAATAATTGGTTAATTGTTGTGTAAGTAAATTCCATTTATTATATTCAGGAAATAAATAATTTGAAATAATTAAGAGGAACACAAAAACAAATAATTCAAAATTTCGAAAAGAAAAAAGTAAACTAATAAAAAATTAAATTAAAAGTAAGATGAAATTTGTATTCCCATAAATTATCAAAATATTAACTACTTGTAATCACACCAAACAATTAAAAAAAACTATAAATATCATCGTTATTAAAATCGGATTAACTCAAACGGTTAAATTGATAAACTAAAATAAAATAAATACAAATTAACTACATTTTCAATTCAATTTTTAAACTGATGGTTCAACCAGTCGAACCTGAAATCGATTTATTGGGTGAGAATAGAGTATGAATGCAATCTAATAGCCTTTCAAATTCATTGGATTTCATTGAACAAATAATAACAATAATAATAATAATAATAATAAACATCTTACAAAGACCCTTACCTCTATAAATGATACCGGTGTTCGGGGTTCGAGCTGGAGGGAGTTCTACTCTAGTTCTCTTCAAAGCAGGTAGCAAAACGGTAGGAAATTTTAGTTTTCTTCAAAGTGAATACGAGGAATTTGTTTGGGCCGTTGATTTGGGATTTTGTAGATTAGGGTTTGAGTTGAAATTAAGGTTTAAAGATTTTATTTTTAATCTGAATCTAATATGACATTAATAATAATAAAACATGTCTATCATGTCAGAATAACTAAAATAAGAGCAATTTAAAGTTGAGTTATTAAATTAAAATGTTTTAAACTTCAGTCACTAACACATAATTGAGAAGAAAGTTGAGTGATGAACAGTGTAATATACCTAATTGATACGAACACATCAACTTAAGTAACACTTTAAACATAATAACTCGCATTTTATCGTTTCTTGGGCAAATAAAGCATGCTTCTTCATGAAAATTGATGCATCGGTCATTTTGAACGTACCTCATACTTTTACAAAACACCCAAAATATTGTTTCTGTCGTTTCGAGCATATAGAGAATGGTTCATTTTAAGCCCAAACAATCCATAAATAAGCAAAACACATACAAGTGCGCTCACCTCTATTCCAAGCTATTCAAAAAACACAAACGTAAGCCTTCAACGGTTTCACTCGATGAATTACAATTTCAGTTTAGAACATTTTGGAATTGAGGTCCTCATGTATATATTTTGAAATGAAATGAAAATGTTAGGTTATAAATGAAAAGTGTTATATTTTGATAACACTCATACATATAAAAATGTTAGGTTATAAATGAAGTTATATTATTTTCATCATTTATTTTTTCTAATGTCTATATTATTCAGACCATTCTCCCCTAATAAATTTAAAAATATTAAGTATTCAAATATATTCAATCTCACATCCTCATGTATATTGTACCAAAGACAATGCAAATCAAGTTATACTCAATTAGCTTATATAATTTATTTTTAATAAAATATGCATTAAAAATAAATTTATTAGAAATACATATAAACAATCCATGCCCATTATTCATATTAATGCGCATAACAATTTCATTCATCAGTTATGATACTATATGAAAATTTTCTACTCGTCTGATGTTATGTATGTATAAATTAAAATATATCAAATATTTTAAAATTTATATTTAAAAGTTCTAGTATCATCTTTTAAATAATTACTCTATAATAAAATTTTAAAATCTAGTGATAAAAAATTTAAACAAATTGAAATATATCAAAAAAAATCTAAGGAATTATAATAACCGATCGATGATTATGCTCCATAAAAATTGTGTTACAAAATTTGGGTTTATAAATATATTACGTATATATATTTTATTTAATTATATTTTATTTTATATTTCTTAATATTTTTACCTTAAAATTAAATTTAAATCCTTAAATTTTTTCTATGTTTGTATTATGTAGTTTTAAGTTTTAACATTTTTAAAATATTTGTATTAATTTATAAATATGAAATTCAAATGAAAAAATCATGATCAAAATTAATATTTTTTTTTACTAGTAATGAAATAAAACAATTTAAGATTTAATTTTAAAACCTCCGGGATAGAAGATAGAACCTTCGGTGGCTGTAGAGGACCGTGATATTGTGCAGCGTTTTTTTTTTTGTGAACAAGGGAAGAGCTACTGAACTAGGGTCCTAATTAACATTGTAACCACTAGTATCACTATGGAGCAAATGTAAGATCCAAGGAGGCGGGATATCAAGCACCAAACATTCAAATTCATCTCTGGAAGCCAACTTGGCCAGGCCATATGCGATAGCGTTTCCATTCCTTAATAGATAGTAAATTTGAATATATAAATATATATATAATTATTTCTCCTTGAAAACTAAAATCGAATTACTCATTTTTGTATTTGTATTATATATTATTAACTCTTAAATTTTGTGTTTTTTTATGTGATTTTCTTTTTAAAAAAAGTTAATTTTAAAAAAAATATATATATAAAATACATGCTCAATACTCAATTTTACGGGTACTTAACTAACGGGTATCTAGTAGTTACGGGCCAGTAAATATGTTACCCGTAAAACTGGGTACTCAAATTTAAACGCTCCTAAGTACGGCAACGACAATGATTAACGATGACGAAACATAAGGGATGTGGGGATGGGAGTTGGGAGAAGAGATGTGGGGATGAGGGAAACTGGGAAAGGGTAAATTTGAGAAATAAAACTAAATTAATAAATATTTTAACATATTTATTTTATTATAAAAAAATTAAAAAAATAAATATAGACATTAACGTTGTACGATATTATTGATTACATTTTTTTAATAAACAACGTCAGATTTTGGGATGTTTGGGTAATGTCTTAAACATTTAGAGACATTTATACCCGAAAAAATATTAGATACCAAATTGAAAAAAACAGATAAACGTTAGGGATAAAATAAGCATTAAACCTAAAAACGTCTTAAAGCTTGTAATTTAATGTTAGTAAGTGAGATAGCGTTTAAATAATGATTCCACATACGTGTAGTCCACACTGGCCCAATAGAGCGTGTGAGGCTTTTGTTACAATGTTACTTGGGGACCAAGCCGAGCTCATTTTAGAGGGGAAGTTTAGGACACGTGTCAACCACAAAGGAGATGCAGCGAGTCACCGGTTTTGTAACCATTGCCTATTCTTAATTAATCATTTTATAGTAATTTTAAACACAGTTAATAAGCATTTAAGATTTTCTTATTTTTTAAAGGGTAAATTACTGTAAATTATTATTGGACTTTATTTTTAAATTTATTTTAAACAATGAAGTTTAAAATATTCATTTTACTCATTGGAGTTTAGACATCGAATATTTTTTGTCACTAAAATTTGGACATTAAACGTTTTTATCACTCTTAAACCCTCAAACAATTGTACATGGTGATCATTCGATCTCAAAATTCAACACTCACTCTGTTTTAGTTCTCTGAGTCTAAATTTGACATTTATTTTATTGAAAAGTGCTCAGAAATTCATGCAGCGACTATAAACATTCTAATTTTTCTCTCACCGATCTCGCTCTTTCGTCGTTAGATGAATCTCGTTTCTTAATATGTTGCTTCTCTCATGACGATAATTTTTTTACTATTTAAATATTAAAAAGGTTCATTTGTTCGCCGATAAATAGATGTCTTTAAAAAATTAACAAATGAGTAACAAAAACGTTCGATATCTCAACTTTATTAAATAAATTAAATATTTTAAAATTTCAGTAATAAAAAAACGTAATTTACTCTTTTTAAATGAGAGAGAGAGAGAAAAATAATTAATAAACTAATTAAGGTAGTTTTGATTCAGGATACTCCTATAAAACAGCGATTCTTGCTTGGTATTTTGACTCTTCCTTGCATCTGAAACTCTCCTGTTTCTCTTCTAGTATCTCGCCCTCTGATTTTGCTCTCCACAAAAAGTTTGTTTTTTTTTCCTCTTTTTTTTTTACAGATTCAAAATCCCATCTTTGATGTTAAATATCTGGGTATGAACCCAGAGATTTCGTGCCGAGTGAAATATACACAGAGCAAAGAACAGTTACTGACAAGCTACTGAAGCCATCGAGCAAGTGGTTTTCTTCCCATGGAGTTCAAACCCAAACCCCCTAAAGTTGTTCGGATTTATGTCACCGACGGCGACGCCACGGATTCTTCCAGTGACGAAAGCGAAAAGGGGAGACACCGGAAAGTGAAAAGGCATGTGAGTGAAATCAGGATCCAAGATTGTTCTACATTCAATCCCTCCAAGCCATCTAACAAACAAAACAGATCATCAAACAATAAGAACAATCCTGCAAATACCAGATCAAAGCAGCAGCAGCAATGTTTGTCTAACGGTGTGAAGTATCGTGGGGTCCGACAAAAGCCGTGGGGAAGATGGGCGGCTGAGATCAGAGACCCAACGAGTCGATCCAGGGTCTGGCTCGGGACTTATGACACTGCTGAAGAAGCTGCCTTGGTTTACGACAGGGCAGCGATTCGAATCAAAGGTCCCGATGCTCTTACAAACTTTGTAAAGCCTCCTTCGAGGCCATCACGGCCGGAGATTGATCTTGAAATGATTTCCGAGTATGATTCTGGCCAAGAATCCCAGTCTCTCTGTTCACCTACTTCTGTTCTCAGATTCCAGTCGAATGAAGAAGCTGAACTCCAAACAGAATCCGAGTCGAAAGATGAGTCTTTAGAGATAAAAGAAACTGAGTTTAGACAACTTTCTGATGAGTATTTGTTAACAGATCCAGGGTTTTTATATGATTGCTTTGATTCCGATATCCCTGCACCCATATTTTTCGACGAAATGAGGTTACCAGAAGACAGAAAATTGGGACAGGATTATGGTGATATTTCTGTTAAATTAGATGTCGATTTTGGGTCTTGTTCCTGGGATGTCGATAATTACTATTAAGATCAGATCATAAGAGTAGTTTTGCCTGGAAACAGTTCCCTGGACTAAAGTTGCTGGTAAATACTTTTGCCGAGCGTAATTTGATGGTAAATTCCGAGTGGAATTTTGGATACATTTCTCCGGCTCTTTTGTTTTGTTTTTATTTCTGTCTTTTTTAAGTGCGTTTCTCTTCAACTTGTAAAGAAATGCGAATTAAACATGTAAATTCTGGTCTGGGTACTTTTGTAGGCTTCTTTTTCGTGGAAAATGGAATGGGTTTGGTGTGCGTTTCAATCGGCGTGGTCGTTGTTTGTATGGCGTATGCCAGGAAGCGTGCTTAGCGGTTATGGCTTTTGTTATGAAATCTCATTTGTTTTATATTTTGGTTATCGAAATCGGATCCTTTGCTTGCTTTACTTCTTTTTTCATGTTTATCGGTGGAATATTATATTTAAAAATCTTGGGACTCAAAAGGCTGCCAAGTTAAGCTAAAGTTGGGTTCTCACGTTCAACGGTTCGCCACCTTGGACACTTGTTTGCCACAAAACTCAAATTAGAGCCATTCTTTTTAAGCATGGCATTCCAATTCCATGCCACTTGTTCCTTACGTCAAACGCCTTAAACCATGATTCTATGCCTGTAGTGAAGAGAGCAAGAGGTACACGTTATGTTATTGTTCCATATTAAGAGGCAATTCATTGTTTTGGTGAATTGTTTTTCACTTGGCTAACAACTGTATATACATAAGTATTGAATTGACAACGACTTATCTTATTGAGACAACGGACAGAACTATGAGATGCCCCCATCGGACTCTCGTTTAAAGCACCCCATTCCAATTTTGAAATCCTTACAAAAATAAAATGATACAATGACCCCACAGAGATTGACTTGGCTGGGATCTTTAGACACCCTCCCCGAGGCTCTGGAAAAACATAATCAAAGTTTTTGCAATTAAAAAAAACGTCTTGGAAAGGGATGTCCTTGAGCGCCATAAGCTACCTACAATAATAGGTAGGTCGGGTCATACTCATATGGCAGTTCACTTTTCAGGTGAGATATCCCGGAGTGCTTGAAACTCCGGCACCGAGAAGTGTTTTTTTTTTCAGTCAAAAAGGTGGTTTGTGGTTTGCAGGCTTCTGGGGGATTATAATATGATGACGTGAAAGTGGTTTCAAAAGCAAGGCTGATATCTGCGTGTGCTGGCCTCTTGCAAGCAGCGGCTCTGGTAGCCCAATACTCGACTCTCTCGCCTGAATCCTGATGATGGTTTCTTCTTTTTACGTCTGATTCAAATGTTACGGTAACAGCGACAAAAGAATGCAAAGTTTGGTTTGACTTTAAGGTGGTCCCCCCCCCCCCACCCGAAGCCAAGTTTCCCAGAAATGGTGGGTACGGGTTGACTCGGCTGGTTACACCAAAAATATAAAGCAAGATTTCATACTGGTCAAGGATTGGAGATCAAGGAAATAAACTAGGGGTAAAAAATGTAAGCCATTACAAAGACATTTCAGATAACAGGTCTGAACTTCGATGTTTTCTAAAAGTATCTTTTCCTTTTTTTTACACATAAAAGGGGATGGGAGTTTGGACAAATTCTGGTGTAACTCGGGCCACCATGAAATCAACTTGGCTGTCTCCTTTTTGCCATTTCTAATAATGGATCAAGAATTACTAAATAAAGTGCTGTATTACTCTTAAGATCGAAACTCACAATTTTACGCCCATATAAAAGTCAAAATTTTAAATTTTAATGTTGTAAAAAGAACAAATTAATAATAACTATGCTAACCGTAAGAGAAGAAAGCGGAGTTTTGTACTGTGGAGGCAATGGACCAACGGTTGCATGCAAGGCAAAGTTGTAATTGTTGTGCATTTTATTGATGAAAATTCAATCAGACATAGAAGAAATGTGCATGGAATTGCGTTGAAAATTCTTGATACACAATAAGAAGGGTCTTCCATTGAAACGTTTATAGACAAAGAAAACAACCCTTTGGAAAAGATGGAACATAAAATCTTAAAATAATAATAGGATCATTAAATTGAAAAAGTAGTTGTTAAGTTGGTATGGAAAGGACGTGTTTTTTTTACTCTCGTGATCACGTGAATGGCACGCGCTATCCACCCTTTCAGGTTCCAGCTTACTGGGCTTTGAGTCTACCTTAATTTCTTGACGTAGCCGACAATTTAGTTTTTTTTTTCCTGGTTATTATAAGTCTTACTAATAAAAACAGGGTTGGCCCACAAAATCTCAGTTGTGTCACATGGGAAAACAGCAGTGAGCCGAGCCCCTAAGGAAATCCATTCCGATACCGCGTGAAGTGGAGCTCTAGTAAAATCTCAGCCACTCATCATGTTGATCTTTTTGTGAAATCCAATTAGTAGGGCCCATTTCACCTATCACTCCCCGATTCGTTAGTGAAAGACTAAAAAAGCAGTGTGAGAGAGTCTCCCACTGATAAAAAAAAATCGCTATATGATATTTTTTAATTTATTTTTAAATAAAATTTAAAATTTTATAAAAAAAATTATCAGTTTTAAATTTTTACAAAATAGTCTCAAATCCTTAATTTAAAATCCCAAATCCTCAAATTATCGTCATTATCGCTGTTGACAGCCTCGTCGGAGACCATCAGTACCGCCGCCGGACCACCACTACAATTTCTCTTAACCATTGAACCCCAACACCATGTCACATCCCTTCAATGGTAAGATCAAAAAATCTACAAAAAATTGATGACCCTGAGTTTCTCATTCCACTGCTCGACATATACCCTGAGTATATATTAAATCGCCATCAGCAATAGTTACTTTCATTTGGTGCTTCTGCTCCACTACTAACCCACACTTCTTAGTTACTCCCAAACTCAAGAAGTTATGAGTACTGCCCGAGTCAACCAATGCCACCAATTTCTGCTTCTTAATCAAAATTGCAATCTTCAAGGTTTCACATCCAACTAAACCCCACATGGCCTGAAGAGATAACATAGGCACTTCTGAATCATTTTTTAAGACCAACACCATCTTCTGCCTCCATTTCTAGTCTGTCCTCACAGTCCACAAATTCATCTTGTTCCCCTTCCATTTCAGATCCTTCCATCAATAACTGATATAACTGAGATCTTGTACATCTATGTCCTGGGGTATATTTGGTTGGACACCAAAAACATAACCCCTTCCGCCTTCTGTCTTTCATGTCTGCAGGAGGTGGTTTACCAGGACCATTCCCAATAGTTGGAATACCTCGTCTAGGTGATGGAACATGACTACTACTGGCACTCGCATTCTTGCTACTAGTCACTGGAGTTACGGTACCATTGTTGTTCTTAAGGACTGACGGCAGTGAATTAGCCTTACTAACAAAAGTCATTGATGGAGTAAAGGGTAAATTCACAGATGCAGTGCGAAACCCTGAAGAAAAACTTTTTCTGGCAGTGTGAAATACAATATGCTCAAAATACCGTGCCAAACGAAAAGCATCCAACAAGTCTTTAGCTGAAAAACCTTAATATACTGACCAATCTCTCATGTCAAGTTCTTAATAAAGATACTGATAGCATATGCATCACTAAGTTGCAATTGGTTAAGAATACTTACAGAATTAGTATAGTATTGATCGACAGAAGCAGTTTGCTTGAGTGAAACCAATTCTCCTATAGGATCCTCGAGTCCCTCTGGAGCGAAACAATCATGCATCAGCCTTAAATACGTTTCCCAACTGAGCTTATCAATTCCCCCATTGCTTCTAACAACAAAGTGGTGCCACTGAAGAGCTGCACCTTCCAAATGGAGCATAACCAACTTAACCTTGATGTCCTTAGGAACTTCCTCCGCAGCAAAAAATTGCTCCAGTTTCGACTACCAGTCACGAAACTGAGACCCATCGGAACTCGGACACCCGAGTTTGTAAGAACTCGGATGCGACTCACCCATAATCACGCAGTCATCATCATTCGACTCTTGAACAACCTCCGCGGCTGCGAATGCCAACCTAGAATCCGACGCTAGGGGTGGCACACTCAAAATCCCTTAGAAGAGCCAACCTTGCGCACAAAACTCTCGAGAAGTGATTTCATCTCACCGATTTCCTTACGATCGCCATTTACTTCCAAACGAATATCCTGGACCTTGTCAGAAATTGTCTTCTTAATTTTATCCTCTAATTTCTTCTCCAGCTCTCGGAAATCAGATTAGAGCTTGGCGATGTCTTGTTGTGTCCTCGTTTGAACGCCGTCCACCATTGCCAGGTCTTAGGCACTAATACCTTTGATACTGATGCTAAGAAATCTTCAAGACAAGAATTTTATGCAAGAACGAGAGCTTTAAAGAGAGAATTAAGAATTTTTCGACAGGGGACCAAATTAGTTTTATTTAAGAGATTAGAAAATTCAGCTGCTAGATTTTTATCAATTTACAAATAAAATCATTTTTTAGAGGTTTAATTTATTCAATTTTAAAATTAAGAAGAACAGGAGAAATCTTGGAGACTATTTTTTTATCCATTCCTAATAATAAAGATCAAATTCATGCAAATTTTTGCTTTTTCTTCGCAGTTCTGTTCTTACACACACACACACACACATATATATATATATATATATATATATATATATATATTATTTCATCTTTAGATAATTCTGAAGGCCGACCAATGAATGGAATCACTAATTTTGATCAAACGTCAAAATGTTGTTAGGTAATGGAAATGGTAAGCAGATGAATGAATCAGATTAGTTCATTGTGGATGTGTGTGATTGGTTAAGGCGGCAGCCTCCCCAGTGATTGCAATTTCTTTTTCTGTTTTGTCTTTCTGGTTGAGCAAAGAACCAACCCACTGCCCATGCCCATTAAATCATCACCATATATCAATCATGCCATTCATTTTTCCTTTCCTTGCTAGACAGCTAAAAGGCATTAACATTCAAATAAATAAAGAAATTGAGGTGGGTAGAGCTTATGACTATGTTCAAGACTGAAATGGTTCTCTGCTAACCACGTTTATGGGTTACTAGCCCAACTAACCCTGGCCCATCATCGTTATGTGCTAACTGAATGAACCACCAAACAGGGTTGGTTCTGCTTTTTCTTTTTCCCTTTGCCCTTTTGATTCTTCAGGTTTTGTCCTTACTAATTTGAATCAATTCATGTCGAACACTTAGTTTTGATAGGTGAATTTCTCAATATTTTTTTTGTATATACAAGGTCTCAAACTCGAGACATACTTAAACGATATAAAACTGCTTACCACTTTAACCAATTTTATTGGCGGAGATTGCCCTGCTTTTGTGAACCCCACATAAATTTCTCAATAAAATTATGTGCATTTGTCGCAAGCCACTATCTCTTCCTAAAAGATACATGTGATATGATGTTTAACGCAATCGTTCTTGACTTCTCACTTTTTTACACGAAATTGATATCTTCACCCTACCCACTCTAATGCGTGACACATTCATATAGAGATGCTATTTATTTTATAATATTTTCGATATCCGTTCTCCATTTTGCTTCACCCTTCAATGACATGGCCAATTGACCATAACCATGGAAATGTATGTATATGGCTAGCAATGCAATGCAATTCGAGGTCATATATAAATAATTGTATCTCATGAGACTGTGGCCGTGGCCTGTGGGGTAGGGAACAGCTAAGCTTCTGAGTTCCATTTCCAACCAAAACAAAACTTGCCTTTAAAGCAAACATACCCACACAAACACAAAGTGAAACAGACCAGAATGATTTTGTCCGAATACCTGATAGCGAAAACACCATTAAAAGTAGAGGCCGACCTTCTATTCCAGTCCATAGCATTCCAAATTCTTCCTCAAGCTTTCTTTTTCTTCAACCACAGCCAAAAAAAGAAAAAGAAAAAAAGAAGAGTAATTTGTAAAAAGAAACAAAAATGACAGAATAAAGTGGAAATGATGGGACTTTAAAAAGTTATAATACAGAGATGAACATGAGTGTTCTGACTGGTGGGGGACTGTGTTTTCTTTCCACAAATGGAGTTGAATCACAGGAAACTGCAGACTCTGATAGAGACGGCGTTGGGTTTGCACGACAGGTTGAACCATGAAATCGACAACAGCATCAGTTTCTGCAGGCATTGTTCAAACCACGGTCGGTATTGTGATATTGGGCAGACCCCATTTGAGGAAAGGAAGAGGTTGATTGCCATCAGAGATTCATTGATAGATGTTGAGAACACCCTTTTGCATTTCCAGGTTTCTTTACTTTGTCTCTTCTCTTTTATTTCCCATCCTGTTTCCCTTTAGATCTAATACATGCTCCATTTCCCTTGAATTGAAAAAGATAATAAACAATCAAGATTACCTGTTTATATCTACGTGCAATGCATATCGAACTGTTTAGATCTAAAGTTAATATATTCTATTGCATTTTGATTGACAATCTTAATTAGAATATTCCATTCCTCCTTTATGTTCATATCTACATGCAGAAATTGCAGGCTTGGCAGCTGACCGATAGGCATTCGGTCCTCGGTCGATTGGAGCAAAGCAGATTATTTCTCATAAAGCAAGTAACACAATACAAAGGAAGACCCTTAGATGTTGTGAAAGAATTGAGTGCTTGTTTTGGCAATGATGACGAAAAAACTTCAGTTGACAGCGATTTCGAAGGAACTGTGAAGATAAATGGAGGTCGAAGCACGAGGAGAGGGCTTTCTGGTTTTTTCTTTTGCTGGCTTAGAGTTTTATTCAACCCCTGGAAGTGGCAAAATGCTGTTGGAGTTGCAGTGAAATTGATTCTTATTTCATCTACAATTCAGTTTTATCATTCCAAGCAACAATCTTGTAGTAATTCACAAAGAAAATTAGATAGTTTATTAACTCTCTCAAAGATGCCTCTAGATGTTTTTTGTGGTAGGGGATGATTACTACATCATTCATTATTAATATAAGATGCACTTACAACTCAATTTCTTCAGATATTTAGTCCATTCAAGGATCATGTATATGTACAAGTACAACCATGACGGTTCTACTGTCTAGAATTGGAAAGCATTTTTAGCTGTATTTATATTTCGGATTCCAGTAGTTGGACTTCTGTTCTAAATATTGAGAACCTACAATCAATATTCAACTAATATCTGTCCTAAGACCGCAAGCACCAGAGTCCTTACAAAACATGCTCGAGTTTATTCCCCTGTTCTTATATATGTTCTTTTGTTGTGAATTAGGTTGACATAACATGCTTAGTTATGACATTTTTTTAGAAATTACATGGAAGAATTCACAACTAATAATGCTGCAACCCTGACACCATAAGTCGAATTAGTTGCAGGCATAATTGCACGTCTTTTGGCTTCAGCAACTTGTTATTCTGTTGAATTGGCAAGGCCAGGGCCCTTTTGCAGGTAGAAACTCTAGAGCATCTTTTTTATGACCAAGAATTAGTATAATCCTCCTTAGATTAAACCAAGAATTATTACGAATTAATGCCGGTTTGGACAGTGAGATTTCATTTCTTTAATCTTTAAGTTTTGTGATGGTATGTTATCGGATATGTTTGATGCTTGTTAATACATTCAAACTAATGCTGGTTTCTTTTGCCTTTTTCAGGTCAGGGGAAAATTGCTTGCTTATATAGGTGATGAAGCTGGTGCAGGTTCTCGGATCTGTCCCCCAGATGTTGTAACCGGCACCACAGATAGAGTTCCCCACTTTCTAGCCAAGCAGCAATAGATATGTAACTAGTTGCTAAGGAATATATTCAGAACTAGTATGGGACTGGCAGAGGGCAAGCGAAGGTGGAGGGATGAAGTTACTGTTTACTGAACTTGGTCCTCGTGTTAGTAAGGCTGGACCTGTAGGGATCGTTGTTTCCATTTATCAAGTGCCAAAGCACTAGGCTCATTGCAGACGCGAAGATCATGAATGGAAGACAAAGATTCATGGCAGCTAATGTTGATGTGATGTTCCAAGTATAATCACCTGACTCAAAAGAGGCAACATTTCGACAATAATTCAGTTATCCAGTGTTGCAAATCACCCTTCGTGTAAAAAGGAGGATTCGAAGTAAAATAGGAAGCAAAGTAATCAAGGAGTGTGAGAATCAAAATGATAATAATACATAAGGTCGCCTACCAGGAAAAAAAATTAAACCTGACCCTGAATGAATCTCTCAATTGCTGTAAAGGTGTAGGAAGATGCGTCCAATGGGTGGATGCACGTAAACAATCCCTTGAAGTTCCTGCCCAAACTCATTACAAAAAATGATAACCAATTTTCTGCTTGAAAAAACCAAGACAAAGCTTTTGATAATGCCTCCATAAGAATCGAACAATGGGGAAGGCAGTTTCAGGTATTTCTAAAGATATAAAATGATAAAACTTTTTTCTTGGGAACAATACAGTAAGGAAGCGGATAAAACAAATCTGAAAAATCACTAGTGGGAGGCAGGGGGAGGAGCTGGAGATGCAGACTGAGCCTGGAAATAGCAAAAACAAGAGCAACACCTATGAAAGTAGAGGAAGAAATGGTTGTCATTTTTTTAGCACCAACAAATTATGAACAAAGCCCTCACTCTAAAACTATTACTTTACTAGTGGCATATAAAGATTATTTATAAGCTGTGACCGCATCCCTTCGTAAAGCCACTCCGTTCTCGATTTTAGCCTCCAAAGACATTCTCTCTGGCTCACAAAGCTCCATAAAACATGCATCTTAATCTCACTTTGGCTGAGATCTCGTTGAATCCCAACCATTATAAAACATTAAAGAGTAAAAAAAATTGCAAGGCAAACACCCTTACATTGATTGTCAAGAATGCCCTTTCGGACCAGTACCTGAAACTGGCTCCTTAGACCAACTCGGCCATCTTGACATTAGTTCTTAATGATTCATATTCTTTGGCATTCATTACAAGTATGTGTTTCCTTCTTTTTCAGCGACACCAAAAGAACGATCATCAAGACCTCCTCCAATGACGCATTGTGGGCATAATTTAAAAACGAATTCAAAAGGCCAGGCCCGGGCACTCTTAATGAGTCCAAGAGGAAGGAGAGCATAGACAATACAATGACACAAAACCAAATATGCTTTGGTCTAATAAAAACAGGAGATTAAACCTGTAGTTAGCCCACAACCACAACCCATAATGGGATAATATGCCAGCTTATTGGGGGGCCACAGTCTCAGTTCTTTGTTTGTGGATAAAACATGGATCCATGGAACATGAATCTTTAAGGTTTCTTTTTCATTTTCTTAAATGGATGATTTCACAGGATGATATTGACTGGACAATGACACAACCAAATATGTATCCTGATTCTTCATTTCACATCCAAATAATTGGCAGGCTTGTAATGAATTACCTACTGATAATGACAGTCCTTAATCCACCATTTTCTGCTTAATCATTACTTAAAGATGGCTAAAACAACAGAAAAAACTACTCATATTGGGCCCATAACAGGGCTTTGGATTCCAAATTTGTTGCGGCTATTGGGTACATGCAACCTCTCTGTCTTAAGCTAAAAAGGGAAAAAAGGAGTTAAAAAAGTTCTCTTATTTTTTCTCATGCAAATTCAAGCCGAAACTACTCCGTTCGCGGTTTAAAGGAAAAGCACGTTAGGGGAGATTGATGTTTGATGCCTTAGTTTTTAATTAGTTTAATACAGTTGAGCTTATTATTTCAATAAACATTTATCACGTGGTTGAAGCAAAAATTAGGGGACCAATAGTGTAATACCTGGTAAGTACCAAATGTTGCTTTCCAATTTTTGTGGTCCATGACCAAGTGGATTTGATTATCTTGAGCTTTATATTTTGAAATAATTAACCTAAAAACAGTAGGTTATAGAAATAGGTTTTCATTTCGTAGTTGGTTTTGCTGATAAATCTAAATAAAACTTGTATGTCGTCGACATTTTTGTCGTTTAATAAAGAAGAAAAACAAAAAAGTTGTGTCTACCTCATTATACAAAACAAACATGTCAATAGTAGACGAAAATAATACTCGTACATAATATTAATCTGATTATAATTCAAAATAATTTAATAAATTTAAAATTTAATATTTAACAATTTCATCTTTTATATATTTGTTTTTTACCCATAAATATTATAAGAACGGTTTAACAATAATTTATTACTATTTTATAATATAATATAAATATTTAATTATTATCTTGATCCGATAGATGTATAACAATATTCTTCATCAAAAGACCCGACTTCCGGCGAGTGGCATTAGCTACATGTCGGCATCAGCCACCACTCAAAACCATCATCCGTTCCCATTGTATCTCCTCAAACATTTATCTACTTAATATTTTATGAGATTATTTTGATTTTATGAAAAGAACATAAAGAGGATAATGATATAAAAATCATATTTTTTACCAAATCTCTAAATGCTGCCGACAAAAATCAATCTCTATTGCTGACGTACAATAAAAGAGGTGGGGGTTTATGGTGATAGTTGACCGTTCATCTTTTCTAGTGTGGGTGTAGAGTTGCTAGGAGAAGATTTGGAGAGCTTTTGATATAAATAATACTATATATTTATAAAAATAGAGATGTAATTATTAGCAGAGTCAACCCAACTTACGGACAAGGTTGTTTAGACCATCAGCTTCTTTTCTAATCACTTGTTAAATTCTATGAGATTTAAATTTTTTTTTGAACAATTTCTATTTAAGGGAGGAGAAATTTTGTTCCTATTGAGTCTTGAACACATAACATATGAGAAAAGGAGAGTGTCAACTGAAAACTTTAGTCATCTACTCTATAAATTGTTGACTATGAGATTCAATTTCTGAATCCATATACTAAGATGAAAAAAAATATATTATAGGAACTATGAGAATCTAAGAGGACAATTACTAATTATACTATATAGATTAAAATTTAATGCAAACTATATGGATAAAAGTAAACAAAAAGGATCACTTAAAAATTTATCAATAATTATAAAAGAAATTGTTGATGTAATTTACCATTTTTTATAAAACAAAATCCTTATTAATTTCCTTACATCACTTTAACATATTCTAGACGTGGCCATGATCTCTAAACCTAATAAAAAAATTTAATTTGAAATGGGAGTGCTGCTCATAAAGTTATCCAAATTCATTGGTCGGTCAAAAATATTCAACTAAAAATGTCACGTAAAGCTTTAGATTAGTGATTAACTGCTACATTTCCACTAAAGAATCATCAACAATGACGAATGCAATTTTTCAAGACTTTTGGAGGTGTTGTTCCCGGTTCGATCGGGGATTGGCTACTCGGCTTCAGAAGTCCCGGATTAAAACGATTCTTCAAGCTGAGCTTTGGGAGGGAGCAAATGGACAGTTCTGAAGCTCATCGACTTGTGTCTGACCCTGGTGCGGCCACCAATCCTCTAAAGAATCATCAACAACAACGATTACAGAGTTAAGAAGCCGAGCATGAGAGGTCACCTTGATGAAGATATGGCGAGAATTCAATATGGAGGCAGATTACATGGCCAAGCTAGCGGAGACAACTGAATTTGTACCCATGAATTATTAAGTGCTGCTCCTGATTAATTTAATCCTTCCCTTAAATCTAATATTTTTTAAATATTCCTATATTACAAGAGTAGGCATAATTGAATCACCAGTCATGTAGGTGTTACTTTATTTAATTAGTGTTTTGTTAAGTGATATTGTTATTATAATCCGAAGGTCATTCTCTAACCATCGGCCACCCACATTTTACAAGAGGGAGTTCAATTTGTTCCTTTCAAAAACGAAGAAAATTGTAGAATAAATAGTTGTGAAAAATAAATTCGTTTTCAGGACCACTTGTTAACACTAGTTCGGGTCTTCCCCTTCTTTTTGTATTTTTTTTATCACTCTTCTTTGTAATGTAATGATAATTTAAAACATGCGATCTGTAATATATTTAATGGTTAAGAATTCAAATATATAAATTATCTGTCATTATGGGACAAAATCCGTACACGATACATGAGTGGGCGTTGCTGGTTTCCCCTTGATAAATGTAAAATGGGAATATCAATATCACCAAAGAGAAAAAGAATCATCAAGGTTTTAGTTGGGGTCAGCTGTATGTGGCAGTGGTACGTTGTTTTCACTCATTTTTCTAATCCCCCACTGCTAATTAAACAAAAAACTATACTACTTACTACCTTTTTGGACTCTATTATATTAATAAAATCTGCCCAATCATACCTTATCCTCGTCCATTTTTGTTTGTAAAGGAGCTGCCTTCGTTTCCCGGCTGAAGTAAAATGAACCCAAGGTTTCCTGATTCAATCATATATTTATAAACCAAAAACCCAAGTTCATAAATATGATTATCTAAAAAATATTTTTACCGATTTGCAAAGGCATTTACAAGGAAAAACAAAGGGTATGCCGACATGTGTTTTGGAGTTTAGGGGGGCGCCACCATTTTGGCATATCGTCACATCCAGCATGGCCACCATTTCGCCTTGTACCGATGCCACTACGGAACACCATTAATTGCCCATTTATTTTATCTTGAATTTTGCTTTCCCACTAATCCATTAGACACGTTACACAGTCGATGTACAATGGATCATAACTCATCCGCTTGCTGGTCGTTGTTAGGGGTGCAAATAATAGAAGGTTAGATGAATAGTTCGTTTAGAATTTATTTATTAAGTTAAATAAATGAACATAGACAAAAATAGAGATGTTTGTTTAATAGACAAAGAACAGGAAAAGAGATATATTCGGTTTATTTATGTTTACGAATAAATTGATTTATAAGTTCTTTTATCGACTCGTTTATAATCTCATTTACTTAGTTTTTATTTCTTTTTTATTTTATAACATTTTAAATATTAGTGAAGAAATGAACTAAATCGAACACATGATAAATTTTGGAGTTCGAATTGTAAAGCCTAAAGAGATTAAGGACTAGTGGCGTGATACCGTTTTGGCGAGCACATAAGCGAACATGTTCGCGAGTATTAAACGAACATGTTCACAAACATTTAGGGATAGACATTTCACTAGACCCAACCCGATCAGGTATAGGTTCGTGTTTCTAATAAGGTCGAGATCATATCAGATTTGAGTTTAGGATAAAAATATCTGAACCGACCTAATCTGGGACTAATGATATAATTTTTTTCATATATTTTATTAAGGATATTTGCAATATAGCCTCTCTTTATTTTCTTTACAATTATGTCTTTAAAATTATTTTTTTTATAATTGAATTCTTAAAATTGATTTTTATAGATTCGGTCGAATTCAGGTTAAGATATATAATTTTCGGGTCGGTCAACTTTTTTAAAGATGAAACCGGATTTAAGATAATTATTTTTGGATCGGTTAAAAACCCGACTCGACTCGTGTCCAATCCTATCTATATATTCTTTTGAAGCCTTTTTCTCATTCAACGTGGGATTACATTCTTAACATTTCTAACAGTGTGCATGAATTGATGGCGGTGCGCAAGGAAATGGAAATGGAAGAGGTTGAAGGTAGGGCTGGCAAAATTATCCGTCTCTGACCTGATTCGGTGTGCACCGACTCGACTGATCGAATTTTTTCTTATAATTTTTGGGTATCAGGGCGGGGCGGGGCGGGTTCGGGTATGATATGAAAATTCTCCGTCCCGCCCCGGTATTTTTTTTATCATTTTTATTATATTTATAAAAATACCACTATATATAAATACTTTTAGGGGTTTCAAGCTATTTCTTTAGTTTGTGTTTATCGTAAATTTTTGTTAGATATTGTTCGAATTTTAACATATCTGATTCTAAAAGTCAATGATTCGAGATTATTTTTTTAAATATGTATTTTTTCTTCATATGAGTAATTTAATTGGTTTTATTTTATTTTTTATATAGTTTAAAATTTGTGAAATTTATATTTTGTAAATATAATGGTCGTTCGATCGAATCTATCATTTATCATCGACGAAGTTTAATATATTTTTTACATTTTTGAGTTGGTTGGGTTTAAGATTTATAAATCGGGCGGATAAATTATTATTTTATTTCCGGGGTAGGGCGGGGTCGAGTTTAAGGATTAATATATCGGGGCGGGTTCGGGGCGGCCAAAAATCCGCCCCACCCCGCCACGTTGCCATCCCTTTTGAAGGCTTTCACTAAGGAAGCCACATGGCGTGTGTATGTGGGCTTAACGGGGGCGTTACCCTATTGGAGGTGGTTGGAAGCCACATGGTGTGTGTATTTCTTTGTTGGCAAAAATTTAAAAAAATAATAAACCGTAATTTCAAAACCCAACACTAGGGCTGGATATTCAGTCGAGTCGAGTAAGAAAATATTGAGTTATTCGAGTTTACAAGTCTTATTTTATCATTGAAACTTTATTTAAAATTTTTTCGAGTCGAGTTTCAAATTTATGTACAAATTTAATTATAATTATTTACAATATTATAGTTCAAATTGATAAGGACTTTTTTGTCATATTTTTTTCTCATGTGTAAATAAGATTTTTAATATAATTTAATAAATCAACTGTAATCAAAAAATTATATAATATATTTATAATGATATTTTTATAGGTAATATGTTACTTCATTAAAGTACGTCCTCATTAAAAATCGGATCGAAATTGTTACCGGAAAATAAATCGGATTAATCACCTTGAAATAAAGGACAAACAAATATAAAACATTCATTAAATCAAAGCAAATTGCCCATCATCATAAATCATAATATAGATACATTCTGATTTCAAACCATTGAGACTAGATTGTAAAATTTTCAAAATTCAAGGACAAAAATGTAAATTTACCAAAGTTTAAGGATTTAACTGAAACTTTTAACAATTATTACTATATAGATTTGGGTCTTGTTGCGTCTTACACATGAAGGAAAATTATTATCACATAGATCAATCTTTGTCATTCAATGGCTAAACAATAAAATTTCAAAACTTTAGAAACTTAATTGTAAATTTTTTAAAGTTCTAGAACCAAAGGAATGTTCATTTCATTAATAGGTTTTATTCTTAATCTCATGTTCATCTCAAAAATTGAATTTAAAAAAAAAACTGTAACTGAATCGGAGTTCAATTGAAAAGGTTATGAAATAGGGATCAAAACGTTAAATTTCAAACTTTTAAATTTCGGTTTTTCGAATTTCCAAAAATTATATTCGACTCGAACTCGAAATTCATCCGAGTTATTCAAGTCAACTCGTATAAATCGAACAACTCGACTCGAGTAACTCAAAATTTAAAAAAAAATTAGTTTTTTCGAGTCGATTCGAGTTTTGTCCACCCTAGCCAGCACTTTCGCACAAGCCGGCATTTCTGGAATTGAAACCTTGGAGCATGGGCAAAATGGGGATTTAAAACAACATACGAAGATAAAAGGAAATCAATTTTTGCCTATAAATTCCGAGCCGAAGAATCTTCTCTCTAACTCCCCGTTTTTTCTTCCCATAAAAAAATGAAAAACTCTGAAAGTTGAGTTCCGACAGATACCACATACCAGCCTGCCTTATTCTGTCTCACCGTTTTAGTAAATCGACACTCAGCTCAGGTAACTGAATTTCATCTCCGGAGAAAAGGGTTTTCATTGAATTCCAAATTGCAGTTAACAAATACTTGCTTTTTTATCCCCCATGGGCATTCCCTCTGTTTTATTCAAAGTTTTGTTTGGTTGTTGACTTTGATTTTTTTTATGCTTTCAAATCAGCTTTTTTTCTCCCTGAGGTGAAGTAGTCTCATTTCAATTCCTTCTCTTGTTTTTTTTTGTTATAGATTCAGTAACTATGTTAGTAAAGATGGAAATTCTGGACGTTGGAGAGGTGATAAAGGAGTTCTAAGCAATGACCAAAGATGCCGAGAATGTTCAACGGGAGACTTTAATGAAGATTTTGGAAGAAAATGGAAGCGCCGAGTATTTGCAGAATCTGGGTCTCCACGGCAGAACTGACCCTGAAAGCTTCAAGGCTTGTGTTCCTCTCGTCACTCACAAGGACTTGGAGCCTTACATTCAAAGAATCGTCGACGGTCCTTCGGCCCCGATTCTCACCGGAAAACCGATAAGCAACATATCTCTAAGGTATTCTTTTACCTTGATTTCTCTTTTTCTTTTCCTTCCAAATTGAATCTTAAATTTTTATTGTAAATTTGCAGCTCTGGCACCACTGAAGGAAAACCCAAGTTCGTGCCCTTCAATGACGAATTGATGGAAACTACTTTGCAGATATTCCGTACTTCTTATGCTTTTAGAAACAGGTATATAATTGAATCATTCTGTAACCTTTCTTGTCCCCCCCCCCCAAGTTTTTTTATTGCTCCATGGAGGTTTCTTGTCCCACCTAATTTCTTTGAGTTTTTTCTGTGTTATGACTCTGTTTGTATTGTTTGATGTGCAGGGAATTCCCTATTAAGAACGGGAAGGCTTTGCAGTTCATTTATAGTAGCAAGCAGAGCAAAACCATGGGGGGTTTGATTGCCGGAACTGCAACGACCAATGTATTCCGCAATTTGGAGTTTAAAAACGCGATAAAAGCTATGCAAGCCGCATCACTTTCCCTTCGGTTCGATCCGCGATGGCTAAATTGCTGAAGCCGAATCCTGAATTGGCTGACTTGATTCATTGAGCAATTGGTACGGATTGATTTTGGAGCTTTTCCCTAATGTCAAATACATCTATGGGATCATGACCGGGTCCATGGAGCCTTATCTGAAGAAATTAAGGCATTATGCAGGAGATGTGCCTCTTTTAAGTGCTGATTACGGTTCTTCCGAGGGATGGATTGGGGCAAATGTCAATCCGAAAGTGCCTCCAGAGTCAACTACTTATGCTATTCTTCCTAATATCGGGTATTTTGAGTTCATTCCTCTGAGAGATAATGCTGAAGAGCAAGTCCAAGACAAAGTTAATGCTAGTTTCATTTCTATGGAGCCCAAACCAGTGGGTCTGACTGAAGTTATGATCGGTGAAGAGTATGAGGTTATTGTCACAAGTGTTGCAGGTACTAAATTATTTTATTTTCTAAGAATCATAACTTTTTTCTGCATTTCCTAGTCCTACAATTAATTTAGAAGATTTGAGGAGATCTGCATGCATTCTGTAATCTGCTACTACTAAGTTGATTTGTTCATAAAATGACCCAACCATGACATAAATGCTCTTCATGTAGGTGCAACCATGTAGGAGCTAGGGCGAGCAATCTATTTATGGTCCAGGGCTTGCTAGTTTCAATAATTTTGGGGGTTTTTTTATATTAAAAAAAACTGCTGTTGTTTAGACATATCTGACCCAATTGGTTAAGACAAAAGCTCATTTAATTGGCTTATTTGTTAAATTTTTTTATAGGTATTTCTGCAAATCCACATTTTTCATCTATATCCAAAGTCCTTGAGGTATCAAGGATAAAACTTCCAAATTAATGATGTATTTGAAAAGGATGGGGTGTTTTTGGTCAATAGCCCGTGTTAAACAAACACTTAAGATATTTTAATGCTCACAGTTTTTAATAATTAACATCGTTACATATGACAAAGAAAGGGAGATTAGGTGCTTTTTGTGTATCTTGCTGGAAAAGTATGGGTTCATGTAAAACAAAACTGCCTTTGGGTATGGAAATAATGATCACATTCAAATAAGGTCGTGTTTCTAATAATTAGACATTTCACCAGACCCAACCCGATCAGGTATAGGTTCGTGTTTCTAATAAGGTCGAGGTCATATCAGATTTGAGTTTAGGATAAAAATATTTAAATCGACCTAATCTGGGACTAATGATATAATTTTTTTCATATATTTTATTAGGGATATTTGCAATATAGCCTCTCTTTATTTTCTTCACAATTATGTCTT
Source organism: Hibiscus mutabilis (assembly GCA_019671005.1). Taxonomy (NCBI): domain Eukaryota; kingdom Viridiplantae; phylum Streptophyta; class Magnoliopsida; order Malvales; family Malvaceae; genus Hibiscus; species Hibiscus mutabilis. Next base: position 11,418,591 of record CM033756.1, read on the forward strand.
TAAAATTAATTTTTTTTATAACTGGATTCTTAAAATTGATTTTTATAGATTCAGTCGAATTTATGTTAAGATATATAATTTTCGGGTCGGTCAATTTTTTTTAAAGATGAAACCGAATTTAGGGTAATTATTTTTGGATCAGTTAAAAACTTGACTCGACTCGTGCCCAATCCTATCTATATATTCTTTTGAAGCCTTTTTCTCATTCAACGTGGGATTACATTCTTAACATTTCTAACAGTGTGCATGAATTGATGGTGGTGCGCAAGGAAATGGAAGAGGTTGAAGGCAGGGATGGTAAAATTACCTGTCCTTGACCCGACTTGTTGTGCACCAACCCGATTCGATTCGGTTTTTTCTTATAATTTCGGGTATCGGAGCGGGGCGGGTTCGGGTATGATATGAAATTTTTTCATTCTGCCCCGTAATTTTCGTTCTGTCATGGATGAGCTCGATTCCACAATCTTAGTTTTTTTTAATAGAAGCTGCTAATTTTATTAAACAATAAAATACTCAAAATTACAACAACGTTTTACAAATATCATTGTAAACTAAAACATAATTTGGACATTTTTTTAAAACTATCAACTTTAGATCATACAAGGACTAAACTTGAAAAACGTTAAAAACCCATCTAAATGATTCGAACGAAAAATAAATACGAATAAAATTAACTGTATCGACAAACAAACGAACCACAAAAGAAGATTCATCATTGGTCCAATGAGCTCGATTCCTCAATCTTATCTTTTTGAATTGCTTGAACATGATTGGATGTGAATAATTGTTTAGAAATGATTTGATCTTATTATAAAGATAAAACAACTTTTCATAAATTTATATTTGTTTTAAGTCTCAATCAACAGCTTTAAGAGTGGATTAGGAGGATTTATCTTTTCCTAGACGTGGAAAACATGAGTCTGGTACTTTTGTTTGCCCCTAGATGCTGTAATAATTATGAATAAGAATCATTTGTACATTGAACAATTAAGATTCCCAACTACTAGGAAAGACTTGCAAGTATGAAAAGAAATACGAATGGGGTCGTAGGTTTGAGTTTCATGATGTTTTTTTTTTAAGTGTAATGTATCATATGTCCGAGCAATATTTGTTGGAAACATTAGGGGTTTGAAAAGCTTGTTTCGACCGGCATCTACCTACCTTTTATAAGTAAGATTAAATAAAAAGACATGATAGCTTAGTGAGTTTACGATTAAGATCAAATAAAGGCTTGTTATATCTATTATCTCTTCCGCTGTGTTACGAATATTCAAATGATTAGATTGGTGTAATAGTCTTCTCTATAAAACATATCTCCGCTCATATCAAACCGAATAGAAAATTTCATGAATTTTTAGAAATTTCGGATTACATCACCATCAAGGGGACAATTGTGTTCAGACAAAGTGGCTATTAAATTGGTCTGACCCACCAAGTCAGCTCTACAAATTGGCATACAAGGCTAGTTTGTCTCGCCATAATGCCCTACAAGACAAACTTGATACACTCATCAGATCACCTCAAGTGAGATCTGATAAATTAAAACCAGGGCACAAAACCTCATTCTGACGTATCTTTTCAATCGCTATTGATCACAACTCTTTGTTCAAATCAGGAGTAAACCACCCGAAAATTCGATAATTATTCTCATCCTACTTTTACTATCAACAAGGCTTAATATAAAAAAATGAATAAAATGCTAAGAATTTAATGAATTTTTTAAAAAGTTGGTCTTCAAATAAAAAGACATGATAACTTATAGAGAACCGATAAATGTTTGCCCAACAAATAAAAGTAGAAACAAAAACAGAACATTATATAGGTTCTTAATTATTTTGGTGTGATTACAAGATAATATTTTTTTATTAATTCAAATTCTTTAATAATAATTTTATGCAAACAAATTATTCGAATCCGAATCATCTAAAATAATAAAATTAACTTTTTTATTAGAACCACTCAATTAGAACATTTTGAATGCTTTGCATATATTCATCTCCCTTGGACATAAAAGTCGTCCAAAACAGTATTTTTAACAAATGAAAATTCATGTTTGATTTTTAGAAACAATATCGTTAAAAATAAAACTTCAAATCTCAAATTTAAAATGTAAAATAAATTTAAAATATTTTTTCTATAAAAAACAAATAAAACTCTAGTGTGTCTTATCCCCGACAGTATTTCAAGAACAATAGACTTTTAACAGTGCCGATCGATTCATGCATGTTTCTGCGGAGTTGTGGCACTCTTATATTCATCCGACCAATAATGAAATTTGGAAAGTTTTTAAATATATTAATTCTGGAGTAGAAAAATGATTGCTAGTCAACTACAATGCTGAGTGGTGTCACAAAAAGTCTATCGAGGGACGTTGACTAATGATAAAAGCCCATTCATAGTAGTTGGGATACATTTATCGAAAAAACTTTGATACGCGTTAGGATTTTAGTTTAGGATTTAAGGTTTAGGGGTTTAGGCTGTAGGGTTTAGAATTTAAGGTTATTGTTTAAAATTTAGGGTTTAGAGTTTAGAGTGTGGGTTTTAATTTTTAGGGTTAGGAATTTAGGATTTGAGTTTTTATAGTGTAAATACATAGGCTTGTGTAAAATTAATTTTACACATCATGTGTATCAAAGTTTTACCTTACATTTATATATTATGAAATTATATTAGTTCTATAAGGTTTTCGAATTGGATTTGACAATAAAATTATATTAATCAAGTACAGCAATTTATCTAAAATAATGTGTATTTATCATTTCGATATAAAATAGGTTTGAAGGTAAAAAATACTTTTACTTTTATTTTTCCAAACAATATATCAGACTCTTCTAACAAAGTATTCAAGAAAGTATTAAGAATTATGTTTATTTTTTTATAATTTTCCAAAATATTTTAAATTCTGTAAAAAATTATATAAAATGATTTTTTAGAAAAATTAAAATATTGATAATTCAAAAAAATAAATTTAAAATATTTGAAAAAAGTATTTAGAATAGTAAAAATGATATGATATAATATAATATAATAAAAAATTAAATTTAAAATTATTCAAAAAAATATTAAAATGTAAAAATAAAAATTATAAAAAATTTCAAACACATGAACAAGTCTTAGACTATCTTTCATCAGCCCGAGTTACTATGATTCCCCAAATACATTTTCAATGCAATATCATTACATTAATGCTTTTGGTGGTTCTTTCTTATAGTTTCAAAGTGATTGGATGATGTAAGAACCAGAATGCTATTCCGAAGTCAGTGTTGCTCTAATGCAAAATTAATTTTATTGAAAACGCATTTAAAGAATGATAATAGACCAAAAATCAGTATATCTAGTAGAATGAGACACTAGATTCCTTAAGTAAAGTCAGAAGTTCGATTATTAACATTGTGAGTGAAGCAAATTTAGTTGGGTAGGTCGTCCCGTAATGAATCTTTACAATACTAACTTTGTTTACTTACCAAAATCAAAATATGAATCTGGTAAAAAAACATATAATTATATGTTTTATTTTCCGGGACCAAAGTGGTCAATGAAACTAAAGCATGATTTTGAAACCTATGAAGTATGAAGAGCAGTACATTTAATCATTTCAGTTCCCCTTCCAAAAAACCTGCTTTGGGTTAGTTAGAGGAAACTTCACCGGTTGACCAACAAGTTGGTCTAATAGAATAAAATACTAAATTCCTTAAATAAAGTCAAAAATTTAAATCATGATATAAATGAATCAAATTGAATTGTGAGAGTCGTCTGCATAATTGACTTACGTAAAACCCGATCCAAATTAATCAACCTATAAATTGAAGGCTAAAATGAAAAAGCAACCCCTAAAACATACTCTTTATTCATTTTTAACCCTTAAACTATTTTTTGATCAAAACAAGTACCAAAACTATTTATTTTCGGTCACTTTAAGTACCTAAACTATCTTTTGGTCAAAATACATACCTAAAGTATGTCAATTTTCACTTTTAGTCCCTAAACGATCTCTTGATCAAAAAATGTGTGACGTGTTAACATATTATTGACCGGAATATTTTTTTGATTTAGATATCTACTGAACTTAAAGTGACCAAAAATAATAATTTAGGTACTTATTTTGACCAAAAAATAATAAAAAAATAAAAATATATATATAATTTAAAAACTATTTTTTCTTTAAACCTAAATTGAATATCGATGATTATAAAATAAAACAACGCTTATCATTAGCCTAACAATCATTTTAATTCTTCGGTTTCTTTCGCATTGGGCCTGGTTATCTAAGTGTGACTTTCATGTTTCTAGTCATGGACCTATGTTGCCTAGTTTGAGCCATGCTGCTGAAATTGTCACCCTAATATGTTCAAACTCTCTCTCGGATCCGACTAGGTATAAAGCCTAGGATAAACTAGGATGATAGCATTAAATTTTTTAAACACTTTTATTTCACCGAAATTTTAAAACTTAACAATCATTAAAAATTTCTTCATACATTTTTAATCATTTAATAATTTATACATTGTAGACAAAATTATTTAAATTCGAATCTTTTAAAATAAACATCATTTTCTTTTTCACTATGATCACTCGTTGATTTTTTTTTGTGCTAATTATTAGTGTGTTAATGGCTAAAACAGTCCCATGTATAGTTTTTTTACCGCGTTGGTCCAAGGGACCAAAAGTATTGATAAAATGAAATTTAAGGATCACATTTGACCAAAAAAATCAAGGATCAAAATAGAAATCAGATCATATTTTAAGGGTCAATTTATCTATTTAGCCAATAAAGAAAAGACAACTAGAAATTCACCAGTAATTAACTGTTAATGGTATATCAACCATTCAAACAATTACTACAATAAATTTAAGGTACATAAACAATGGAAATGGGTTCCAGTTTCTAGATGCCTGTCTGATTATTCCATTTATTAGCCACCTCGGAGAGTGCCTTGGTGGAAGAGCCATCGTCACCAAGTACTTTAGCAGCTGCTTCCTTGAGGTCTTTCATTCTCTTCCGAACACCTTTCCCTTCTTCACCTTCCATTACATCCTTAACAGCTTTTGCAATCTCCTCTCTGCAAACTAAGCCGTCTTCATCTGGTTTAGGCCTCACTGCAACTTTGATATCATCTGTTAGCATCAAAGCGTTCATCTTTTGATCGGCGTAAAGCGGCCATGCGATCAAAGGCACCCCGTTAACAACGCTTTCCAGAACCGAATTTCATCCGCAATGGGTCAGAAACCCACCCGTAGAGCAGTGGCACAGCACTTGAGCATGTGGTGCCCACGGTGGCACCACCAGTCCCCGTCCTTTGGTCCTCTCGAGAAACCCCTCTGGTAGAATACCTAAAGGGTCCTTTTGACTCTCTACAATGAAAAACGCGGCGTTTGCAACCGTGTCATTTGGGCTTCTCACCACCCACAAGAATCGTTGCTCACTCATTTCCAACCCAAGAGCCAACTCATTTATCTGATTATAACACAGGGTCCCCCCGCTTCCAAATGAGACATATAGAACCGACCCTTGCGGCTGTTCATCGAACCACTTCAAACAATCCGAGCCATCAAGTTTACTAGTAGGATCGATATTAACAAGTGGACCAACCGGAGGCTTACCGGGTTTTTTCTCTTGCAAAGCCTTTATTGCTCCCGCTTCCAACTCCACGAAACTGTTCAGCTTAATTCCTTCAGCCAATCTATACCTCTCCGCATGATGAAGAAGCCACTTGTAAGCATCGTTTCTCCTGTCTTGAGTCGGGTCGAGTAACTCTTTTCCGTGAATAGGTATGCACCCTGGAATTGTCAGCAGTTCTAGCAGGTCCCTATACTCGCATGAAACCATTTGATCAAGCCTTGGTAGGTAAAGGCACAGGGACAAGGTCATGACCGAGGAAGGGAAAAATATATACGGCGGGTTGTCGAATTCTCTAGCGACATCGAATGCGTCGGTCCCGAAAAGATCAACCACCAAAGCAACAAGCTTTGTTTTTGCAACCAGGGACTTCAAAGCATCCCGAAGGAAAGAAAGGGACCGAGCCACGGTTTAAAAAAATCATGGCTTCGAGCTTCGAGTCCTCGGGGAGGTCACTCATGTCGGCAAGAGGAAGAAAAACATGATGAATGGAGCTTGGAAGAGAATCAAGGGTTGATTTTTGAGCTTTAGAAGGAGATTCATCGGTGGGGATAACAAAGGTGACAGTGAAGCAGGGTTGGTGGACGAGTCGCTTGGCGAACTCAACGAGCGAAGCATACTCCTTTAGTCGCCGAACTTAGCCGGTCTTTTCTTCTATCATTGCGTCGTCAAAAATAATGAATGGCAGGACAATTGAACGATTAACACAAAATCGACGTTTGATTGTTATGTCGTTCGTCGTTTTCGGTGACATCGTGATAGGAGAAACGAACGGCTAGATCTGAAGACCAAAAAAATATGTTTAGCGGCGCCGATCTGGGGTTTGAGTTTGAGAAAATTTAGAGATTTTATGACTGTTTTATAAAAATTGAAAATTTTTGAAAAATTAAAAAAAAAAATCCTTTAATTAAAAAAAACAAATTATTACTACGTGTCAAACATTGATTGGTTAATGATTTTTTTAACTATCAGACACTTGAAATTATAACTGTGTAAATTTTAGACACCTATTTTAATAAAAAAATATTTTAAACATTTAAAATTTAAAATAACTATATTTTAGGTGCCTAATTTTCATTTAAACCTTATTTAATATATAGAATGCGATTAAAAGAATTTGGCAATAGTCGTGCACCGAGGTTTATAAAGTACTACCTACCATGTATGAACACATTTTTGTTCACTTGATTTATTCCTCTACAGTGAAAACTTAATGTTTTTGTTTGTTCAGCGTTGAAAACAAACAGGAATATATACCTCTTGTCTGTTTGTTTTCTTGGCCATCGGAATATATTCCTATTCAGAAACTGGAGTTGCACTTAAAAAATTGAAAGAGTTGACCAAAAGCATGAAGGCAACCGACACATTTGTTTCTTTTTTAGATTGAAATCCCAAATACACTTGAGAATTTATTTTTTTTAAATAAAATTATAATAGAACATCTGTAAATTAATACTTGATAAATTAATAATTTTTTTCGGTCCCGATTTGGGCCTAAAGTCTAAATTAATAATTTTGATAAATTAATAAGATAATAATTTTCTTGAAGACACTTATATAAATTTATGGTCCGTTCAATATTATAAATTGATAATTCTATAAAATTACAAATATAACTAGGACAATTTATTAAATTATGATTCTATTGTTGTTTGCTTCTTCTTAAAATTTAAAGCTAGTTGTATTTCATCGCTAGTATTAATAATTCTATTGTTGTTGGTTGGTTTTGATTTGGATTGACTAATTAAGAATGTATGATGTTGTTTATATAATAGTTGATATTCTTACCATACATGAACTTGCATTAAGTTTTAACTAGTATTACCGCTACATATCACAATGATTTTTTAGGGGTATGTATTATATTTAATTAGTCGCATTATACATAAATATTATTCAATTAGTCAATACAATGTATATGTTTTATTCATGAAGAATAATGTATGTTCGTTGAATTAGAAAAAATCTCTTTAAAATAATAAATTATTAATTTATCGATTAATTAATACCTCTTTAAATTAATAAAATTACATGATTCCGGCATTATTAATTTATAGAGGTTTTACTGTAATTAGTAGAAAAATCATGTCTAAAATATTTTTATTAAAAATAATTATAATATTTATAAAATTTAATGAAAATTTATTAAAATATAATATTTAAGTTATAGTAATAAATGAAGAAACTTTATTATCATCAATTAATTATCATAGTCAAACAAATCAAGATTGGTTGATTAATTAAACAAACAAACCATTGTTCGTGTTCGTTCGTTAGTTTTTGTCCTCCATTTGTTGGAAGGTTGAACTCCTACTCCTTAATAGCTTTCTTCATGCAATTGCAATTGCAAATACAAATTTTGTTTTGTTTAAAGCTGATATATATAAACAAGCCAAATGAGTTTGAGCAAGCAATTCAAGGCTGTACGTTTGTTTTCCATGTAGCAACACTCTGATGCTTCTCAGGTTTCTCTTTATAGTTTAACCTTTAAACCTTGTCAAACTTCTTTTCCTTTCTTTTGGTTATTGATTTTGACAACAGCTTAAGAACACAACTGAAGCCGCAGTTAATGCAATAAAAAGTGGAGTATAAAAGAATCTTCGGATTAAGTTTAGGGAGTTTTAATAAAGTACATGGTCATATTTTCCTTTTTCACCCAAAATAAAAATATCAAAAAATCTTAATTAGTGTTTTGTGGTACAAATATCAGTAAAATATGTCTCTCATCACACCTTTTATGATTTAAGGGTGGATGGATTAAAATAAGAGCAATTCAAAGTTGTAATAATTAAGTGAAAAATGATTAGTTAAAAAAGCAAATGAAGGGCAAACAAATTATTTCCCATAAAAGAAAAATCAGTGCGCTGCTTTATGAGAAGAATTCAGGATGATCAAACAAGAAGCTTGGATCGAATTCCAACTTCTCAAGTGATGAAATATCCAGGTCTACGATCGGGGAATTCGCAACTGACGTCGGTGCAGAGATTATCTCCGTCAGATCGGATTCCGGAGTCTGCACATTTTGGCCAAAACCAAAGCTGTCCATGTGGAACGGTGACACTGAAAAATAGTTGGATTCAGATTTCGCTGGAGACACAAAAGCTTTGTCGCTCTCCATCAGGGACTTAGCAAATAACCCATTTTCAACTTCATCTGATTCAACAGGGAAAGAAAACGAAGGGAATATATTGTCTCTATTGTCCAAGTCCTCTGTTTTAACCTTAAGCCCTGCCTCAAAACTCAACAGTATTTCCTTTGATTGCTTTTGCTTCCCTTCAAGTTGCTGCTGCATTTGCCGAGAATGACCGCCTTTCGCTTTGTATTCTGTTGCCGATGGTACCGTCGTAGCGATGAGAGGAGAGGCTTGATTACAGGTATGTCTTCCTCGATATTTCACCTCGAAGATTGTCGGGTCCTCGTCCGATTTTTGAACTTGCTTAGCAGCTAAACAACCTTGCGAGTAACGATAAGTGCATCGATAATATCCCCTAAAATTGTAGGAGTACATACAAATTCAATTTTAGAACATATCATGTTTCTACTTTCTACAGTAATTGTTGTAATAGAACATTTTCTCACCTTGGAAAATTGGATCCAAGAATAGCTTTCTGCCCATATTTCCGCCAGCAATATCCGTCATCAAGAGGCCCCGAGCAGACCCTAATTTTCTCACTCCTCTCCGAACATGTTTTTCTGTGAAAGGAACCAATGATCAACCACTCAACTTTGCAATCATTAAACAAAGCTGTTAAGAAAGAATAGCAAAGTTCTCCTTATTTTTACCTCTTTTTAAACGTATCTTTTTTATCAGAGGCGTCGCTTCCAGGGCTTCTATAGGCGATGGAAGCAGGGGATCCTACCGTGCTAACCTTGGGTTTAGTTTCAACCATAAAACCACCCCAATTCGGCATAGAAAGAGCTTTCTCATAGGAAGAGAGTATTTTCTCAAGCAAGACTCGGCGTGTTTCTGGGGGTGAAGATGGATGCAGATGCTTACTCAGCAGATTAGTTAGCTCTCTCCCCTGTGTCAGCTCATTCAAAAGCATGTTTCGCTCCCAATCCATTGCTTTTTCCATTAAAAAACACAACTATTCTACGCCCAAATATCTGCTTAACTATAAGCTTCCAAGTTTTAAGAAGTTAAACAAAACAAATGGAGCAATACTAGATCATGTCAGATGAAAACAAATGCACAAAAATAAAGACCCAAAGAAGTTGAGATACAAAGGGTTCTCGTAAATGAAATGGGGGGGAGGGGATTTGGTATTATAGAGTATAGAAAAGGGAGAGAAGGGTGAGTTGAGGACCGATTCAAACCCAATATTTAAAAGAAAAAGTCAAAGAGTAAAAGAAAGGAAAAGAGAAGTTGCAGTAGTCGAAATTCAAACAAGAGTGAAAGAAGATTGGTGGGGACAAATCCACGTTATTTTTTCTACGCAATCAAGCTGTATATATTTTTTTTTTGAAAGAAGTCACTATTTCATTAACAAAAAAAAACTCAAAATTATAATAATGGTTTATAAATTATCGTTGCAAATTAAATATATAATTTGGACATTCTCCTAAAACTAGTCACTTTAAATCAGATATGAATCATACATGAAAAGGTTATATACCCATCCAAATACTCGATCGAAAAATAGATACGAAACCTGACTGCATCGACAAAACGAACCACAAAAGGGGATAAAGCTATTGATAGACCACCGAGAAACGCAAATAAGAGGTAAGCACCGTGAGAAACTCTTCACAAGCGCAAACCACGTATCCAAATTTAAATCGAAGGTCCATAGCAGGGAAGATCAACATAATTACAAATAAGCGTCATCTTGATCAGTCGTGGCGTCGTCAAATCCAACCCTGATAAAACATAAAATAAAAATAGCTAAAACGACTGAAGGAGTAGAAGAAAAAATGCCAAAAGACAAAGATAAACTTATCACAAAGGCAAAAAAATCGTGTCACAAAGATATGATTATTTTATTAAAAAACAAAAAAGGAAATAAAAATAGATCCAACATTAGACAACCGGCAGTAAAATCGGTGTCGCCGCCGACTACAAAACAAAATTTAAGGCACTAAGGAAAAGAATTGCCGAACGGTTAAGAAAAAAAATAAGGAAAAGATGAGAGCGGCTAGGGTTTAATAATACACATCAATCAAGCTGTATAATTATAATAACTATTGTAAGAAGATTAAATAACATTAGAAACAAATTAAGACTTAAGATTTGTTTATATAATGTAAAATAATTTAGTTTTGCACTTTTTTTAGATCATTAAATTAATATAGTTTAATGATTGAGATTACATTTTGTCAACAGATCATTCGATTAATCGAGTATAATTCATTTTTATTCATCTAACGATCTTAAAATGTGTAAAACTAAAAAACATTACACAAAGCCAATAGTTTATGTCGCAAATTTTATATATTATACATAATATATTAAAATAAAATATAATTAGTACTGACATTAGTAACACTATAAATAATATAAATTAAAGATATGAAAAACAAACTGTATAATGTTTTGCTAAAATGCATTCATGTAGATCTTAACATCTATAATTCAAGGATAGACTAACGAGGGTTAGAGGGGATGGTCGCCTTTTGAAAAATTTATAATATGTATATGATTTAGAAATTTTAAAAAAATATTTTTTTTTCTATTGAAAATTTATTCTCGCTCACCTAAAATCTTATAAGTTTGCCCCTAGAATTTTATAGGTTTGTCTCATAACATAAAATCTTTCGTCCGGCTCTATCCATAAATATCAAGGTTGTTAATATATAAAAAAAACATATTGAAAATTAATCACAAAACCTCCATATTCTGGGAAAATTTTATTTAAATAATTAAAAACCATTTATAGCAACTAATAAAACAAATTCTGAAGAACTTGATGTGGAACATAAGAAAATTTTCAAATTCGTTCAAGGGACAATACCATGGAAATGTTATGGGTATATATTTTAAAATTAAAAATTTACAAAAGACCAACATATTTTTTTTCATAACCATCAATTAACAAGCAGGTTAATTGAACCTGGTGGCTTTATTGGATTGTATCATTAATTAACAAATCTAATCGACTTTTAATTTAAATTTAGTATAAAGATCCCAACACAAAACAGATATGATGATTATAATTAAACAAGATTAAGATGCATCTTAACACATGAAAACTTTGTTTTGTTTTTTTTTGCGATAAATTACTAGTTTTTAATCAAACGACTTGTTGGTTATTATTGGAAGAACATTGTCAGTGTAACACTGTGGAGTCCCCACAGCCTACAAAAAGTCCAAGTACGTGTTTACTCGGTTTGGATTTTTGAGATCCCCTTGAAAACAAAAAAAAAATTCGAACATGAAATTCAATTTGTAAATGGGGATGTTCACACTTCGGTTTGAAAAAACAATTCGCCCCACATGCTTTGACTTAAATAGCCAAACATAATGCTTTACTTTTGATGGAGGGAAATGGTACGTGATATTGATGGAATATTCATGCACTGCCATCTCAAATCTAGTAGCTGACTTATTCAAGCTAAGTAATATAAGACGACTCTTTTATTTTAATTTGTTTCATTTATAAGGCTAAAATTAAAATTTGTGATCTTAAATAGATTCAATACTTCGTCTCATCTCATCAAATTATTATTAAATAATTCATTTATTTAGTAACTAACAATCAATGAATACAAAGCTTTCTTAAGGCAGTTAAATACTGAAATCCCAAAGTCTACCAACTTATATATTTGCATAAAATACTAGACTAACTTCCAAGAAACTTCATGGTTGTTGTCTAGGAAACCTTGAAGTGATTGAGAAGAAGCTCTAATTACGTAGGGTCCAATAATTAGTTCTTATTTTCATTTATTTTGAATTTGCCCAAGGACTCGGTCAAGTTCTACTCTTCTAATTAAACTCGGTTTCCCCATCAATCAAAATTTTCTTAGTTAACCATGACAAGGAAAAAAGTGTGATTCGCTATGATTTTTTAATAGTCTAAACAGGCACGGCCCTAAAGGTTGTTTAGAGGGGCAATGACCTAGGGCCAAAGCTTAAAAGGGCCAATCTGGTAGGTTTAAAAATAGTTTTAGAAAAAATAAAAATAAAAATTGATTTAAAGAAAATAAAAAAAAATATTTTTTTTCCTTCAATTATGCACTTCACTTGCCAGAAAATTTATTTTTTTTTCAAATTTCTTTCCCACCTTCTCTCTGACTCTCTATCTCACTTTTTCTCTCCAATTCAAATTCCCAAATTTATATCTAATTACCATTAAACTCATGAAACATTTTAATATTCTTTTAAAAAATAGTCGTTATTAACATTAAACCTCTTTGAATTTCTCTTAACCATGACAACGATTTTTTTATATAATTTAAATAAGAAGAATTGCATTTGAATAATGAAGCACTCATAAATTTTAGCCTCAATCAATTGAAGTTATTAAGAGATTGTGAGTATTTATATGGAATTACTATTATATGTTATTATTTTATTTTGTTATATGTAGGCTTAAGGATGTAGAAAGCCCTTGAACTTTTGAAAAAATTAATTAAGTCTTTGAACTTTTTTTGCACTCAGTTTAGCCCTTGAACCTAGAAATTTAATCAATTAAACCCTTAAACTAAAAAAATGAATCAATTAAGCCCTTTAACCAATTTTGACCATTAAATTTTGATATTTTTTTGGATTTGTTGGTGCAGTGTCTCGTGTCACAATATTTCCACTTGACATTTTCTGAATTTTTTTATTTAATTTTTTTAAAATTCTAAAAATTATAAAATTTATAAAATATAATTTTTGAAAAAAATGTAAATGCAACGTGACAAAACTGTAGTGTATTATGTGCCAGTAATATATAACGAAAAAATTGTTAAGATTTAATGGTCAAAATTGGTCAAAGGGCTTAATTGAATCAATTTTTTAGTTTAAGGGCTTGATTGATTAAATTTCTTAGTTCAAGGGCTAAATTGGGTGCAAAAAAAGTTTAAAGGCTTAATTAAATTTTTTTCAAAATTTTAAGGGCTTTCTACACCCTTAAGCCTTATATGTATACTTTTTTAAAAAAAAGTGGCCCAAATCTATTATTTTGCCTAGGGCCCCAAAAAGATCAAGATCGAGGCTGAGTCTAAAGATGATTACAAGGTAATATATGTTTATACATATTTTAATTTTTTAGCAATGTACACACACATCTTATAGATAAAACGATTGAACGCGAGTCTCTTATGATGAATATGTTCTTACATATTGTTAAAGGTGATTCACTATGATTTATCACAGACGAGTTAATGGTTTGATAATTTTGTTAGGGACATTCTTCTTTAATTAGGAATTAGGGGAGATATATATATATCATTTTACAAGGAAAGTGTATCACATGCTTGCGAGAAATTATTGCATGGTTCCGGCTCACCACATCATTCATAATCTCATCCAGTAGGATTCATTCATTTAATGACATGTAGGAAATAAGTAAAGATTCATTTTGAAAAAAAAATGAGATGAAAAATTATTATTGGATGAGACTATGAATGACGTGGTGAGTCAGACCCATCTAATATTTTTCCATGCTTGGGGATGAATCATCCACATTAATATATGTTATTAACTCAAATGGTTATTATCTAAGTTCATCCCTTCAGTGGCCAAGTAATAGAGGGACTACTGGGATTATGACCCCTAGAAAGTTATCAAATATAGAAAAAAATTTGGTAAAATTATTCTTTGATCCCTCAAAAAATTATACAATCCCTTGTTGCCCCTAATGTTTAATATACATTTAATAACTTATTTTTTAATAACAAAATATATTTATATTAAGACATTATCCTTTTTAAACTATTCGTTATAATGATATATATGTTCATGTATGTATATCTATTTAATAACCCCTACATATTAAAATAACTAAAAGGATATTTTTAATTCATATATATATAATTTAATATTCCCATCAGATCATTTCATATGATAATTTATACACATTTTAATTTATTAAAATTATAATTTCAAATTTTAAAACTAGTTAATATGTTTTCTAGCGTATTAAAATCTATACCTTCTTTTTGACCAAAAATCTATAATTTACCCATTGATAATCAAAATCTGTATCTCATTTTACAAGAGACATAAATATTCTTTATAAAATATATTAAAAAATAGTTGAGATAAACATTATTTAGTAAATAAATATTACTAATAATTAAACTTAAACTTTAAAAGATAGATCGACATTTTGTGTAATGAGAATTTGCTTACATGTCAGACAATAAAACTTCACATGATTTTTTTGGTAATTATTGTATGCACCGTGGTGTAAATAAAAAGTTTTTAGAAGTATCTTAGTTATAAGGTTTAAGGATTTTATTTGGGGTTTGAGGTATAAGGGTTTATATTTAGAAATTTTTGAATTTAGGGATTGTAGTTAAAATTAAGGTTTATACGTTAAAACCCCACCTTCTAACTATATTATTCTAAAACCTAAACCCTAACTATAGACCCTAAATTCTAAACCCCTAATCACAAATCCATAAACCCTAAACTTAATTCTTAGATCCTAGTAGGAATTTTTTGTTTTTACTCCAATACATAAAATATTTTTCCATTTTTTTGCCATATATATGTGTGATACTAAATTTGTTTTCAATGATAAAAGATCTCTTCATAAAATAATATCTAGAATTATTGCAGCTGAGGGCCCTTTTTTATTTCCTTTTTTCTCTTTGGGTTTTGGGTACAAAGTTGAAATATATTTCTTTTCAGATTAAACAAAAAAAAAAAGTCACTACAAATTTGACGACGTAAATTATAATTTTCTGTGACCTTTATAGTAAACACGTTTAGTCATACTTTAGTGATGTTCGTGAGTAATATAGTCAATATTTGATTAGTAATCTTTGAGGAATATAAAGTATTGTAGCGACGTCCCCTCTCGCTAAAAAATGTATTTTTTATTTTATTTTTGAAAATGATGTATTCTATGAGATTTTAGAAAAATCGTGTTTTATTTAAAAATGAAGTCGCCATCGGCCATTCAAGGTGGACCGGATACGTAAAACCATATATTTAAAATTGATGGGTTCGGGAGTCGATTACGGATGAGGAAGGATTAGCACCCACACCGCCCAAAATTGGTATTTTAATAATTACCGCTTTATTAATATTGGACTTTCTGGATTAAAATGACAATTAAATTAAAATTTGGTTATATGTGCGAGTAAATTTTAAAAGCACCGCTATTCGAGAGTAAACGTCCAACCACTATCACTACGCTCGAACAAAAGGGCACCGCATTGACAATTTATATCCGAAATGCAAACTTAAAAAAATGACAAATATAAATAAATATATTGTGATAAAAATATAAATAAATACTAATATAATAAAATACTAATATGACATAAATAAAATGCTAATCTAAAATATACATACATAACTATTAATTTAACACATAAATAAAAATAAAATACTAATCTAAAACATGCCTACATAAATATTAATCTAACTCATAAATAAAAACAAATCTAACATAAATAAAATTTAAAACATAAATTTAAAACATAATAAATACTAATCTAAGACATGAATAAACATACAAACTAAAAACACAATTTTAAATTAACTACTACTTCATTAAATCATAAAAATTACAACATAAATAAAAATGAAAGAAAATATACTTAACTAGGAGTTCGAATGACGAACCCCGACTGAACCTCACCGAGATCTATCCCGGTCCTTGGCTAGCCGAGAGCACTGCTCTCTTTATGGCAAGCCACTGCCGATTCCATTGTTTCTCAATCCCCCCATGCCTTTATACAGGCAATTGGATGGTTGTGTGGTTGACGTGGAGCTTCCCCACCATTGCTTTTTTTTTTTACACTTTAATTGTTTTTTTATATTTTTTATTTTTTTATATTAATAATAACAATACTAAAAACACTAAAACTCTGTAAAAAAATGAGTGATTACAAGTATATAACATATATCTATATATTAAAAGTGGACTTAAGGGTGTTTAAAGCCCTTGAACTTTTGAAAAAAATAATTAAGCCTCTAAATTTTTTTTGCACCCAATTAAGCCCCCGACTAATAAATTGAATTAATTAAGTCATTTGACCAATTTTGACCATCACTTTTGACGGTTTTTTCTTGAGATATTACTACCATGAGACACACTACAATTTTGTCAAGTGACATTTACAGATTTTTTAGAAAACTATTTTTATAATTTTTTTAAAATTTTTAAAACTTTTAAAGAATTTTTTAAATGAAACAAAAAATAATCAGAAATGTCAAGTGACACCACTGTAACACGACATTTTGCACCATATGGTAAAAACAAAATTGTTAGATTTAATGGTCAATGTTGGTCAAAGGGTGAATTGATGAATTTTTAGAGTTTAAGGGCTTAATTGGATGCAAAAAAAAGGAGGGGATTAATTAAATTTTTTTTAAGTTTAAGGGCTTATGGTACTCTTAAGAGTTAAAATTATTATTTGATAAATTAATGATAAATTTTATTCACATATATCATCATATATATTTTTTGAACAATTTCTATTCAAAAAAATGAGAAAAAATTTACTCTTAATAGACATTGAGTCCACAACTTAAAAAGAAAGAAAAATGTCAACACAAAGTTTTTAACTGCTTACTGTCGATATTATTAAAAATACACTATAATATATATTTTAAAATAGTATATAAAAATATGTGACAACAAAATCAGTAAATCACTCTGTAGGGCAGATGGAGATATCAATAACTATCGGCTAGATTTTCCATGTTTCATCGGCATAGATACGTTTGGACTCGTGAATTAATTTATGGCATAAAGTTAAAAAATATTTTTAATTTTGACTTGATAGTTATTTTGATTCTCTTTTTTAAAACCAATTTAACTTTTAACGTTTTATTTTAGGTCAAAATGACTCATCTGTGGATGAAAACTGTTAGTCAACTCAAGATAAACAACTTGAAATGACTTGACATAATGACACGTCAAAAGAAAAATAATAATTTATATTTCGTACAATTTTATAAAAATATTTTTGACTAATGTGTCATTATGTAAAGTCAACATATTTATCTATATGACACTACTATCGCAGCGAGCACTTTCATGTATGTTTGTCACGTTATTTCAATCTGTTTGTCGTTAGTTGATAGATAATTTTCATTCGTAGATAGACCATTTTGACCCAAAATAAAACGTTAGAGATTAAAGTAGTTTAAAAAAATAAAAACTAAAATAACTATTAAATCAAATGTTAGGGGTAATATTTTGATATTATGCCTTGATTTATTCGATAACAACTTTTATTTATAGTTCTAATAACATTTTTAATTTTCGAATAAAACTAAGAAACAATGCGGCTGTTTGATTCTTGAAGTGTTCCCATCTAATATTCGTTGTGGGTGTGAAACAAAGGCATTTTCCAAGGAAAAAAAACAAATTCTATAAGGGAAATTGGAGTGTATGCCTTGGGAATATAAATCTTATAAGAAATTATATCGTGAGTCATTTTCGTTACGTCATGTATGGAATCAACCAATCAAATAAATTTATTTTATTAATTTTTTTATTTAATCTTTTTATCAAGTGAATATTCAGTTGATAAAAAATATTTTTAAATTTAATTTACAGTAAATATTAGTGAAGATTCACTTATAAAAAAGATGAGATGAAAAAATTAATAAAATTAATGTATTTAATTAGTTTGTCTCATCGATGACGTGGCAAGAATTACCCATAATACAATTTCTCAAATTTTATTTTTTTATTTTTTAAAATAAAAGAATCTCGTTAAAAACTCTTTTAAGCCTAAATAAAACAAATGACCATAATATATTAATAAAAGAAATTACATCCAGTTGGACATTACAATATGGCCCATTTAAACTCAAAGGCATCACAGCACCCTGAGAATCGAAATAAGACTTTACCCAAAACATACAAACCAGAATTACATCCAGTTCGACATAGACTTTTTTGTGTCCTTATTTGTCTCAATGTTAAGAAATTTAACTTTAGGGTTAAGGATTAATGTTAGGATTTAAGATTAGGCCTAATAGTCCATCTCCTTTCGGTTCTTTATTGGGGGGTGATTTTTTTTATATAATTATAATTATATATCTGATAGTGAATTAAAATCGTCTACAGAAAGAAAGCCTCCGCCGCTTATTATATATGCGTCTGAAGTTGCATATTGCACCTGGAAATCAAAACAAACGTTGAAGAAGGAAATGAAAAACGACACTTTTTTTTTAATCTGAATGAAAAAACAAGATCTTTTTCATCATGAGTTGGTTGAGGATTCTGATATAATAATGTGCAGGCCACTTGCCCAATAAATGCTTCCTCTCCCAGGCCATACATATCAATGGACCCACTTATATCTCACTCTGTAGCACGTGAGCCACAATATTTAGCCTTAAATTCTTATTCCACACCAACTTATCGTCTACGAAAGCAATAAGAGAGAAAATGTTCAGTTTTATCATTTTTACAGACCACTATATGTCTTCTTGTATTATGATTTCTTTTAGTCTATTAATATGTAGGGACAGAATCAGAATCAAACATTAAAAAGAGTTAAAATATTAAATTTTAAAAATATAAGAGTTTATTAAGTATTTAAATTCAAAATTCATGTGACAATGCCTAATTTATCTAATATTTAAATTTTATAAAAATATAAATTATTATTGGACCAGAAAATTGATGATACGGACCCATTCTTCTTTAGTTCAAACCCTACTTGATTATATATTTAATAAACTCTTACTGTATTTTTAAATTTAAATATTTATTTTTATATGGACCAAATTGTTATTAGACCAAAATATATCTAATACCTTAATTTTATAAGGCTTAAATGAAAAATAAGTGCCCAAAGTATATTTTTTTAACTTTAAGTGCCTAAAGTATTTTTTTTTGTAAAAATATGTGCCTAAAGTTTCAACTGTTATAATTTTAGGTGTCTGGTAGTTAACTACCGTTAAAAAATGTTAACCAATAAAATTAGACACATGTCATATTTTAATTTTATAATTTCTTTGAATTAATTTTTGTTTTTAATAATTAAAAAAAATTAAAAAATCTTAAAACGTTAATTTTTTCTAAAATAGTCCCCAAATCCCTAAATCCTAAAACACTAAATCTTCACTGCTATCACCATCGGTCGTCGGTGCCGACCTCACCTGTTCAGTCGTTGGACTTAGCCGACTATTTTTCTCAACTCGCTGTCGTCAAAAATCGGCGAACGGTGTGCCAGTCGAACATTGAACGACAAATGTGAAATAGTCGTTTGATTGGCACACCGTTCGTCGATTTTCGACGTTGATGACTTGAGAAAAATGGCCGGCTAGGTCCGTCGACCGAATGAGTGAGGTCAACGACGGCAATGATGAAGATTTGGGGATTTGTTATTTTTAGGGAGGGACTGATTTGAATATTTTTTAGAATTTTGGGATTTTTTAAAAAATAAATTTTAAAGTTTTTTTTTCAAAAATAAATTTAAAAATTAATATTCATTTGATGTGTCGTGTTTTGATTGGATAACGGTTTTTTTAAACGGTCGGGCACCAAAAATTATAACAGTTGAAATTTTGGATACCTATTTTTATAAAAAACTTACTTTAGGCACCTAAAATTTGAAGAAGAAAACAATATGCTTTTGACACTTATTTTTTATTTAAACCATTTTATAACAAGGCACATGCCTCTTGGGCCTCGAGGGAGCTCTATCCCTATCAAGATGGAGTTATTAAGAGAACGAGAAATATCGTGCTCTCTAAATATTTTTATCTAACGATAATTTTAGTTTATATTAGCATCAAAGTCGTTTTAAACATGTTAAGGTCTCGAGCGAAAATTTAAAAATAGAAAATGAGTCTCTATAGGACGAAAGGAGTGGTGGATATAAAAATTAAAGAATGAGGCTTCCAAATATATATTTTTAAAATAGGTATGCAAATATTTTTTTACCTTTAAACATTAATTTAAACTTTTTAAGGAAGAAATTCACACAAATTTGAGTTTGTTTCCGCAAAAAATATTCAGTTGCTTCCCTAAGAGCTACATGCATCCGTCACTGAATGAAAGTGTATTTTATTATTTTAAATAATTAATTTAAGATTTTATTAATAAATTATTATTTTCATTATTTTGTTAACAAAACACCTTAAATATAATTAAACCAATAAAAGTTTGAGGCTTTCATTGTCTTCAATGCTATAAATAACTATAGAAGGCGAAGGCCCTAAGCGGGAAGTCATGTTACTTGAAAAACTATGAAACTGTAAAGATAGAAGGTGGAGGCCTAAGTGGGAAGTTATATTATTTAAAAAATTATGGAAATCTTAAAGATGAAAGATGGAGGCCCTAAGCGGAAAGTCATGTTATTTGAAAAACTATGAAATTGTGAAGATAGTAGGTGGAAACTCTAAGTGAGAAATCGTGTTACTTGAAAAACTATAAAATTGTAAAGATAGAAGGTGAAGGCCTTGTACGGAAAGCCATATTACTTTCCTTTTGAGACGACTCTAATTAATATAAATATTTAGCAAATTAAATTTTATTTCTCTCAAATTTAAATTATATACTTTTAGGTACCTATTTATTTTAAAATTAAATAATTTTGTTCCTCATGTTATCAGATCTTAACCCATTATTGTCTATAGTTATTTATAGTATATATAGAGAGAGTTAAGATACACTTACATTGCATAAAATTTAATAATTTTTATATTTTTGGACCGTTTGATGATGATAATAAATAGATAAGATTATTTTTTTATTTTTTTTAAGTGATAATCTTTATATTTTTACTGTAATCTCATTTATTTATTTAATCTAACTGTCTAAAAAAATATAAAACTTTCAAACAGTTACAGTTGTTATATTTTCCCCTACAAATAAGAAAGTGGGGGCGCTTTTTACAAAACTTTTCCCAAGTATACTCAACACAGATCTACTGTTCTAAACAACACCATACCTATACTTTATCCTTATATAAATTCATATGGTCAAAATAATAATAATAATAACGAATTCAAACCGGAAGATAGTTAGTTGGGTGGAACTTTTAGCTTCAAAATATAGCAGATAAAAAGGCCAAGGAATGATGTGCAAGATTCCTAATTTAAATAATCAATGTATTTTTTTGCACACTGTATATGATAATGACTATTAATTTATTTCATTTAATAAACCATGATGAAAGGTTAAGAACTTAAGACTTAATGCTTATAACTTTTAAATAAAGTATTTATTTTTTGTTGCATTTGGCTTCTAAAACTAATTTTTATACCTAACAAATTTTAAAAGTAATAAAAAATACTTAACTTTTGAAAAACTAATTTTTCTAGCTTTTGTAAAATCTTAGTTTGTCTCAAACCTTGATTTTCCCACCACAACAAAAAACAAAGCCAACGTGTATAATTATGATTTAATTCATTTCATTAGTTATACCTTTTCGGTTTTGAACAAACTTTTTTATTATTTAAGTCAGTTTAATAAATGAATTAGATGGGTGGTTAGAATGATACTATCTGTGACTTCAAAAACAAATTACAAATCATGATTTAAGTCAAATCTTAATCAAAAGATTAGTACTCCGAAAAACAACAATTATATCTAATTTGTATCTTAACGTATCATAAACTATATATTTTTTTGGGTGTGTTGTGCTCTTTTTGTGCAGCTTTGTTTCGATATTGGTGTAGGTGATTGCAGCTGTTTGTTGTGTTTTGGAATGTCTCTGTTTTATGCGAAGCCTACTTTTGCCCTTCTGCATTGCAGTGCTTTGTACTCTGGGTTTTACCCATTTATTCAATAAATATTGTTTGCTCAGGCAAAAAAAAAATAAAAAATCAGACAATGATAATCCATTCTTCTAGATTTTATTGGCTTATATAGAGATAGGTATTGATCACGAATTTTAAAATTATTTTATTTTTAAAATTATTTTATTTTTAAAATTAAAGATCAAATCATTGATCATTGAATATGATACGACTCATACCATTTAATCTAAATTTCATAACTTAAGATGTTTTTCACGTATATATTTAAACACGTTATAATATTCTTATTACTTTTTAATATAACGTATCAAGGATTTTTTTTTATAATAATTCACATTACTGTGTTAATAATTAATGCATGTATGTATGTTTATGCCAATATTTTTTTTACATAAAATGTTTATTGTTTTTATCATTTTTATTACAATTTGCACTGTACATAAGAAATAAAAATGTAATTATATTATGTCAGTCGAACATGACAAGAGAATTAAAATCACTAATAATACATGGAAGTGTTATTACTAGGAGAATAACACATGAAACTGTAATTACTAGAACATTAATTATATTTTCGTATAATTACGTCCTGATGTCTAAACTTATTTTTTCAAAAAATGAAAAAGTTTACATAAGATTAATTTTAAAATCTAATATCAGTCATAACTAAAATAATATATTTTTCCGGTCAAAATGAAAAAGCACACCAAAATATAGACACCAAGTGAAAATAATATTTTCAAAGACTTGTATTTCAGTCTTAATTTTTGAATATACAAGAGTAAAAATTGAAGAAGTTGCTCAATATGCAGGCATAGGTATACGTTGCAAGATTTAGAAGGTGAACATAAATATTTGCAAGGAAAAAAAATTCATAAATATAAATAAATTAATTTTTAAAAAATTATATAAAATAATAAAAGTGAAAAAAATAAAATTTTTTAGATGTCCTTTCACTCTTAAGGTTTTATTGTTTGAATATTTCATTTTGGGACAATAATTGGAAATCTACCCCTTTTTGTAGAACATTTAGAAAAATACCTCAGCTTACGTAGATTAAACTCGCGTTTTGTCAAACGTCAATTCTGTATAACAAAAACTTGGTAAATTAATTTTTTATCTATTTATTCAATACGTAACTTGCGTTTAATTAAACATAAATTTAAAACTCGCATTTATTCATACGATATGTCTTTTAATAAAACATTCAAATAATATCCAAAAAAAATAATTTTTTATCTATTTAATTCGTTTAATAAAACGCGAATTTAACCGACGTAAATTGAATGAGATAAAATTTTAAATGTTATTTAAAGGAGTAGATTTTCAATTAATATCCAAAAAAAAATATTCAAATAATAAAGCCTACCCTTAATAGCTCTGTCACTTATTCGTACGATATGTCTTTTAATCGTTAATCACATCATGTTGCTATTGAGTGTAGTCACGTGTCGCTTTTATTTCAGGTTGACGATGATTTCAAGATTTATTAATTTATAATGGTTAAAAAATTAAGATTTATAGTATTTAATATTTTTAAATATTTTTAAAGTTTAATTGAGAGATTTTTAAAATTTAGAATTAAAATTTTAATATTTTTAAAGTTAATATTCATTTCGCCTTATTTATTTTGTTTATCGTTAATATTTTATATAATTTAATTTTTTTTATAAAAATGTGTAAAAAAGATGATATAAAATAATTGTAACGATAATTTTATATTTAAAAAATTAAATTTTATTTTATTAGAAAACTAAAAAAATATAAAAAATGTACCTTATAAAATTTATTAAATTTTTTAATAAAATATTTTATGTGAAATAATTTTAACCCATAAAAAAAATAATTAAGTGAGACAGATAGAAAAAAAATTTCTCTCTCATTTTTAAATATCGAGGTCTCCGCTTTTCGATTGTTTTAGTTCCGACGGTGGTCGTCGGGATGTCGTTCGTCTTGACCCTCTTCATCTCCTCTCTTGGTTTCTGCTGCTTTGACTTGGAGCTTTTCCTTCTTTCTTTTCTAGGTCGTTATGTGCATGCTCTAAGCTTGTTCGTTTGAAGTTTTCGTTCGAGCCCTCCGACGTCTCTTGTTCTATGTTCGAGGGTCTTTTTGGGTCGTGTGTTTGAGTAGTTCTGTCGCCGGCAAGGTCTTTCTGTTTCCTTGAGGATTCTGGCCTTTGATGCTCTTTTTCTTGTTGGTTCTTGCCATTTCTGTAGATCTGTGTTTCTTGGTGGTTCTTCTTGTCAGTTGTCGATGATGTTGATTGAAGGCTGTTTGAAAGGTGATTCCTTTCGTCGAGGCCCTCATTTCTTCTCGTCGGTCGCTGCGGACTGCATTCTCTTGGTGTTCTTCCCCGTGTGTTTTCTGGTTCTTTTTCTCCTTCCTCTCTTTACAGCTTATTCAACATTACCCAGAGCTTCTCCCCACTCTGATTCCAGCCTTTTTCTTTGCGAATCACACAAACACATCAACTTCCATTTCTTTTAAGTGGATACAAAATCCAAATGAATAATTATTAACATGATAATAGTGTATCCTGCAGCAAATGGTTAGCATATTTACGTCATAAGTCAGAACCAAGACTTTGTTACATGATTTTAATGAAATCCAAAATGATTACAAATTAACAGTCTTGACTGTTCCTAGGGGTCTTGAATTAATTGTCCAGGAATAAGGACTTGATTATGAATAGTTATTATTCTATGGCCTTAATGAATTATTAAACCTTAAAGTTTTATTAGTGCCCAACTTTAATTTAGGCCATTAATTTTAGCCAAAATCTCCTCTCCACCTTTGGATGTGATGAAAATAGTGGTTTTTTAAATTAAAACATGAAAAACTATAGACAGATGATGGGAAAATTTAGAAATACTTCCATTTCCATCACAACAAAAAACCACCTGATAACATACAAGTACAAGGGCAAGCAAAAACTGCAAAAGCCTTGCAAATGGAGGAAGATGCATAGAACAAATCTTCCTTAATAAACATAAATCAGATGTATTGTTCTTCAGTTTTGCCGATCTCTTCGTCTGTTGGCGAGTGCTTCACCATGTCTCATGATCCAAAACCTTTCTATATCTTCAGCTTTTCGCCCTGGAATCCTACCAGCAATCAAGCCCCACCTACATGAATAATCCAAGCATCAGGCTGATTATTTGGACCAAGAAACCAACCATGCCTCCACTACAACTCCATACAAAACAAAACAAAAAACAAATGCTTTTTGCTAATTAAAACAACACATCCAACGGTTCATGTAAGAAGACAAACACAAACACTGTTGTACTTTCCCCGTGAACTCATCTCCCACGTTGAATAGAAGCCACTGCTATATGCATAATAATTGATGACCAGCCAAACCATTCTTAACTGATATGAAATGAAAGAGAGAGTGAACGGAGGTTTACTTGTCCCCAACGAGTTTATACATTCTAAAAATAAGATCCTCTTCTTGTTCAGACATGTTTATGAACTCCCACTCAATGCTGCTCACCTCTGCAACCACAAGTGTTGTTGTAAGATGTGGATTTAAGACCAAACAAAGGAAACCCAGAAATTAAGAGAAAGCCTTGATGTTGTTGCAACAACAGGGAAAGAAAATAAGCTACCTTCAGAGCAGGAGCCACTGGTCTTGGCTTGCTTCCGGTGCCGTCTATCCATTTCTCTTGTTTTTGTTTTCCGGTTGTAGCAAAAAGGGGCAGAGAATTTTTTGAGGAGAATGAGAGAAACCCAATACGCGAAAGGGATTTAAACAGAGGACGATGGTCCCTGCAAGGAGGAGGTATAAATTGGGTGGAGTTGAAATGAGCTTTTATATAAACGGGGCTTCCTTTGGGAAAGAACGACAGATCCTACCAAACTAACGAAATTAAAATTGGTTCACTTGTAGTTGTATCTCTTTAGTTCGTAGGCATTTCCATTTTAAGACTTATTTAGGGAGATTATTTAATACAAGACACTATCTTATCTATTTAGAATTTTAAATCTTTAACAATGTTTCTAAAAGTACTTTAGCAAAAATGATATCTAAATAAATATTTTATCAACTTAAAATAATATCTTTAATTGTTTAATTGGTAAGAATTCAAACCCAAGACCTTAGTTAAATTGAAACGACTGTACAAATTGATTCAAGCGTTTAATTGCAGATTAAACCATGCTTTCACCTTTTCTTTTTGCAGGTCTTTTGAGGTTGAGAGATCAACACTTTGCCTCTTGGACGCATTCATTCAAAGCTGGCTAAATGCCATGAAAATGACCAAACACTGTTTTCGTCGTTTCGATCGGTTATACATTCAAAAAACCGATATACACCCACAATGAAAAAAGACTCATTGCTATCTTCAAGGGGCAATCAAAGATGGCGAGGATAAGAAGTCGATGAATTCTATTCAATAACCACCATTGTCTTAACCCTCAATATTTAATTAAAAATTTGTCCGTGTCACTTTTAATTTTAGAGTTTGCCAAGTCCTTGAAGCCTATGAAAAAGGATGAAGAGGTTTTGCTCAAAAAAATTGGCGGGGAAATAAAAAACCAGTGAATAAGATTAACAAATTGAAACTACCCAAATGTAGCGGATATAAAAATCCAGAATTAAACAACTAAACTAAATAAAGAGAGTACACACCAAAATTTATGAGGTTCGACTAATCATCTATGTCCTTAGATATTAATCAAGTTCAAACAATATTGCTATCGCGTTGGTCATATCTACAGTAATTTCTATTTTCGCTACCTTCTAAGCTAGAATATTTCCTTACTCGACAATTATCCACGCGAAGTGATATCTCACTACTTGCGTCCATATGTTTAGTTCTTGAATGATAGACTTGGTTCTTTGCTAAATGAATAGCATTCAAACGGTCGCAAAAAACTTTGAACAACTCCCAAGTCTTCTAATAACCCATTGAGCCAAATAGCCAATTTAACAAGTTTTGAAATTGTCATATACTCTGCCTTTGTAGTTGATAAAGCCATTGTAGACTGCTTCCAACTTACTAGAGCTTGCAAAATGTAAATATACATTAGTTAATCGATGCTTATCCAAATCATCAACATATTCAACCATGTACTGACCAAATGTTTCATCTTGTTCAAAAATTAAACCAACATCTTTTCATAGCTTGCTAATGTTCTTTATCAGGATTATGCGTGTACTTGCTCACAACTCCAAGTGCTTGTTAAATACCTTTCAAGTACACACCATTGGTTCCAATTGCATTAGCTATGAAACTTTTTCCATATTAATTTGCTAATAGCTCTTACCTACAAAAAAATTCATACAGAATCTCGGTACCATGGGATTACACCTCATTAAACATAATAATGCTTAGCTGAAAGATACTGCATGGTTCACGTACAAGATGATTTGGATAAGTCACAGGGGAGATGTTAATATCAGCTAATTGTAACATTTCAGAGTCAAAGCTAGAAGTTTAATAAGATGCCTCTATATTCAAATCTAACACAGTGTGATTTGGATAAGTCACGAAAATATAGTAAGATGCCCCCTATATTCAAATTCAACCCTAACTAATGCATTCCTAATTAATAGAACTTATGTCAATCTGAATTCACCATTAATATTACAGTTGCATGCATGGCTGCAACTATTCTGCATAAATCAAATAAGCACCACATCCATAAGGAAGATGACGGAAAGAGCTCACTTCTCTGATGAAGCTGGCAGCAAGATGAGGCTTCATTGATGTTCGTTGAGTTTAAAGTTAAACAATAAAGAAGAGGAAGATTTAATCTTTGATGTAGCTTGAATTTTGTTACTTATAGTCAGAAGGAAGAGGAGTGGAGGGCAGTGATTTAAATTGAGGTTTCGGACATAACAGTCATGATTATTTTTTAAATTCGCATAGCTTATTGTGAAACATAACGGGAATAAAAAAATAATAACGGGAGTATGAGCTCGTTATTGCCACACTTGGCCGTTACAAGTTCTATCCACCGATATTGGTATGATTCCGCTCCACACCTCTATTTAAATCCTCGTTCCCCAGCAGCATGAGAAAAAGAAGAGTAAAATTGTATTTTCTATCAAAACTAATAGTTGGCAAAATTGCTCAAATCTATGTCGAATATTTGTTCGTCTTAATTTCCTTGCTCCACTTAGCCAAAAAAAAAAAAAAAAATCCTCCGCAAAGCTAAGAAAAGTTCCGTTGTCCTCAATCCCCCCAGATTGTGTAAAAATCAACAAACAACCTAATGTCCTGGATTTCCTATCAACCATTTCTCGTTAACAAATTCAAATAGCGATAAAAGAGCGGAGAACTTAGAAGTTACCGATCTGGATTGCTGTGACGCTGTCGCCGGTGAAGCCGCATCTACTTTTTTTTAGCAAATTACTAGAGAGAAAACTACCGGTTAGCAAAATCCGAAGCAAATTCATCTGTTTAGAGAAAGAGAGAAAGAGAGAAAAATATCAGATGGCTTCCGTCTTTTGTTTCACGTGCTTGGTTCTCGACATGGAGGAGACCGGCAAACTGAGATTAAGGCCACAGTCAATAGCTCTACAACTTTGAATCCGACCATTGCATTTTGGAGTATTTGAAGTTATTGTTTTCCGCTTCATTTAACTTCAGAATTTTCAGATCCGCGCCGGTACCTGCCTTCAACGGCAACGTTTTCTTCAAACGAAGAGTCCAGGACGTTTTGCCCTTTTTCCTGCCAGACACGTGTTCAAGCAATAGACAGAAAAACCGAAACGACTTGCCGTTTTAAACAGTTTGGTTTTAATCTGACAGTTTTGCCCTTCGCACTCGGTAATTTGACACGTCAACGGGGTGAGTTTTTGATTATCCCAACCCTAACCCGATTTAGGCTTAATTTAACATTATTTTTAAAAGTAAGGTAAAAAAATAATTTTAAAAGTATGGTAAAAAAGTAATTTTAAAAAATTGAATTAAAGATTTTTAACATTTTATTATTTATGTTAAAAAGTGAATTTAGAAAGATAAAATATTTATTTTAGACTTGATATTTCATTTTTCATTCCAAACGAATTTTACAACCCAAAAGCTAACAAAATTAACTTTTTCGTTTGGGTTCAAAATTACGTTGTCAAGTCATTTTTATGACAAAATTATCTATTTGGAATTGCTTTTCGGCCTAAAGGTTACTCTTTAGGTGCAAACGTGTTTTTCAAGCACTCCTAAACAGTCCCTTATCAACTCTTAAACCTGATCTTAATTTAAAAATTAATATATCCGCCCGCTTTGCCCCGTTATATCAATTATTAAGTTTGAGCCGACTTAAAAATTTAAAAGAAAACTTAAATTAATCTACCAACACAAATTCTAATCTGGATTTCAATGACAGTAAACCTATAAAAAAATAAAACTATTTAAATCACTCACGAAGAAATTACAGATTTCAATGAACAAACCATTGGCAGTAAAAAAAAATACATGCATCTAAAAGAAAAAACTTAAAAAAAGTACATGTATCTAAAAGAATAAACTTGAATCTTAAACAAAAATTTTAAAAATATACAAAGTAACATATCTAAAAATAATAAACTTGAATCTTACAAATGAACTAAAAAAATAAAAGAAGAGAAACGATTTGAAACAAAATGGGCAGTCACAAAAAATATAGATTTGAAAGAACACAAATTTTAGAACTCCAAAAATCATACATCTAAAGAGAATAAACTTATAATATATTTTTTTTGGATAAATGATTTTTATTCATCCAAAGTAACTATTCATGTACACAAAAATAGCTATCAACCAAGCTGTACAGACTAACAACCAGTTAAATTCCCTCTATACTATCATAAAGAAAAAAAATTAATCTATCTCAATCCAAAGGCAAAGCAAGAATTAGAAAAATCAAACCTAGGGCAATGAAACAAAAAAACTCTTACAGTATGCTTGATTTGAGCAAAAATGGCAGCAGCAGCCTTAGGCTTTTCCTCATGCAATCTACCATTCCTTTCCTGCCAGATAAAATAGTTGAAGCTACACCAAGCAAGTTTAATAACCACATCATTCAAGGCCCTCCCTTTCCCATGTGCCTGCACCCAATCAAATAATTCAATCCAACAATTATAAGCCAGAGTCATACCACAAGCTTGCATAATCAACTGCTAAATCTGTCCCGAGAAGAAACATTCCCCAAATAGATTATCATTGGTCTCTAACCCAGCCCCACATAACACACACATCAGATCAACAATGCATCCCTACCTTAGTATTCTCCCCTTCGTTGGCATTCTATCCAGCACCACAAGCCATGAAATGAATGAGTCACGCAGGATATTAAAACCACCTCAAGCAAGTTGAACCCAGGCAACCCTCTGTTGCTTGTGACGTAAGGCCTCATAGACCTTTCTTGCCTTATACACCATCCTCCCAAATGAGTCAAATCATCTCTCAAATTCAACAATTTATTCCAGGCCCAGCTATGGTGAACTTTAACTTGGGCACTCCAAATAGAGGAACCCTTGAGAAGATATTGGTTCACCCACGCTACCCACAAAGAACCAACTTGAGACAAAATAAGCCAAAGAGATTTCATCATGCACTCCTTGTTCTATATCCACATGTTTTTAATTCCAAGCCCCCTTTCATTCTTCGGGTGACAAATCCATTCCCAGCTAACATGTGCTCCTCTTGCCGAGCCCTCTATTCCTTTCCAAAGAAAAGCACTACATAGCTGAGAAACTTACTTTAACACTTTTAAAGGCAATAAAAATATTCGGCACCAAAAGTTCTCAATACTGAACAACACGGCCTGAATTAACTGCAGACTCCCAGCACATGACAATTTTCGTGAAGGCTAGCTTCGGATCCTAGCCACCATCTTCTCCACCAGGGCTTCACAATCTGCTGCGGACAAGTTCCTAGTAAATAGGGGGACTCCCAGGTAACGTACATGCAGCTTCCCCACACGAAATCCAGATTGAGTAGCAATCCCAAGGATCTCATCCTCCTCCATACCCGCGCAGAACAACTCATTTTTGGAGACATTTATTTGTAGACCAGACATACTGTAAAATTCCTGCAATACATCCTTTATGGCCAAAACCGAGGATATATCTCCCTTGGTGAAAATAAGAAGGTCATCCGCAAAAGCAAGATGGATGAGTTGGATTGCCTTACATTTAGGATGGTAAGAAAAAACCCTAATTTTGCAGCTCAGTTAAGCAATCCCGAAAGCACATCCATTAACAAAATAAACAAGTAAGGGGACAAAGGGTTCCCCTGTCTCATCCAACCAAACCACCATTCAAACTCACCGAGAACTTGGGATGAGTAATACAAGCCTCAATCCACCCCGAAATAACTTAGGGACCCCTAAAACACGAAGAACTTGTAATATAAATTTTCAATCAATTGAATCAAATGCTTTCCTCAAATCGATCTTAATAGCACACCTCGAGGATACATGCCTCCTTCCATATCCATTTATATAACTTATTGTGCTAACAATAAATTATCCACAAGATCACGACCAGACAAGAAAGCACTCTGATTTTGCAAAATAATGGAAGACAACCACTGTTTAAGTCTATTCGTAAGAATTTTGGTTACACACATGTAGATAGTACTATAGCATGAGATCGGCTGAAAATTAGTGGCCCTAATAGGAGCAACCACCTTAGGCACTAAAGTAATAATAATGGAGTTAAATGAGTATGTCATGCAGCTATTCGAGAAGAAAAATTGAATAGCCTTTAAAAAATCAGCTCCCACAATTCTCCAAACTGCTTGAAAAAATTTCGCAGTGAATCCGTCCGAGCCAGGGGCTTTGTTTCCATTCATTGCAAAAACAATATCCCGGATCTCCTTTTGAGTTACCGGGCCACCAAACTATCCCTCATTTCAATAGATAATTCAACCCCTAAAATTTCCTTCAATAAAGCATCAGACACAGGCTGCACATTAGGATCAACTTGGCCCAAAGAGTTCGAAAAAAAAACTGAACAAATTCTTCCGAAATACCAGCAAACGTCTCAAGCCTATCCCCGCAGCTATTCTGAATCACCCTTATAGTATTGGCTTTTGCCCGAGCAGTTACTTGCCTAAAGAAGTAAGCAGTATTTTGGTCACCCTCCCGAACATATTGGATATGAGACTTTTGCCTTAGAAACTGCTCCTCAGCTCGAAGAAGAGCACTCAATTCTAAAACAACATTTCTTTCTCTTTCAACACTTTCAAGGGTGGGAGCTTCCAATAAAACCCTCCGAAGATTCTCCAACTCAATATGCTTAGAAAACATCCTATTTGATAAGTCTCCGAACTTCTCCCTATTCTTAGAGTTGGAATAAATTTATAATCTAAAAAAACAACATAAAAATAAAAGAAAAAATTGTTTGAAACAAAATGGGGGAGCGAATGAAAAAGAAAAAGAAGAAAAGCAATAGCTTAAAACATAAAAAAGAAAACGAAAATGAATGGTAAAATAACAAGGAAGAAGAAAGGTATGGAAGAGAGAAAAATGGGACTGATGAAAATCTAAAAGTGTTTATATATGTAGTGGTACTTTAGTAAATACGATAAATACATTTATATTAAAACCTAAAAGAGATGAACTTAAAAGGGTGAAGTTCTTTTATCGATAACATAAATCTCATAAGAAACATCTGTTAAAATTGGGTTTTGCTCATAAACCCTAATCCAAAATTTCAATCCCGAACAAGCTTCACCCTCTATTCCAAACAGGTAATTCTTCGCTCTAATCTTTGCTTTCTTTTTCCTTATACAAACTTTTATCAATAGTTAAACAATTGAAAATGGAACCTCTGCTTCTGCTTGCTTCAAACAAAGCTTCAATATCAACATCTTTCCCCCTGTTTCTCTCTTACAAATCCTCATTTCATGGAAAACCAAAACTTTCTACCAAATCCCATTTCAATCCCTCAAACAAAGTTTCAGAAAAGACGCCATTTTTGGGCCAAAGCTTGGTTTTTCAAGACAAGGGTTTTACTTCATTGGGTAATCTGAGAAAAACACATGTCCCTTACGAGCCGGTAAGAGCTGCAGTTAAGAGAAGAAAAGAGATTCCTTTTGATAACGTGATTCAAAGGGACAAGAAGCTTAAATTGGTGTTGAAGATAAGGAGGATTCTAGTGAGTCAACCTGATAGAATCATGTCACTTAGGTCATTGGGGAGGTATAGAAGAGATTTAGGTCTTGAGAAAAGGCGTAGGTTCATTGCTTTACTTAGGAAGTTTCCTGGAGTGTTTGAAATCATGGAAGAGGGGGCTTATGCATTGAGATTTAGATTGACACCTGAAGCTGAAAAGCTATATTTGGATGAGTTGAGAGTCAGGAATGAAATGGAAGGTTTGTTGGTTGTTAAGTTGAGGAAGTTACTGATGATGTCAATGGAGAAGCGGATTCTGTTGGAGAAGATTGCTCATTTGAGGACAGATCTTGGGCTTCCTTTAGAGTTTCGTGACACAATTTGTCAGCGGTACCCTCAGTATTTTCGTGTCGTTCAAACTGAACGAGGCCCTGCTTTGGAATTAACTCATTGGGATCCCGAGCTTGCAGTATCAGCTGCTGAACTAGCTGAAGAGGAAAATCGAGCTAGAGAGTTTGAAGAGAAGAATTTGATTATAGATAGACCACTTAAGTTCAATAGAATTAAACTTCCCAAGGGTCTTAATCTTTCTAAGGGTGAAATGAGAAGGCTATGTAAGTTTCGAGACATGCCTTACATAAGCCCTTATTCAGACTTTTCAGGATTGAGATCGGGAACACCAGAGAAGGAAAAGCATGCTTGTGCTGTTGTACATGAGATTTTGAGCCTAACTGTTGAGAAGAGAACTCTTGTGGATCACCTCACTCATTTTCGAGAGGAGTTTAGATTCTCTCAGCAACTTCGAGGGATGGTAATCAGACACCCTGATATGTTCTATGTGTCTTTGAAAGGGGATAGGGATTCTGTTTTCCTTAGGGAAGCTTATCGTGACTCTCAATTGATAGATAAGGACCCACTGTTGCTTATTAAAGAAAAGTTTCGCTCTCTTGTTGCCATTCCTAGGTTCCCAAAAAGGGGCAGTTTGAAGAAAGATGATGATGGGAATGATGAAAGTGATATGCCAGAGGAGGCAAGTGATGAGGAAGGAGAAGGATGGTCTGATATGGATAATTATCTGAGTGATGGTGGGTTTGATAATGCTGAGGGTGGCAAAGATGGTGATGAGTATGAGGATGATTGGAGTGATGAAGAAGATGATGATGATGCACCACCAGATTTTGATGAAGATGATGAGCCTGTTAATGTTGGATTGAGCAAACCTAAACAAAATGCTTTCTCGGCTAAGAAAGAAGAAAATCGTGTTCATGTATTTCCTGATGGTCGGCCAAGAGAGCAGTGGTAAAAGGTTACCAAATTTGCTATAAAATGAAGACTCCCCTCCTTTTAACGCCTAAAGAGTTGCTTAGCCTTGTTTGGCTTCAGTAGGTTGGGTTTGTTTGGAGAAAGAATCAACTTTATTGCTTGGTTCAATGTCAAATGTTGTTTCTTGTAAGCTTGGAGCAATTTATCCTTTTGTTCATAAATCTAGATACATTACCAGTGATCTAAACAGAAATATTCTAGTGATTTGTTCTTGTTTATCCTTCTCCCGTACTACATTATATTTGTAACAGTGAAATGGCTGGTTGGAGCTCATGGTCAAAGCATATGTGCAAACACCTAATATATATGTACCTGGTTCATATATGCCATGATTTAGGAAACACTATTGAGATGTTAATCTGTTTTTATTGCTTTACAAGGTATGGAAGGGGCATAAAGGCATTTTACAGCAATAATAGTACCAATCCTGATTGAACGTTACCAATTAATGAAACATACTAAAGTATGAGCAGGCGCACTTTCCATCCCTTGT
Source organism: Hibiscus mutabilis (assembly GCA_019671005.1). Classification (NCBI taxonomy): domain Eukaryota; kingdom Viridiplantae; phylum Streptophyta; class Magnoliopsida; order Malvales; family Malvaceae; genus Hibiscus; species Hibiscus mutabilis. The sequence goes on from CM033756.1 coordinate 11,453,904, forward strand.
TTGAGAACCACTGGCTTCCACCTTGAAATCTTAAGATTCACAGAGGTTTCTAGTTTTCCAAAATCCCAACGAATTTGAAACCTTCTACAATTAGCTATACCCATATCATGGCCAAATTCAAAGTTTACCTGGTACCATTAACAACTATATTCAAGTTCTAAATCAACTCTGCTTTACTTTTGTTTTGTCTTTTCACCACTGATCTAGGAATTTCGCTGAATGAAAGTAAAGTGATCAAATCATTATTAGATCCAGGTTCAGAGCAAAAGTATGGATAATTCTGGAGGGCCACCTCTGTACAACTTTTTAGCAGATGCATCTACAAGACATTTTAGTTGGGATGAGGTTTTGGATAACAATGAATCTTGTCAACTTTAACCGAATAAATAAACGAACAAAAAATTATACTAACAGAATTAAGTGACCATTACAAAATAGGTTATTCTATTTTTAATCAAATTTCATACTAACTGAAATTTCTCTAAATTACTTATATGCAATCACGGCCGAATCTATTCGCGTATCTCTTAAGTCAATTGACTTGCCGATATAAAAAATTATAAAAAAAGTTGTCATGAAAAAGAAGAAAAAAGCTAGAGTTTCATGAGTTGAAGAAGAAACCCCAAATAGAAAAGAAATGGTTTTTAAAAAGATTAATGGCACATTTGACCCTTGAAGTATATATAAAATACCGAACTGTCTTTTAAAGTATTCTTTTAGGGCATTTTGTTCTTTAACTAAAAATTGTGACCTCCGTTAGTTTTTATTTTGTAACGTTCGTTTAATTAGATCGCGCCATGTGGTTTTTGACAAAAAAAAATGACAACTTTAATAAAAATGGGTAAATGACATGCTGAGTCACTCAACTTTTATATTTATTCAATTTAGCCATCTTCCTCCCTCGTTTCAACCATAGCTCCCTCGAACAGACCCTGCAAAAAGTGTGCCCACATGGGATGAACGCTGCACCTGGAGAATTCGAATCCAAGTAATTTCAATGCGACTGCGCTGCACTTGGAGAATTGGAATCCACCATTTTCAAGATACTAACAGCTTACAAATGCTTGAAGAGAAGAGAGATATGTTTTGCCTTCTCGCTTTCTTAGTCCGTAATACTAAACCTGTTGGTCACCAGGTAGCTCACACAAATTTAAGATTACATTGTTTTTTATTATCAAATATTTCTCTAACAACTTTGTTTATGGTTGCAGGATCTTGTTGGGTTAGTCATATCAATACTACTTTTAGGAGATTTTAGCTTAGTGTTGCTTACATCCCTCCAGTTGTATTCAATAACATTGGTGGATGTCTTTCTGGTTGGCATTCTTGTCCTATTTCCTGTTGGCATAAATGCTTTATTCGGTCACGGGCCAAGGCGTTCTGCAAGTCTTGCACGTTTCTATGCTTTATGGAACATAACATCCTTGGTTAATATCGTAAGTTCCTGCAACTTTTCATGTATTTAGATTGATAAAAACTTGCTGCTGGTTTTTCTACAATATCTATACAGTATATACTCCACTTCTCCAGTTTGAAAAATCCTTAACTAGTAAACATTAATATTTCAGAAGTAACTATATTGCAAAAGGATTGATAAATAGCATTCATACCCCCAATGCCCCTCCCCCTGCTTTGCTTGCTCCTGATGGCAGTTTTTTCCCTCCCAACTTCTTTATCTTCTTGTTACTATAAAAAATACCATCTCATCTTTCACCAGGTTGCTGCATTTCTTTGTGGGTATGTTAACTATAGACCCTCCAGCCATGGAATATTAACATATAAGTCGATCTTTCAGTGAATGCAAAGGAAATTTTAACTGTGATACCATTCTTACTTTAAATATGGGTGTGGCTTTTGGATGCAGGGATGACAACGAGGGGTGGATCTTACCTGCTGGGTTGGTTTTGTGTAAACGTGTCCAATCACAGATTATAAACTGGCATGTCGCGAATATAGAGATTCGAGATCGCTCATTGTATAGCGATGATTTTGAGCTTTTTTGGCGGTCGTGACCCACCATACCAACCAAACACATACCTGTTCGAGGGAGCTATGGTTGAAACGAGGGAGGAAGAAGATGACCAGATTGAATAAATATAAAAGTTGAGAGACTCAACATGTCATTTACCCATTTTTATTAAAGTCAGTCAATTTTTTGGGTCGATTTTTTTTAAACTGACGTCATAAAATAAAGACGAGGTCACAATTTTTATCTCAAAAAATATTTTAAAGTACAGTTCAGTATTTTATATATACTTCAAAGGCCAAACGGGACATTAAGCCTTTTTAAAATTAGTTCTCGTTAATTGTTGCTATTTTATGACTTGTGAGGCCCAATGGTTTGGTTCATTAATTCAATTCTTTCTCATCAACTCCTTATTAAAAAATTATGATTTTTTTTTTACTTTTAACTTTTGATTAGTATTTTATTATTACTATTATTATTTATTACAAAAACAAACATATTATTAATCTAATTTTGTGACTCAAGCACTTATTTGAGATGTTCAACTTTAATGCTAGTTTTAATGTAAATTAATATAAAAAATATAAGGTTTATTTTTAAATATTTACTACTTTAAATAAAATACTAAAATTACATATTCAAACAATATAAATTTATAATATTTTAAAATTTCATTTTTGATACTTTTTCAATTCTTTCCCCATGCAACATTATCTTGGTCGCAAGTTATTCCTACATTAGTCTCTTCAATCAGTTTTTTACAGTGATCTTAATGTTGTTTACATTGTGTCCAATCGGGAGTTGTTGCTGGTGAGAGCAGAGCTGAGAGGCTTTGTGGATCATACTCTTCATACCGGTCTCCAGGTACTTCATCTTTGACATTATAATTTCAGTTTCGTGATAGCATTTCCATGGTGCTAGCAATAATATCTTGCCTATAGGTAGCGACGGCAGGGCTGATGTGAGAATTGAAGTTGAATCAATGGTTGAGCTTCTTCCAGTCCAGGTATACTTTAGATTGCACGCAGACCAGGGACATTAGCAAGGCCCATCTTATTTAAGACGCGTCTGGGGATTGCAGGAACGTTGTAAAGACTGATGCTTCTGCTGAACTCCTTGGCAAGCTCCACAAGCCTGCACTTATCCTTGCTTACCTTCTTAATAGAATTGTAATAACCAAGCCATGCCAGATAAGCCGACTCTTTCGTCGTCTTCTGTACGTAGGAAAGCGCCCCCTCCACCTGTTGAACCGTATTTTAGCACCATCAAAGATTTCACTTGCCAGTTGCAAACGCATAGATATACACATGCTGAAAACCTTTGAAGGTACGTTCTACTTAAAGGCGTACCTTTCTATTAGTGTTTGGATCCACCAAAGGCAAAGAAGCCTCTGTCATTGGCAAATCCTTGATGCTAGGTAGAAAAAATTCCTCCCATGGTGCTAGCAATAGTATTCCTTGCCCTTCTTTACCCTTAAGCAAGTTCTACCTAGACGATGTATATACTGTTCTCTATCAGCCGACAAAACCAACTGTAATAATAAAAATGTTTTTTAGGTTGTAATGACAAAATGTTTGTAAAAAATCAAAACTGAGTTTATATATAAAAGAAACAAAGCACTTGGACACAGACTATGATTCCAACTCGCAATCCAAATACCTCATTCCATTACAGGTTCGAAATATTTCAGCACATTTCCCAGCAAATACAACCAAGAAAAGGGGATTTGATTTTAACTAGAAAAAGTATACCTTCTTACCTGTATAACAAGTGTAACATCAGGATAATCGACCCCACGAGCAGAAACATCAGATGTCACAAGGATAAGGCCTTTTGACTTTCGGAATTCATCTGATACCTTTGTTCTATAACTCTGTGATTTTCTTGAATGAATCTCTCTAACATTCATCTTCAGCTTACAAAGAAATTCAGCCACCAACTTTGTAACCTTAGCAGTAGTGCAGAATACAATAGCCTGCAGAATACATTGCTAGATTACATATTTTGAAAAGGATCGTGAAAATGGTGAGCAGATAAGTTTCATTTGATTTTTAAGTCTTGATATTAAACATTTAAGAATTGAGGTTTTTATAGTAGCAAAGTCTTTGGAGATGAAAAAAACTTAATAACTGCAACTGTCCAACTAAAAATTGCACCTTGTAGTCAACATCCTCTGCAATATGTTCTTGCAGAAGAACATACAGAAGTGAAAAATGCTTGTCCAGAGGAGCAATCATATGCATTTGTCGAACCTGAAATATCCAAAATTCAAGCAATTAAGACAACAAGAAAATTCCAAGTTGAACCAAAAAAAGCCCGAAAATCCCACCTGTGAATTTGTCTCCTCAGAGCCTTCTTGAACTGTACTGATAAATTCATGATCTTTTCTCAACGCAATATGGTAGATTTGATGGACCTTCACACCGATTAGCAACTTTAGAATTTTCCTCAAATCTGTGGAACATCACTATCCAATATACACTAGGGATAAAGAAAGAACCTCTTCAGGAACTGTTGCTGAAAAGAAAAGTGTCTGCGTTGCTTTGGAACAGCAGCAATAATCTTTTCGATCTCTTTACGAAAACCCATGGCTAATAAACGATCTGCTTCAGTAAATACAAGAATCTGAGAGTTAAAATGGTGATAAAATGGTTGACAGAAAATCGATGGTTCCTATTCAACATATTAAGACATATCTTACAGCTTGATCCCTCTTTAGTTCTCTCAATCTCATTTCACTCCAAAAGTCAAAACAATGTAAACAAGGGACACAGGAGCTTTATCTATTTAATAATAGATTATTATTTCAGTTTAATTTTATAATATTTATTACCTATTAGACATGGTAGATGGCTAAGGCTAGGGGTATTAAGTATTTTAGGGTTATTAATTATTTTTATGGTTTGAATTTAAGGTTATAGATAGCTTTACTTGCAAGACAGAAAGTTCATATAAATAAGTTGTAGGCTTTACAACCAAGACAATTGTGCTCAGTCTTTTCTTTGAATTAATATTAAAACTAGAGGTTTTCTATAATCCTAAGTTTTCTAGAGTTACATCTTCATTCCTATTCGTATTTCAGTCATGATTCTGATGCTTTACTGCTGTTTTCCCCCTTAAATCACATCAATAAGGATCAGCACATTTGTCCAACCATTACCTTAATGAATAAGAATCAAGAATTATTTACAACAAATTCACCTGGCAAGGTTTTGCTCGCAGGTTTTTTTTCTTCTCTTTATCAGCGTTCAGACCTCCCATAACTACTTGGACACCAATAGACGCGTGATATTTCAGTAATTTGTTAGCTTCTGAGCCAGCTTGATTTGCAAGCTCTCTAGTTGGACATATTACAAGAACATTAATTGCTGGTGGTTGCTTAAAATCAGGACTAGTAGGAGGCAATTTTGAAACAATTTCAATCGATGGAAGCTGAAAATAAATAAAAAATAGTAAGCAAAGTGAACAACTCCAGCACATCTAATAATTAGGAGCACCAATGTATAGTAACGTTCACTAGTTCATGAAATTCATGCATCCAATAGATACTACAATGACTTCAGAGTAACTAATCATTGATGACGCCTGTACTCAATCTCACCCTAAAAGAAACAATAAAGTTAAGCAGGAGATAACAAAACGTAAAAAACAACAATCTTGTTGCATGGGTAGATAGTTATTTCTCTTCGCCCACCCCGCAAAAAAAAAAGCAAATGATAATTTAGAACTTATGGGTCATGCAGCAGATATTAACCCCTTATAAACAAAGTGGCTCAAACATGTGGCGTCTTACCAGAAATGCTAGAGTATTTCCTGTGCCTGTTCTGGCCTTGGCAAGTACATCCTTGCCTGAAAAAATAAGGGGAATAAACTGTGATAGCCGTTGGGACTTGGGATACTAAAAAAGAGAGGAAAATATAGACTCAAAACAGCAAAAAATCAATGCACAAATAATAAAATCAGAGACTGGGGCGGTTAACCATATGCCACAGCTAATTCTTTAAAAACATATTTGAACAAATGCAACATAATTGCAGCTACTCTTTCAGCATGTTGGCCTTCCTCGCAATTAAAAATTGAAGTGTTCAATAATAAAGAAACAAGAAAGTAGAGAGTACAAAGGTCCCATTACTGGAATTCTGGTTATAAATAATGCCGAAAAGGAAACAAACCTTTTAGTATTGCTGGAAGAGTTGCCTCCTGTACCAAGGTCATCTTCTCATATCCAACATCCTTGATTCCCTTCAGTGACAAGGGTGAGAGTGGAAGTTGATCAAACCTGCAAGGCATAGCAAGAAAAATATCAGACATTTATAATAATAATAATAATAAGCCTAAAAAATAAGAATCATATCTCATAAGATTGATGAAAACACACCTTGTTTCACTCAAATAAGACTCAATTTCCTCCGGTGAACTTATTGGATTCTCTGTTGGATTGACATCCATGACCAATCCCAGTTTGGAATTGACATTCTTCCTAAAAGTTCCATCATCACCTGCAGCATCACTAATACTGATAGCACTATCGTCTCCGTCTCCACAAAGCTTTGATTTTGTTCCCAAATTATTTGTCCTTCGCTTCTTATTTCTTGAATCGGAACTACTCTTATTTCTCTTTCCATTGGATTCTTTGAGCGAATCCAAATCACCTGAGTGCCCCCCAGTTCCACCCTTGTTGGACTTAGGGAAATTATCTAACCCACTCTTTTTTTCCTCTTTGATGAACCCGTATTTCCCTCTCTATCTCTATTCCTAGAGTCCTAGCTCTATCCGTAGCTAATTCCCCGTCTTGGCTAGTTAGTGGGGCTTTTCGAGGGCACGGGAATATCCTCTGTTTTTAGAAGAGAACTGAGAGCAGGCCCTGGACTTAGGTCGAAAATGCAGCGGGAAGATGTCGCTTAAAACCAGCTGATAATAGGAAGAAAATGGTTTAAGGGTTTTACTTTGCTGACGTGGATTTTTTAATGGAAATTTAATTTTTTTAAGTAGAAACATGATTTTTAAAAAATAAATATTAAGATTTGAACTCATAAAAAATGAATATTTATAACTATTCGATCAATAAATAGATCTCTTAGTTATTTTTAGGATTAAATGAAAAATATGTGCTCAAAGTATATCTATTTTGAACTTTAAATGTCTAAAGTATTTTTTTAAAATAGGTGCTCAAAGTTTCAACTATTGCAATTTTATATTCATGACTGTTAAGATGTATTAAATTTTTTTCAACCAATCAATGCCTCACACGTGGCACTAATTTAATTTTTTTAAAAAAATCCAAATTTTTAATTTTTCATAAAATCCCAAAATTTTGCAATATTTACAAAACAGTCCTTAAATACCTAAAATTTCCCAAACCCAAACCCTAAATCGCAACCTCTTTCGCCATCGATCGTCGTGCCAGAACCAAACCATTTTGGTTGCCAAATCGAGGCGTTTATTTCTCCCAATAAGGCTTCGTCGAAAACGTGTCAGCCGAACGTCGAACGCAAAATCGACGTTCGGCTGACATGTCGTTCAACGTTTCTGGTAACGTCGTGTTGGGGAAAATGACCGCCTCGATTCGGCATTCAAAAGGATGTGCTCAAGCACAACGATCGACGGCGGAAGCGACGACGATTTGGGGGTTTGGGTTTTGGAAATTTTAGGGATTTTGGGATTGTTTTGTAAAGATTGCAAATTTTTTGGATTTTATAAAAAATAAATTTTTTTAATAAAAAATTGTTTTAAAATTTTAAATTTGATAAAAATAAAATAAACATGCCACGTGTCAAGCATTGATTAGTTAATAATTTAGACACATTTTAACGGTTAGGCACCTAAAATTAAAATAGTGTAAACTTTAAACGCATAAAATTATAATAGTTGTAACTTTAAATATCTATTTTATAAAAAAATATTTTATGCACAATTTTCAATAGTGGGAAATATCCTTTCAAAAAATATTAACATATATCCAATCTAACTTCATAGGACGACTGAGGTGGAGATTGAAGCAAGAGAAGGCCAAAAGTTTGACTTGATTTTCATCGATGCTGAATGAAATTCGAGAAACATCAATATGGAAGGGAGAGAAATGGGAGAGGAGAACATTTTGTACCGGTTATGTCACTCACCAGGGGTTGACCCTTTTAAAAGCCAGTGGGACCTTGGCCCTCCAAAAATTGGGGAATTAACTTTTAATCTTTAGGAATTTTAAGAAAATTTATTTAGCTCTTTCAAAAATTTTAAAATTATTATTATATTACAAAACTTTTGAATATTTTTTAATTAAGCCATCTTAAAATTTTTAAAATTTCTTTATAAATCTCAAAATTTTTAAAAATTTTGTTTTAGACATTTAAAAATTTTAAAAATTTAAATAAGCCCTTGAGCCTGAGTCGTCAAAATACGCCCCTGTTACTCACAACAGTTGATGATGGGGGATCAAATAGCGGAGGCATGAGGGATGCTAGATTATTCTATAAAAAAGAAAGAAAGAAAGAAAAGGAATAGTTGCGTCATCATGTGTAAAATAATATTTACTTTTTCTTAACGCAAAACACACACTTTACCTTAAAAAAATGGCTAGAAACCAGAGAGATTGAAGAAGAGGCGTTGATTTCGAAGCTTCCGAAATATCTCAAGAGGGATATAAGGAGGCATCTTTGCTAGGATCTTCTCAAGAGAGTGAGTTCTTTCCTAATAATTTCTACCTTCATAACATGAGCATGTACGTTTACGACAAAGATTATTAAGCTATAGTTTCTTTTAGTTTTAGATGCAATGTGTGATCGTCTCAAGCCTGCACTCTACACCCACAAGAGTTACATCGTCCGGTACTGCAAGAGGAAAATTATGAAATCCCTTTGTTAAGCAGAGGATAAGTTGCAGGATGCTTTGGCAAAAGGGTCCGGAACCTTGCCGAGTATCGGTACCACTCTTTATGCATCAAAGTTCACTGCCAATGCATTACGAGCCTTGCGGAACAATGGTTTGTGAAGCACCAGGCGAGAGAGAGCTAATAGTTTTGATCTTATAACAGAGTAAATTCGAAGGAGGTATAGCTTTTCTTCATTCCAATTTTTTTCCAGAGGAAATTTAAGTTATTGTAAAGCTTTCTATGCTATATGTAGCTTAATTTAAAAATATAGAAACAGAAGCTGATGACTTCACACTAACATCAAGTATGATTTTTATTTGTCCACAAATAGGATTTATTTTTCATTGAAATTAAGTACAACCAGCTGCATGCCTTTCCTGGTGTGGCATAATACGACGATATGTCTGAATAAAGTGTTAAGCGTAGATCCTGCAAGAAGATAATCAAGGCATTAAACGCTGGAAATATTCACGAATGAAAGATGAAAGACAATGGAAGAGATTGGTACTTGGAACAATAGTCTCTTTCGCCAGTAATCGGAGGAAGAGAAACATCAACACCGCATTTCGTAGGTATACGTGCTCCGAAGGAACCGGATGAGCCGATACTTGCTAATGCATCTGAAAGGCACTCGCATATAGCCCGCCTGTCATCTTTGGTCTGTGCTTGGCAAGCAATATTTTGAGCACCCGAACAACATCCCAGAGATGGGAAGTCCTCGTCGTAGCCGTTTAGGAAGTTGAGGCATGGGATTAATTATCCGGTGACATCCATGCACGAAGGTGCAGCTGAAACTTCTTTAATAGCCGAGGCTGATAAAGTAAGTATGACGAGCACGGCTAGAGAGGTGAACGAGCGAGTCATGGTGGTCTATGAGTTTATTCCCAGATGTAAGTTTTGTGTTGTTTGAAGGACGAGGATCCAAACTGCAAAGCATATATATATATATATATATATATATATACACACACACACACCTTTAACAGCAGTTTGTTTGGGAAAGTTGTAGTGATTGTTGCAACGTTGGATTCATGATATTGGAAGTTTGGAGCTTATGCCTTTTCACCTCTTAGAATATTAAGAACAGAAAATTCGTAAAAAAGGCATGTACTTAAAAATGTCATTGCTTCAGCCTCGAGTCCCTCTTCGTGCTCGAAATGCTTTTATTCTGGCCCACAAGAAATGATCAATTACGTGAGGATTAAGCATTAATTTGGTTAGAATATGTTATTGTTACATCATTTAGGAGACTCTGGATTCAAACATGTACAAGTGCAATTGTTTTCGATTTAAGGATCAAAAGTTATGAAATTTTTTTTGCATACACATCCTCAAACTCAATACATGCTTATGGACCAACCCCGTTGGTACAATATATATTTAATTACATCTTAAAAATTTAACCATTCAGGTTCAAATGTTTAATGTCTAAGATTAACTTGCCGTATCTATTTGTTTAGATTAATAAACACCTTCGAGGCAGAATGGGGGAATTTTTTTTTTGCGGTTTGGTATCATCCCATCTCCATTAGAGGGGAAAATGACAAGAAACTGAGAAATTTAAGTTCAATACGTCACTATGAAAATGAAGTAAACTTTTAATTGCAAAACGTGTTTTCATCATACAACGTAGATAATGTTGCAACTACATGAAACTGAGCAGTTTACCTATCAATATTTAAATAATACTGTAGTATGTAATATGTGCTTTCTATATTATGCTTTTGATGGTTTTCGAGCTACGCCTTTGGGATCAGGACCATGCTTTGCATATAAAGAAACTGCAGTAGGAACATCAGTCGCTGAAGAAACCATGGCAGAAAGAGGCTGGAAATTGGTGCTCCCGATAAACCAGTAGAGCGCCCATTTCAGATTGCAGAGGGTATACTTCAGAGCTTTTGTCCAATTCTCTTGCTTATTGAAGCTTTGCGTGATGTAGTTTTCCACTTTGTCGTTCTCAATCCTGTAAGATGCATGACTAATGAGGATGAAGCATGAAGGGAAATTTGTTCACATGATATACACATTTCGAATCTACTCTATAAATTAAAACCCACCCAAATTGAATTGAAACTCAGATAGAAGAATCTTACTTATAGGTAAGTTGAAGCGTTTCTCAGGTGGAATGTTGTTTTCCTGATCCTTGGAATTTGCAAACTCAGCAAAGTCCTTAAGGCATGTCAAGAATAGTGTCATCGCTTTGTCATATCGTGTGCTCCAGAACAAGTTCACGGGACCAAACCTAAAAGACACGCTCATGTACCTCAAACATACAACAAGCACGAGGCAAATAAGATTGAACACATAATTCAAGCATTTTTCCATGTTAATGCATTATATACTCTCGAGTATACAGCTACCTTAAGGTTCACATGCTTGTAGCTTCACATTCCTAATCAATAATTCAGAAATTCAAAAGTTAATACTTACAACTCATATGTATTGTTGCTGCTGTCCATTATCCGAGGGTAGCTTCCCATGGGAATTATCTTTATCCTATTGCTGATGGTCCGTAATTAAGGATAACAAAGTTCTGCCATAGTTGAGCTGCTTCACAATTTAGCTACCATTTGACCTTAAGCGCGACGATTATATATGATGACAGTTTAAGATAAAAAGTTGACCATATTCAACTTCAAAAATTGGTGGTCAATAAAACTTTAATAATTACACACAAAGACAAGGTAACTGTGACTTTTCATAGAACTACTCCATAAACCAGCACTGACGGGAAGGATACTGAAATTTCGGTCGGAAATACTGACACATTGTGTGAAGGAGGAGGCAAGCTTGGCCCCAGGCAGCATTTATTTCATCCCACTCAACCTAAACGAAAAAGCACCAAATATTAGCCACTATTCACAATATTTTGCAAATAGAAAATGATGCTGATTTCTTACTGGAATTTTTGGCAGACGTCCAAGACGAAAATTGTTTATAGTTCCAAATTCTCCATCATGCCAAATGGGGAAAGCATCATTAAGCACATTAGTTCGCTTTAACAGCTCTAAATGTGCTTGTGAAACCTCAGTCTTTGCTGAAATTGCATCTCTCTCTTCCTGTCAAGTAAAGATATTTGTTCATGTAGGAGGCAGTTGGAGTTTTCTTTTGCTAATTTTAAGGAAACAATTGTGATTAGATTTACTGCTTACAGCTATTTAAAGAACACTAGTGCAAAGAAAATTTAGATCCAATAGCATACTGTTCAAAAACAACATCAATAACCATCAAAGTTTAGAAACTTCGGAACCATTTTAGATCAACTTCACAGATTAATAGTTGATTAAAGGAAAAGCAGTTAAGAAAACACATCTGCAACACGCCTGATGTGCAATTAGTTGAAACTGAAAGTTGTTGAACTCCTGCCAATAACTGTGACACATTGATGAAATGAGCATAAGGAGCTGGTACTTTAAAAATCCAAGCTATATACAAATCAAAGTGCGTTCCACATTGGGGTTTAAGAGAGATACAGAGGCCCGGGGGTGTTTGTATGGAGGCGAGGACAGAGAAAAAATTGGAAAAAGAAAGCATCGTTCGCAACAATTTTATAGGAGAATAGATAGTACAGAAGAAACTTACCGTTCCTCCAATTCTTTGAAACGGTTTGATTTTTGCTCAAATTCTTTTAGCTTGGTGTTTACTTCTGCATTCTGTTTTTCTATTTCTTCAATTGCTGCTTCAAGTTTTCTTTCTTCCTCCTCAATCTAACAGAACAAACAGACAATCAAATATGCATTTAACTTGAGAAATTATTCAATAATGCAGTTAATTCTGATAATAATTAAAAGTATTCATACCTTACTAGTATCCTGGTTTAAAATCCATATTCGTTCAGTACTCGTCTGTAGTTTAACTTATTGAAAAGTTTCAATACAGGACAAGGTTATCCAACCATGCATTTCCACAATTTCTAGTATATTGGTCTAGCATTTGACAGTTAACAAATTGCTAGCTTTGAAACTAAAACTTATTTCACATTTGGCAGTCAACGTCTCATCCAACCAACAAAAAAAACTGGAAATAAATGTAGAGCGTCCAGACGTTGATAAAACATTAAGATCCATTAATGATTCACATGCTAGATTAAGCATTACTATAAGAACCAAATTTTCATTGTTCATCATATAGTTTGCTGATAGAAAGTGCCAAACTATTACCTTTAATTTCTCCTTATGAAAATCAGCCTCACTGAGAACATCTTGTGGCTCCTCTTCCAAGCGCTGAAGACAGGCTTCATATGCTTCAATGTCCCTACTCGCATCTTCAACCTCCTTGTCAAGTTTGTCAGACAACACCTTCATGCATTTAAGGCAAAATGGTTGTTTGACCTAGCAGTGTCGAAGAAGGTGAATCAAAATTAGGTAGTCTCTACAATAACGAAACACCAAACAAAAAGCCCAACAAGAATGATACCTGGGTCTGAGTTGTGGCAATCTCGAATGCATGTTTTAGAACAGTAATAGTTGAGTGAAATCCAGAGTTGTTAAGCTGCAAAGGATTGTTTGGCCCACCTTCTGACAATGGTAATTGAGTCCCACCTCCATCAGAAGCAGACTCCGATTTATATACCACCACAAATGATTCTTCCATAGCTTTCCCAGGCTGACCAGGGACATCACGAGGAGGATGGGACTGGACTCCTTGAGCCGTAGGCTTTTGCTTTGGAAGCACAACAAAAGAGTTATCCATTCTAGTTGGACCCAGCACGCTGCTAGTTCCATGAACTAAGGACCACTGCATCGCGCAGTGTTTATGCATACCAATTTTATCCAAATATCAGCTTCAAATATTGCAATTAGCCAATTACACACTGATTTTGTTTAGTAGACAAAATTCGGTTAAGTAATTGAAGAATCCGCAAAGTTCTGTTTCAATTCCAGCTCAAAATACATGCAGAGTGCAGACAATAGAAAATTCCCAAATTTATAAAATTTGCTACTCTACTCTTCAACTTGATGAGAAAATATAGCCATAACCATATTTCTCAACTAATTAATCACAAAAAAGAGAGTTAAATTCAACAATTCCGGCAAAAAGAAAATTACAAAATTTAAAGGGGGTAGAGAGTGGAGAAACCAAACCGGAGCGAGAGGAGTCGTTAGAGAACTTATCGACGTAGGAATCGACGGAGACGATGCAGAGGGAGTGGTGGCAATTCTGACAGACCCATTTTGGAAGGTTTGGATCGGCCGGTAAGGTCCGACCTTTATCGGATATATCTTATTTCTTCATTTAGCTATTCGGAACCTATACGGGGAGATGGGATAGAACTAAATTAGAGAGGGTAAAAAAATAGAGAGCGAAATTAGAAGGAATACATATGGGGTAGGGAGGGAAAGGCATGGGATCCGAATCCGACCAACTCTTTAGGGTCGAATTTTTTATTAAAACATTTAGATCAGTTCATAGCGTGAAAAATATTTGACCCAAATTAAAATGTTTATATTTTTCATATATTTAAAGATAATTATTATTTTTCAATTGCATCATTACTTTTATTAAATAAAAAAATGGAAAAAATAGGAATAACTAAATATCCCTCTTTTATTTTTTTCCTATCATACCTTTTTATTTTCACTAAAAAATAAAAAATGTTCTTTATTTGAGTCGGGTCGGGGACATGTTTTAATCTTAAATTTTGGATTGGGTAAAAATTCAATGCATGTCATGTCAGAAAAATTATTAGATGAACCATACTTATCACATCATTCGTGATCTCAGCTAATAAGATCTATCTATTTCATTTTCTCTAAGGTGGATCATCATCTCTTTCTTATGTGTTAATAAAAAGTTGGTAGTTATTAAGTAGTCATTTTAAAGTAGAGGTCGTTATTAGTTGAGATCAAGGATAACGTGGTAAGTCGAGTTTATCTAATATTTTTTTCATGTCTAACCAAATTCATATTGAACATTTATATTTTTAGATCAAATTCGAGTTTGTCAAAAGCCCAACTCGACCTGTGTCCATCATAATTATACATATAGAGAAGACCAGGCAAGGAAGTACGGATAGGGAAATAAGGATTTTATAATATTAGCGGTTTAAATAGGTCAGTTGTATTAATCCAAAATTTAAAATTTTGACTGTTATACTTCAATTTTAGAGTAAATTATATAATGGTTATCAAATTTTTAGTATATTTGTATTTTGATCACCAAACTTTTAAAACATATAATATAATCACTAAATTTTTAATTCACTTTTAAATTTGTCAATGTTGTTAACTATCTTTACAAAATTGACCAAATAACTTTTTTCCTTGAGCTTTATTTTCCTCTTTCTCTTTATTTCTTCACTCTCTATTTTTTCTCCTTTCCCTTCTTCTTCTCCATTGTCAACCTGCATTCTCATTGTTGGGTGTTACTTCTTTAAAAGTATCTAATCAACAATAATTATTGGCGAAAAGGGGGCTCCTTTATTTGTCTGCACTGACAATGAAGGGGATATTGAATGGTTTGTTGTTAATACAGTGTTCTTGCTTGACATTATTCCCAAGTTCAAAGCACTAATTGGCTTTATTGAAGTAATATTTGTGTGATTCTATTATCTCAGTTATTTATTTTGAAAAAGGGGCCATTTTGTAGCATCACTAAAGATAATTTCTTGATGTTCTGAAACACAGAATATGTTCAAAAACATTTTTTGTTTTTGGTAATTTATTGGATTCAAATTGTTTTTGTTAGAATTTTTCAGCATAGATTTTATGGGAAGTCAATGTCGTTCGGGAAAAACTTGTACCAATCAGCAAAGACCTTGGGGTGTTTGACATCACAACAAGCCTTGGCTGGTCTTGCAGTTCTCATAAGGAGTTTGAAGCAAAATCCATCATCTGTAACAGCCACTTTAGTGATGGTCTTCGGTGGAAAAACAATCTTATACCCAACAATAAAAAATCTAAACCATAAACCCTAAACACCTTAAACTTTAACACTAGGAGGGCGTTTGGTTCACTTAAAAGATCATTACCAGAAGTAATAATCGTTTTCGGAATCTTATTCCCATGTTTGGTTTGTGTTCATTCTCACCATGTCCCAAAAAAATATTACAAACAGTAGTGCTTTTTTGGCAAGTCCAGGGATGTAATTCCCACCTAATTTTTAGGTATTTGTCAATTCCTATCATTTTAGACCAAAATACTCCTAAAATAATGAGGGGTTTTCATATTAGTCCATTTGTTGTATTTTTCTAACTATATAGCTAATTATTTGGGGTGTAAATTTATTAAATATTTTTATTTTATATTAATTTAATATTTAGTTGGTATTACACATTTAAATAGTATTTAAATATTTAATGTGTTTTTATTAATATTGTGTTTGTAATGTTTCTAACAATATTTTTAAACATATTATCTAAATATATAACTCATAAAAATCTAGAGTGCAAGATTTATACCGGTATAAATTTAACTACCTAACTATTTATGACTAACTATAACGTTTTACACATGTATAATTATAACTAACTAAACTAATATCTAACTATAACGTATTTACACCAGTGTAATCATAGCTAACTAAACTAATATTTAACTATAATGTATTTACACCGGTGTAAGTACAGCTAACTAAACTAATATCTAACTATAACATATTTACACTGGTGTAATTACAACTAACTAAACAGAACCCACGTGTGAATTAAAATATATATTCTACTATGTTGTTTCCATGCAGTTGTGTGAAAATTATTAGTTTATTCAAGTAATTATATTAATAATTTGTTAAATAAATATATTATATTTTTACATAAATAAATATAATAATTATTAAACTTATTTATGAATTAATAATTCAAATTATTTAATATGTGTACCCTGTATTTTTTTGGTAAAATAGTATGATGATATTGATTAAGAATCATACACAGGATAATTTAATTGTACGTTTAATATTTAATTATTTAAAAAAGTATATTTAATATTTAATTGTATTAATAATATGTTAATTTTTTGGCAAAATTTAGATAATGTAATGTAAATAATTCTATGAATACAAATATTTTTAATTTAATATTAAAAGTTTAACTTGTTATAAAAATATATATCACAAGGATAATTTGGTAAAAAATACTTTCATTTAATCTTATATTCCCTCAATCAAATATTGTCATCTCACATTCCTGCCAAATAAAACAAACAAAGAAATATAATATTCTCAGTAATGTATCAAGTAATGTTACATTCTAGTAATTCTATTCCTAGAGGTAATCATCTTTTCCATGAACCAAACGCACCCTAAATCATAAACCTTAAATCTAAAATTTTAATGTTAAGACATACATAGGAAACCGAAAATGAACATATGATTTATATTCGTCTTTAGTGGGTCGAGTAATTAAAAAAAAACAATTTCTAGCCCACCACTTAGCTTTTTTCAAGAAAACTATTGTTTTGTTACATAATTTCTTTTTTAAAAAAATCAACTTCCTTCCGGTGCTGGCAGCTTGGTTTAGGTTTAAATATCCTCATATAGCAGTTGGTGCATTGACTTCATCAGCTCCTGTATTACAATTTGATAAGATAGTCCTATAGTCAAGCTTCTATGATGCAGTTTCCCATGATTTCAAGGCCCAATCATGATAATGCATGTTGGCAATGGGAAGAAGAAAAAGGAGAGAGAGGAAAAAAATAATTGTCATGACAACATTAATTATTTTAAAAGCGAATTAAAAGTTTAATGATTATATTGTAAGTTTAAAAAGAAGAGAATCAAAATGTAAATACCCTAAATTTTTGTGATTATTTCTATAGTTTACCCTTAATTTTATAATATTAGCGGGTTAAACAGGTCAAAGCCTTTGGGTTTAAGTACGTTTTTATCGAAAAATTATTAGATAGACTCGGTTCACTACGTCATTCGTAGTTCTAGCCAATAAGGTTTATCCATTTTATTTTTTTCGAGGTAAATCTGTACCGCTTTCCTACGTGTTAATAAAAATGAGTAGTTATTTAAAAGTTAAAATAAGATGGATGGATATTATTGGTTGAGACTAAAGACAACGTGGTGAGCCGTGTCTATCTAATAATTTATCATTGTATTATTTCTGAAATTGTTAGTATATCTGTCTGATTAGAACTTAGATAACTTGAACATCGTTAGTTTTTTCGTTAATTAAACCATATGTTCTATTAAGATCCTGTAAACCATAATAATCCTGGCATTTAGAGAAGTATATATTATTAACCTGGATGCCTGGAGCTGGCCTTATGTTGACGAGCAGAGTTGATCAGAGACGAATGCTCTTCGGAATGTTATTCGTTTCTGTTGCTCCCCCATCTTTGTTTTGCCCTCCTAGCAAGTAATTAAAAAGTGAATCATACAATCTTAAGTAGTACTTGTTGTTTTGTTTCACTTTCGGCCATTAATGGTAAAAGAATAAAAAAGAAATAGAAATTTCACCATGCATTCTATTGATGTAGCGGGACAAACCAGCCTGCGTCATCCCGAAAGCAACATCGTTTATTGTCTGCAATTAAGCTCAAAAGATTTTAATCAAAATTTTCTAAAACAACCGATACGAGCAAAGCAGATTATGCATATGCAATGCAAGGACTCACAGTTCCCGTTGCATTCTTCACAAACTTGATGTCATCCAAGTTGACCGTCCTGTGAACAATCCGCCGTGGTGTGGACTCACTCCTCGGCAGACCCTTGAGAGGATTCGGAGTATCTGTCAAGAACAACGCCGTAGCCAGAAACATGATGACATCAACCACAGTATTCCAGAACACCTGTAAAATAAACCAAAACCTCAACATATATCTCCGGAATCCTATACGGTCATTCTTCTTCTCTTGCTTCTTCCTGATTGGAATGGTGGGCAAAGCCTTGGAATCATTCATTTTGCGAGTGCATGCGAGTAGAAGCGACAACAGAGAAGTGTCGTCGCCAAGGGAGTGATGGATCCTGAAAATACCGACCGACTCAGATTGTGAAGTCCTCAAGTTGAGCAGGTGAAGGTCCCAGAGAGGTTGGGATTTGTCAATGGTGGTTTTGCTCAGGTTGTACACGTAATCTTCAACGAACTTGTCTGGTGAGTCCATGTTTTGGTCTAACTCGGGAACAATAACATGTCTTTCCAGATCCACTTGGGTTGGAACCCATCTCATCTCTCCATTTTTTTCATCCTCCACCTGGCATTAATATATATATATACACATGTCAGTCAGTTCACTGTATATATATATTTACACATATACACGTATGCTTCTGCTCCTATATGTATCGATCCTGGTTCAGAATCTTAATTTATCCACCTTGCCAAAACCAAGTAGACATCTAAAAGAGGAAAAAATCCCAACTGGATAACAATAAATACGCATACTATTTGTTAAACTGGTAAAGGAATGAAACCCTAGCTTTTTCAATGAAGAGAAAGGGAACCAGTGATGGATACTAGATTTTATATCAAGCAAACTATTAGAGAGTTATATTAAAAATTTAAGAGATGCAAATTTAGTTCATCAAAAAAAATACATAAATTATATGAGAATTTTAAAATTCTAGGGGTGCGACTGTCCCGAGCACCTCTCGATCCATCCCCAAAGCAAACTAGAGCTGCTTTAAGCACCTAAAGAAGGAGGTTGAATATAAGTTTGAGTGTGTTATATGTGTAGCGTACCTGCGTACTAGAGAAACGAGGGTGTCTAAGCAAAGTATGGCCCAAGTTGGCTTTCACAACGTCTGGAAAAATTCTGGTTTTGCACCCCATGATGGCTATAACATAGACGTTGAAGTTGTGTTCGTGATAAAGGCGAGACGACGGGCTCAGTGGCTCTTCTTCACATGTTGTTTGCCCATTATTCTTACTCACTTCTTTTTCTTCTCTTTTGCGAGTTTCAATCGGTTTGAGCGCTTGCTTTCTCAATCAGAAACTGTTCTCAGATTCCATTTTTGCCTCTCAAAGCCTAATTCTTCAGGAAATTATATTTGACGACATTAGACG
Organism: Hibiscus mutabilis; assembly: GCA_019671005.1. Lineage (NCBI taxonomy): Eukaryota > Viridiplantae > Streptophyta > Magnoliopsida > Malvales > Malvaceae > Hibiscus > Hibiscus mutabilis. The sequence goes on from CM033756.1 coordinate 11,473,686, forward strand.
AAGGAAAGAAATTATAAAACGAACGAGACGTACGTAGGTGAGGGTAGCTCGATCTGGTATCATCAGGCTTTAAAGTTTTCAATTCTGTTCCGTAAAGTTTGTTGGATACATTTACTATTTTTGTCTTCTACTTTTTTATTTATTTTACATTATATATTATTATTATTAATAATGAAACTTATGACTGAGTTGGTGTTCTGGTTAACCGGGTTTAAGTTTTAACATGATTATAATACCTTTAAATGATAAATAATTATATTAAGGATATTTTTAGAGTTTTTATTTGTCTTAACTCTTAATCGTATTGTCTTAGATGTGGCTTGTGTTTTTTTTTTAATTATTGGTTTTGATGATTTTGTTTTTTTTTACCGGTCCTTGTATCCATCAATGAGTGAACAAAATTCGTCTGCCCCTTTATATGCTTCACGCTCTCACTGATAATTTTATGTCACGATTTTTAGTGATTTTTTTTCTCTACTTTATTGATTGTTTATGTTTTACAGAAGATACACATGACACACTCATAAGTGAATAAAGGGATAAAAAGACAGATTCCAAATAATCTTTTATTATTAATAAATTAATTACCTTTGAAAAAAAGAAGATAAAAACAAATCCACAATTTAAGCTAAATAGTAATATTTTTGTCAACAAATATACAAAATTTTAGCTTAATTAAGTGGTTAGGCTTGAGCTTACTTATTAAAATTTCTTAGCTTGACTTCCCCTATATACATTCTTTTATTTCTCATCGTTTTCACTAATTAAACGACGGTACGTGTCATTATTTTATTGAATGATATTAATATACTAAATAAAAAAGTAAAGAAAACATAAAATCAATTTTAGATTAAATAATTTTTAGGACATAAATTGAACAAAAATAAAACCCTAAAGATTTAATATGTCATTTTTATATTTTCATTAAAGTCAACCAACCAAAATTGTCATGTAACATGTTATGATTGATTATTTTTTTGAACAACATTAAAAAAATGAGATAATTCGGATAACGTTTTAAGGTTAAAGAGCAAAACGTCTCATAAACCTCAAAAGACAATTCGATAAAAATATTATAATTTATGGGACAAATTATTATTTAAGACAATTTGATCAAAATAATGGGAGGTTCTTATTAAGTTCTCTAGATCTATTAACTCCGTCAATCCTATTTTTACTGAGCTTTTGGTTGTCAAGGAGACATGCACCATCTTCGTAGAATCTAAATAGGCTTCGTCATCGAAAATTAACGTTGAATCAGACTAGACATAAAATTTTAACTGTGATTTAATTATATATTTTAAAATATAAGAATTTATATATTTTTATATCAAATAAATATAATTATTTATGTATAATATTAATATGTAGATATATAAAATCAAAGTTTATGTATAATATTATATATTTAATAAAAGTTTATATCCAATCTTGATTTTATCCTTTAATACACTTTATGAAGTTTTATTTCAGTAATGAATAATGATTTACTATTCGCATATGTGAAAAAGTTAGTATTTTTGGTCAAGCATGTGTCACGGGATTAGATTTGAACTAGCAAAACCGTGCGGCCTTAGACGATTATCTCGGTCAAAATCAACTAAGTCACTCTCTTCGCAAAGCTAGAGTGTTTTACAGCTTGCGGAAACGAACAAAGACAAAAAGGCAAAGAATAAGAGAAAGTGAGTGGATACTTCTGCTTTGTATTACTCTTAGATGAGAAATGAGGTGGGGAGAGCCTCTATTTATAGCTGGCCCCAATACATCCAACGGCTTACAATGATTATAATCAACGGATGAGATCGAACCTAATCAAACTATACACAGGAAGTAAATCAAGTAAATTGATACATGGCATAAGTGACGAGACATATCCCTTGAATCATGGGATCACTTCCATGGATGGTGGGATATGGTCTTTCTTTTCATATATTGCTTGAATGAGTCCTCTAGCATTCTCCAAAAATAGGGCGTGGGTTTAACAGGCTCAAAATCTTATGGATAGCTTCTTGGACAGCTTAGATTACAGTAATCTCGTTCATGGGCTCGCGGTCCATGATACATACTTATCTACCCTATTTAGACAATTAGTTAATTTCATTAATGTTTATCCAACATTATTAGAGAACAGATTGAGAAAAAAGTAATTTAGTTAATTTTTATGTAATAATTAATATCTAATCTATCAAATACTAATTAAAGAAAATAAATTATACCTAGTTGACAAGACAAGTCGCCAATCGTTATTTGTGCTCGAGGTCAATATAAAAATCTGTGGCAGTGGCAAGTGGACGTGATACGTATTTTTTTTTTTTTTACTTAGCCAGCTCTTAGTCAGTATACTGCACATGCATATTCGTTTATAAGGTGATAATTTCCATTCAAAAACTTTTGAATTAGTTAAATTTATAAATCTTATTTTATAACATAAAATATATTTTAAAAAAATTAATTAAGTTGTTCATTTTTTTAATCAAATTTAATTATAAATATTTATAACTTACGATAACAATTGATTTTAAGTTAGACGGCTTTCAAATATATGCGGTGGGAAGGGCTCTTGCCTCCCTATGCAACAAAATTTATTTATTTTACCTTTTAATTATATGATTTTTTTAAAAAAATGGATAAATGAAGAATCAGTCTCCCTACTTTCAAAATTTTATGTATTACCACCAACCCTAAGAATAAACCCCATCCTTGTTTTCTATAACCATATACAATATATATATGTGATATACATATCAAATAAAGTTATGAAACTCGACTAGAACTTGAAAACTAATTCAGTAATTACTAAAAAAATTGAGTTATTCAACTTCTCATTTTATAACTCAAACATTATTTAAATTTTTTCAAGTCGAATCGAGTTTATAAAATTATAATTCTACTTAAATTGAATCGAATAGAATTTAGTTTTTTCTAGTCGAATTTAATTTTATTCACTTCTACTTGTTTAGCTAACTGGAGTGAGTTTTAAGATGTCCTTACATATATGCCAGGTCCTTCTACTGATCATGGATGAGACAATGGTCCCCAAACGTGGGTCATACAAGCTAGCTGCTGCTTCAAATGTAGACAACCTTCTCCAGGACCAACCAGCCTGTATGATCCATATCCACAAATCAACATTATGATTTCTTCTTCAGAAATAACTACTGCACAGATTTTTGTCATCTTCTTCATAATTGAAACTTAGGGACTTAACTTAACTTGACATTTCTTTTAAAAAGTGCGGTAGAAAAATAATTTTAAAAATAATTTTAAAAATAATTTTAAAAAGTTAGGTTAAAGTTTTTAGTGTTTGTCATTGATGTCAAAAAAGTAATTTCGAGAAGATAAAATATTTATTTTAGACATAATATTGTAAAGTAAAATAAGTGAACTTAGATGATATTAAAATTCATTAATATTATGGTGTATGAAATAAATCAACTTAAATTATAACAAGAAAATTAATTTTTAGTAAAACTTAATTTGAAAATATAAACTATATTCTAGATTATATACAAACATAACAATTACAAATTCACAATAAATTTAAAATAAAATAATTTTATTCACAATATAAATATTATAACATATATGGGGTATTATTTTATAATTATGTATGTATAAACTTTAACAATCAATTATGATTAAATAATAGAGAGTAAAAAAGTAATTTTTTTACAAACTAACTTTTCTACCACAAAAACAATAAAATTTAGCTTTTTGATTTGGGTGGAAAAACATTTTTAAAAACAACTAATTTCAAGTAAAAATACTTAAAATAGTGCTTCTAAGTTGCTAAAAGCAATAAAAAATAAGCCCAGTGTTGTCTTCGTTGTTTTCTTGACAAACTTGATGTCATCCGACTTAATTACATCACTGCATATTTTACTCTTTAAAAACTTAAATTTAATTATTCATAATTATCTCTCGGATTATGAGGCTGCATTAAGCAGATGAAGGTCCCTAAGAGGTTGAGATTTATCAGTTAGAATGGTTTTGCACATGTTGCGGATGAAGGTGACGCTGCAACAAATGTGGAGTTGAGCTTAAATCTTTTCTTATACTATTTAAATTATGATAAAATTATAATCCAACTAAAACACATGAGAACCAACTCCCATTCATTTCTCTCCCGCCATCCTATTCAATGCTCATCCCACGTTAATAAATCCCCACAAATTATCACCGTTGCTTCAATTATCAATGTCATAACAGCTAACAAGTGAAAATATTTTACTAACATATTTTTTTACTATTCTTTTTAATTACAAAATACTAGAATTCGTAAAATTATTAAAAAATTATTTTATTGAAATTAAAAATTGATAAAAGAAAGTTTATGACTACTTTTTTATTTTATTGGGTTGGTTTTTTTTAATAATTTCATTGATGTTAATAAAATATTGGATTATGTAAATTAATTTTATATAATAATTTATAAAGTAGCCCAACCCAACAAATAGGGAAAAAATTCAACGCGGAAGTCTATTGATTTGACACATGGATAGCTTCATTGCTTGACACGTAGGAAAAGTGGAGTAGTACGAATAAAATGTATAAGAGATCGTTGTCAAGTAGTAATAAATTACAACGAGATATTTATGTTAAAGAAAGTATTGTAATTGTAAACATGAAGCTCAAAAGAAGAAAAAAGTAACAATGAAACACTAAAACTAAACTAACTATTCTAAAGCTAATTACTAGTCTAATATGGTCATTATCTAGACTAAGTGATTATAACAAAAGAATTTTTATTTAACTAGCCTACTCTAAATTAACGAACTAAATTAATAATTTTCACAATTTTTTTAATTACCTCAAGGTGGTTACAAGATAGTATCTATTTATATATATTCTTAACCCTTTGACAATGTACACACATATTATTATTCCAAATAAAAATGAATCACATTATCATCTCTGTTAACCTTTAACGCCTAGATACCAAAATAGAACAAAAACATAACGTTAGGTGCTATTTTTACAAAAAAATAGGTAAGATACGAAAACAGAAACGGCCTAAATGATAATTGCTTTTCTAGTCTGTTTTTCTATGTTTAAGCACATGACCTATTTCAACAGCAAAAATATGAAAATCAAACTGAGAAGGCTAATAGCCAAATCAAAATATCCTTAAATAAAAGATTTTAGTTTGAGCATGCTTGAAAAGCTAGAAAATACAAACAATTTTGAAGAAATTCTTGTTAAACATATTTATCCAACACCAAAATAAAATAGTTTTATTGTATACTCTATAAAGATCATATACATCATTCACCTTAGCAATGAAAAAAATGAAAAGACTCCAAAAATGATAAACTTGTAGCAGTCTTGAAAATTTAACAAAAGTGACAGCTTAGTTTCATCGTGTCGTGTAAAATTATAAGAGTAACAGTTTTTATAATAAATTTTAGCGTTGCGAATATATTAATTTGTGTTGAGAAGATCATCCTCATAATAGTTTTTTACAATACTTGATCTAAATCCACCAATCAATATATCATATATTGATAGTTAAATAAAAAATTAAAATCACATTTGGTTATAAATTTTACAAGAACAAAAGTAAGAGGGAGTTATTAATAACGATTCACATGATAGTTGTCGATTGAAGAGCATAAAAATTTGTTGACGGTAGAATTAAGAAGAGTTTCACTTATTGTTTCTTTCTCATCTTCCCTTTCTTCATAAAGAGAGGAAGTATTTGTATAATTTCTCTTAGTGACGAAGTTTAGGAGAGTGTTGTCACATGTCAAGATTGATGTTTAATGAAGTTTTATCGCGCGTTATAACTTTTTTTACGGAGTTAGATGACAGTTTGAGTATCAGTTGAGACCTAAAATATATATTTTAAACCTTATATGAAAAATGTTAAGAAAGAAATAATATTCTTTAAAAAAATTAACTCCGCTTAAAGAAAGAGACCCACTTTTAACCGGAAAATTTTAAAAAAATTGTATAAAATGCGACTAAAATACGACCAACATAAATTCTTATAAAAATAGTAAGAATTTATGTAGAATTGGTAAGAATTTAGGTAGAACCGAAATTTTTGCTAACTGGGTAAGAATTTGTGTAACTACATAAAATTTTACCAACTAGTTAAGAATTTGTGTAGATTTACCTTAGGTAAGAATTTGTGTAGCTACACAATTCTTATATTATAACCTAAATTCTTACTATTTGGATAAGAATGTGTAGATGGTAAGAATTTGTGTCATCTGACTAAGAATTTGTGCCTTACCGTAAGAGTTTATGGTTAGGATTTAGAATTTAGGGTTAGAGAACGAAAAGTGGTAGAGAATCTTTTGTCCAGGCTAGGGCACAGCTTAAAAACGGCAAGTTTCGAAACTTGTCCATGAACCTAACATGTTAGACTTTTAGATAACATTTTAAATTTATTTATTTTCATTATTTTTGACAATTTTCGATACTTTGTCTAAAAACTTAAAATTTTATAAAAAAATAATAAGCATCTAAACTTGTCAAAAATCACAAAAAAAATAACTTAAAAATTATAACATTTTAAATTTTTGAACAAATTTTAAAATTATGTTTTCTAGCCGCACTCTAGACCTGCAGTACTTTAGGCTCGCCTCTTTTGACTTGGGAAGCATCTTTGGTTTGGTATGTCTACAGAAAGTACTAGTGCTTATTTAAATAAAGTTTAGAGGCCTTTTATTAGTTTAATCTAATTCTGACAGCATTCCAAATGATTCCCAGAATCCCTGTACGTTTCCTACTATGTAATAAAGCAACATCAACAACATAGAAATATTGTCGTAGCTAATCGTTAACATCATAGGAACTTGTTTGTTTATGTGATCAATGAAACACCACCTTTGTCACAGCATAATCCTGAAAAACTTATTACAGTTCACAAAAGGGGCATGGTGTTTCTCGTTTCTAGGCAAGGCCCCTAGACCCTAGTCACCACCGCATCCTTGATGAGCTTCAGTGACTCCACGATGTCCTCACACAGCAGGTGAGGGTTCGGGATTGTTCCGTCGTCGACCGATAGAACAATCATCATCTTATCGACGTAACTCTGGAAGTTGACCATCAATGCCTGCAATTTTGAGCAATCGAATCAGCAGCCGATAATTCGATTCGAGCCAACAACAGAGTAGCTATTCTCAAATGAAAGACTTGCATGAGGTTGACCATAAGAGCTAGGAGCAAGGAAAGCCATTGGGTGACCATAAAAACCAATTTCCTCCAATGGTCCAACCAGATTCGAGAAGCACATCGTTGTGTGAGACAGAATTCTATGGGACAAAGCAGCAGCTGTCTGTTTTCAGCATTGGAAAACAATCAAACATACAAACTGATAAGAAATCAGTGAAGCACCTAAGAACTAGTTAATAATTAGACAGATTGAAATTAACCTTGGCACCGAAAAGCTTGAGTGCTAACTCAGCAATGGAGAGAGTGAACATAGCTTCAAAGGAGTGTTTCTTTCTGTCAATTGTGGCCTTAGCATCACGAACATAATCTAATGGATCATCTCTTAAACCGATGGTGAAGGGGAGCAGAACATAACCAATCCAATTGCCCCACTTTGCTTCTGCATCTTTCTCCATCATATCAGCTAAAGCCTAGCATGCATGCATTAACATGTTTAATTCAGTTTATTTAAGAGAGATTAAGGGCAAACATTAACATGCACAAACCTGGATTCCCGCAGATGTTCTTAGGTTGATGAGCAAAGTTGATCGGAGCCGAATTTTCTTCGGAAGATTATCATTTTCGATTGCTCCCTCATCTTTGTTATTCCCACCTGATTAACAAGAGTAAAAAGAATCAATCCTTCTCGTTTTAGCCATAAACTACATGCTTGTAAGAAAATCTTACCATATATTCTGTTGATATAGCGGGACAGACCAGCCTGTGTAATCCCCAAAGCAGCATCGTTTATGGTATGCAGATTGAAATTGTATTCATTTTTTTCTGCAATAACTTTGATTTTCTTCCTAATGCAACACATGGACTTACAGTTTTCATTGCATTCTTCACCAACTTGATATCATTCAAGCTAACTGTCCTGTAAACAATTCGACGAGGATTGAACTCCGCTCCGGGCGGACCCTTCAGAGGATTCTGAGTATCTTTCAAGAACAATGTGGTGGCAATAAACAAGAAAACATCAACCACGGTATTCCGAAACAGCTGAAAGAAAGACCAAAATGTGAACATGATTCACCAAAACCATCTATCATCATCCTTCTTGTCTTGCTTCTTCTTGACCGGGACAATAGGCAACGCCAGAGGATCATTCGTTTGGCGAGTGCAGGCGAGTAAGAGAGACATGAGAGATGTGCCATCGCCAAGGGAGTGATGGATCCTGAAAACACCAACCGCCGCAGACTCTGAGGTTCTTAAGTTGAGCAAATGGAGGTCCCAAAGAGGCTGAGATTTGTCGATGCCGGTTTTGCTCAGGTTGTAAATGTAATCCTCGAGGAACTTGTCGGGTGAATCAATGTTCGGCTCCAGCTTTGGAACAATAACATGTTTTTCCAAATCCACTTCGGTTCGAATCCATTTCATTTCTCCCTTATTTCTCTCATCCATCACCTGAAATCTTCACCATATTAATGTACTGAAAATGAAAATGGAAAAAGTTGACCAAAAACTTGGTTATGGCACACCTGCAAACTAGAGAAACGAGGGTGTCTGAGCAAAGTATGGCCCAAGTTGGCTTTGACCACGTCTGGGTAAATTCTGGTTTTGCACCCCATGATGGCTATAACATAAACGTTGAATGTTGGTTCGTGAAACAGACGAGATGAAGGGCTCAATGGCTCTTCTTCGGTTGTTTTTTGGCCATTCTTATTCTCTTCTTCTACTCCTCTTTTGCTTGCCAATGAACTCGTTGTTTCAATCGGTTTGAGAGTTTGCTTTCTCCATTTGAGACCCTTACTAGATTCCATTTTTCACCTCGCAAAAGCTGTTCCCACGAAATTCTTTTTGGCAATTAACAATGAAAAGGAAACAGAAGTAACTATGAGCAGTGCAGAGGTTTCGAGTTTATTATTTATAGCGAGAGATGTATCGTACATGTGCATTTATTTTTAGGGTAAACTATAACGAAGGTCACTCAATTATGAGTAAGATTATATTTGGGCCACTCAATTATTAAAAGTTATATTTGGATCACTCAATTATAGGTAAGATTACGTTTGGGTCACCCAACTATTAAAGATTACATTTGGATCACTCAATTATGGGTAAGGTTACATTTGGGTCACCCTTCATATTTAAAAAAAGTATATCAATTTGTGTATTAGACTAATTAATGATTTCAAATGTAGTACTCTAATGTTAACGAGGGTATACAAGTAATTTGGAAGGAAAAATGACTAAATTGATGTACTTTTTTAAATATGAAGAGTGACCCAAATGTAACCTTACCTATAATTGAGTGACCCAAATGTAACATTTAATAATTGGGTGACTCAAGTGTAACCTTACCCATAATTAAGTAACCCAAATGTAACTTTTAATAATTGGGTCATCCAAATATAACCTTACCCATAATTAAGTGACCCGCATTGTAGTTTACCCTAATTTTTATAAAATTAGTTTAATGGTTTTACTTTTTGCATGATATATGGGGAATGAGGTTAGCTTCGCTTGAGTATATGAGTGTCGTTTTGTCTTCTATTGTGTCATTTTTTTCTAAGTTCTAAATTTGCAAGTGTTTTATCGGTTCAAGCATCACTGGTTTTTTTATAGAAAAAACTTTGATATAAAAACCGTATAAACTTTAGTTTGCACGTGCCTTTTAATTCTAGGGTTAGGATTTTAGTTTAGGGTTTAAATTTTAGATATTTAGGTTGTAGGGTTTAGAATTTAAGTTTAGTGTTTAGAATTTAAGTTATAAGATACAAGAGTTAGGGTTTAATTTTTTAAGGTTAGGGTTAGGAATTTAAAATTTGAGTTTTATAATGTAAAAATACAGGCTTGTGTAAAATTAGTTGTACTAGCATGTGTATCAAAATTTTACCTTTTTTTACAATAGTCAATATACCAATATTAAAATTTTCAATATAAATATTAAAATTTAAACTCGCATAATATAAAAAATAAATAAACATCTTTCCTTATCCAACCCTTAAACTATATTACATAGTTTTTTATTATAATAATCAGTTTGAATATTTTACCTTAGTTCAAATATTAATTTTGTTGGTTAATTCATGATGTTAGTATTTATGTTCATGGGACGTGATCCTATATCAAATCATAAGTTTAAGGATATTATACAATACATTGGTAATGAATTTTTTTTTCTCGCGAGAATGATTAATTTTATTATAAAGATTAAAATTTTAAAATTTAACCCTTAAAGCTTAAATTGAAACTATAAATTATAAATCCTATAAATTTTTATTAATTTTGTATTTCCAACAATAATATACTTGATTAATGTAGAATGACTTAATTTGAGACCGGTTTAAACGATACTAAATTTGAATCAATCCCGTTGATATGCTATTAATTTTTATTATGAATAAAGTTTCAAATTTTTTTTAAAAAAATAGCAAATAAGATTATATTATTGCGTGTATCCTCTTATATCATATTTAAAGAGTAACATCTTATATCATATTTAAAATGTAAACTCAAATCCTAAAATCTAAAATCTTAAAACCTAACTCTACAATTTTAATCTTGAATTTTAAATTTTAAGTTAAATTCTAGATCTAAACACTTAGACCCTATACCCTAAAATTAATAATTTATATAATTTATATAAAAATATATACCTATTTAAAAATAAGAAAATAGATATGTCAAGCAAGTACATTTGACCGGTTGACTAAACTGCTCATATTTGTTCATTCATATTCCTTTAGGTCATAGGTTTTAAACCCACAAGGAACAATCATTTTCTTCCCTTAGAATTTTTCATTTTTATTCTCTTTAAGTAGAATTAGGATTAAAATTAGAATTTGTCAAAAAAATAGCTATGTCATTATGTAAATCTAAACTGGGATGCAATAGTGACAAGAGTCGATGACTTATTGCTAGAAAACTTTTATAAATGAAAAATACCATAAGCGGAAAATTTATTACAGGCAATTAATTTTGAATAGGTCGCCAGTGTATTCGGGCTTGTCCTTTTTTTCTTCTCAAAGGTGCAAAATCATAATTCTTATATAAGGTCAACTTCCATTAATATTTGCCTGTCTTCACTGCCTCAAAACAGGGTGGCAACCCTTGAATTTCTAGCCATGGAGCTTCAACACATGGTGGAGTATTGCGGTGGAAACAACCAGGGGGCTTCCCTTTTATGCAATATTTTTTATATATGACAATGACAATAACTATACCTGTTACTGCAAAACAGTGCCATTAACTTTACTGCCATCAGCAGAACCAAAATTCAACCTTATTGTTACTATAAAATCCAAGGAAACTTTAATTTCTTGTTTTCAGACAAGTAGATAGCAAGTCAATGCTAAGTTATAACAGTATTAATTCAGTACAGAACAATAATGCTTACCTAACCAGTGAAGTGTGCTGCCTGTCCAGAAAGATAACCATTTCCTCAAATTTATCTGAATTAGGATTCGATCTCGTTCTCGACTACTTGGACCAAGCAACAGCGTCGATCTCGTGTTGCGCGCTCCTGTATAGTTCGAGACGCTTTGCAAGGTTGGCACGACGCTGCACAACTGCTGGATCCTCATCCAGCAACTTACTCAATTGCTTCGACTGCAAATATGGCAATTGCAAAGGTGATTGATCAGGCAAGCAAACTGTAAAACATTTACAGTTATATACTTACCTCTTTCTTGCCCAGTTCGGTGAAGAAGTAGTCAAGCAAGCTGCGTTTGGCCTCACGAACTTGACAATAAACAATCGACTTGGGAATCGAGTTTCTCAGATTTGCACAAGTCATATTCACATATTGTAGAACATTGCTACCTGTTTTTGACGATCAAATTTGCAGGATATGTCATGAATGAACATAATGAACTGACATGAAAATTATAAAACTCGAATTGACAGATCAAAAACCAATTCGATCCTCAATGGATAGGACTAGCTCTGTGACAATATGCATAAACCAACAGTTAACAGTCCAATAGTAAAACTGTTTGTGCCTTCTAGTACTTACCAACTCGTCTAAGATAGGCCTCGTTGTATCGGTCGAAGAGTGAATGTGTAGGATTTCCACCCTTCTCACCATCTTGAGGCAGCTTCCGGAAGAATTCAACCGTCAGATAACCACATTCCATATCAACTAGCTGTAGAGTTGCTCTCTTGCTTTCTTCCTCATTCTTTCCAATGATTCAATTGCAGCATTCCCTACTTCCACTCTCAAAGTTGGGTACTGCTTTAGTTCCTACATACAATAAAAAACAAAATATTACAATGCATGGCAAAAATCATGAAGTTAGCATGACCAGGAACTTACCTGTGTCTCAGATAGAGCCTTCTGAACAATACCTTTTAGAATAGCATGAACCTGAAATGGAATCATGAATCAAACCACACGCCACAAAAAGTTCAGAGTTGATGATGAATGTAGGAATTGATTAAGTACCCCATCAACAGCTGCTTCAGCAGGACCTCTGATAGACACTAAGCAATATTCAATAAGACGGCGGTACCCTTGCTCAGGAGCTATGAGATGTGGTTGGTATCCATCAGCTTCAGTAATTAGCTTCCGTATATTTTCGATTGAAAGATGTTTATCAAAGTGCAACCTCTTCAATGCAGCAGGGAGTTGATTATCGAATACACCATATATTTTTTCACCTCCAGCGCCTGTGAAGACATTACCAAGGCACATTGAATTGGAAATGGACAAGAGATTAACAAATTGATAAATCACACTGGTATATAGAAACATACACGCCATCAAGATGTTCTTTGAAGTTTTGATCAAAAGCCTGACAGATTTCCATTGTTGTATACAGCTTCCCCTGCAGAAAGAAAGAAAAGAATCTGTGACTAAACCTGTGAACATCATGCATTGTCTAAGTATCACAAGAGGGATCAAAAGTCTGATAAATAGGTAGTAGTAAAACAACTTCTATAGAAAGGTCTTCCAGAATAAAATGAGCTCAGAAAATTTGATGAAAACAAAGTTTGAAAGGAATAGAACATGTTAAACACTTACTCCGGCATCAGTAGCAATAGGCTTCCCAAGATGGTATAATTCTCCCTCCAGTTCAATAATAGTCTTGTTGATAAGAGACTGGAGGCCTGGGATTCGAGACTTTATCACAGTTTCCAAATGCTGCAAATTTAACCAATGTCAGTAGTAAGAATAACATTAATAAGTTGAAACGAAATTATCAATCAAGGAACCCAAAAACAATATTATCATCTGGAAAATTAAATGTTATTTTGCATGCCTAACTGTAAATATTTGCAGTTTGCTTGCCTGATCAATCTATTTACATAGATTCCAAGAAAATAATATTAGCATACCTTAGAAAGCACCTTTCCTAAGTGCTCAGAACCCATCCTGTGAGCAAGGTGACTATACTCCGGACTATTTTGAAAATATTCTCGCTCTCTGCGCCGAGCAGCAATCATATCAACACTCTTGTTAATGTCAGCTTGAGAGCGATTAACAACACCAACCCATGGATACTGTAGCTTGTATGCTTTTCCTTCTAGAATCTAAAACCCCAAAATATTAGAAGCAAAAATAGTAAATGCAGTGAACTGAATATATGATTATTGGCAACAAATCACACAAACATATTGAAACAAATGATAAGTTCAAACACACTTTCTAAGAATATTTTTGTATAAGAATGGAAAGGCTCTTAAACGGAAAAAAAGAAAGATGGACTTGATTTTTTTTAATATAAAAGATACTATCTTAGAGCTTCTCTTAATATTACAAATATACAATGTCAGCTATATCAACCATTCGAAGAAAAAAACACTTACATCAACAGCATTGGTACCCTGGTCCATCAGATCAATCTTTGTTAAAACCCCAAATGTCCTGTCTCCTGATTTTTGACAAATCAACCAACATGAATTTGATGCAATTTAAATGGAAAACTAGGAAATAGTCATCATATAAATTAAAAAAAGGTTTTAATGCTGAATATGATGGATAGTTTATATCAATAAACAATCTGTTTCTCTGCCAAAAGGCAATTGTCCTCGCAACCAAAGTGAAAAGTATCAAACTGTCTAATAAAACCCAACAGTGCTGCCATAAAAATAGGTATTCTCACTTTGATCAGTTACATCACTATTCTCCACGCTTTTTTTCTTGCCTCTAATCAGGATCCTTGCCGTAAAATGTGTTTTATGTAGAATATATCTGCTAAATGCCAATTACTGCTATTCATGCTTGTTATACCACAAAACCAAGAGTTGGAAATTCACAGTTGACAGGTAACGAAGGCAAGGCAAAGACAAAGAGAACTGTCTGACAAGCAAAGGAAATGGACTTCATTTCTTTAACTGGCAATGTCTTCCAGCCAATTTTCCATTCCATATTCACCTCATACAACTTCTCTCTACTAGTTGAAGAGTGGCTGTTAATCACATTCTACCAGAGAGTTAGTAAGTCAGTTATTTAACCATGGTCCAGTGTGCTGAGAAGACGAGGCAAGATTGGAAATCTCTGGTGTAATATATGGTTCGTAGCTCCTGTGTCAGGATACCAGGAATTGTCATTGACCTCTGCTGGTGTTGCAATCATAGCTGAAGGGTCATCTCCAAAAAACTGATTAGCTGCTGCATGAGGGTTAACTGCTACATGAGCAGTGGTAGATATACCATTATCGAATACACATATATTAGCACCGGCACCCATCTGATTGGTTTCACCTGTGAAAAGACTAGAACCAGATCCAGCTGAGTAAGATTCTCCCAAAACACCAGTAAAAGAGGGATCAAATCGATAATAGCAGCGTTGCACCAAATGGCCAATTCTTCCACATAATTGGCATTGAGTCTTTGATTAGATATATAGCCAAATCTTTCTCTGCCTGACCTCTTTGAACAAATGATGACCGAGGCCTATACTGATTAAAGCTTTCTGGTTCAAAAACATTTATTAACTCAACTGACCATGGTTTATTAACTAACTTACTAACTCTCTGATACATTCAAATATGTAATGGATTCTTGGAAGGTATTTGGTTCTTTAAGAATGAATTTTCTTCCTATTAAACATAAACCTATGGATCATAATTGTGTATATATTTTTTTACAAGGGATATTGACCAAAACAATTTTACCATTTCCATACTCTTCACTATTGATAGTATCTTTTCTTTTAAATTACTTAAGCCTATTTATTTTGTTTTACCTCCCTTCTTTCACCTATTCCTGTTCTAGCAAGTTGATTTCTTTCTACCATCAACTTTCTGAAAGAAAATGAAAGAATATTGACCAAATATATACCTTTTGGGTCAACCTCACGTGCGATCTTTATTGCATCCGAAGTGGCAAGATCCTGATTGGCAGGAGATATTGCTAGTATGATGCAGTTGGGCTGCAATGAGAAAAAAGTACAGAATAATTTTCTTTTTTTTTTTTTTTGAGAAAATATAAACTTCCAGACATTAAAAAATAATAAAAACAAATAATATTTTAGGCATTAGTGGACCCTTATTATACCATAATGCTACCCGTTGTTGAAGGTTGAACTCAATCAACTTCATAGAACACTGCCATGATTGCATGTTTATGAACAAAAAGTTGGACAGAAGAATCAGATGAACAATGGAAATAATACCATTTTCAAGTATAGGTTTAGTGTACAAAGAATTAGCAGGAATCTATCAACTTCTGCCACTGTTTTTACCTTTTCAATAAATGATCGAACCATGTTCTCGATGTCTTGCACAATTGTTTCAGATTGTCCCTCTACATGATAAGTTGATTGCCATATAAGCTAAATGAAATGAATATGCCAACATGAGCAAACATGCAAAAGGTGAGGCACTAACCAATAGCTACTTTTGTAAGTCCGGGGAGATCAATCAGTGTCAAGTTCACCACTGAGAATGTATTAAAGCAAAATAACAAGTAAAAGAAAAGATATAAGAAACGCATTGGCAGTGCAGCCAACAGTTTTGAAGTTCAAAAGATGGCGGTGTTAATTGAAGCCTCTAAATAATACCAACAATTGAAAGGCTCATTTTCAGTGCAAAGAATTGAGTGGTTTATTTTAGAACAAAATTCACAAGCCTAAGAAGTATTATTTAAAAAAAATCAATTAAGTCTTTATGCAAAAACAAGTCTCAAACTTACAAAAATGTATCCATTAAACTTTTACACCAATAAAAACCTTCATTAATAGTTATTGGGTTAATGTGGCAATCAATGATTAAAATAATCAAAAACTATAAAATGATAAATTTTAAATTATTAAAATAATAAATAAAGTATTTTGGGTTCTTTTCTATAATTTTAAAGAGAGACAAAGTTTGCACTAAAGTGGTATTATTTTGGAACTCAAATTTTAATTTTTCAAATGTAATGGATACAAGGGGACATTGATTTGAGTTTCTCTATAATAGAACTCAATTTCTTAATAATATATTCACATAGAAGCATAAAAAAACCATAATCGACTAATTAATCATTGAGAAACTCAAACCAGTGTCATCTTATTATGTTGATTGCTTCTAAAAGACCAAATTTGAAGTCCAAAACAATATTAATGAGTGCCAATATGGTGCAGACAAAGCTCCATCAGTTTTAAATCGGATGATGGAGTCTAATAAGCCACTTTTGCTCTTATCAATGCTAAATCTATTAGAAATATGTTTGAGAAAAGATGACAGACTCAAGTTGTCGAAAAACTATTAGAGATTTGTCTAATAAAAGCATTTGAATTTTTTAATATCTCTTTCTAAATTTTATTTTTTTATTATGTCAATATTTTTTGAAATTTTATAATTTTAAAATATAATATTTTATTGTTCAAAGGACTTAAATGGCGTCTTTTCCAAATTCGAGAGTTCAATTAGATGTGATTTTCATGAAGAACTTCCTTAAATTTTTTTCAAGTTGAGGCTAAAATACTCTTTCATCCTTTATTCTATAACACCTATTTATGAGAAGGGAATAACAAGTTGACCACCACTGTATCTCACCATTAGGAGAGTAAATACTGAGATGGATTGGGACACTAGAGATTTGTTTGCTACGACCAGTTTCTCGATCTGTCTCGTCAGAAATCTCCTGCCTAACAGCAGCTGCATAAAATGTATACGAGCTTAGGGCTCAAGATTAAACAAAGATATAAGCAAGGACAAATTAACTCAAGAACACAGCATTAAAATGACTTGATAGTGGATGGATTAGCATAAGAAGCTGAAAATGAAAAAAATTACTAGTACTAATAAAAAGTTCTATTCTAACAGATAGCATACCAAAATCGGTGAATCTCCTTTTTGGAAGATGCATAAATTCTGCATATTCTTTTCCATCATTGATCCTATGAAGTTGCAACACAAGAGAGGCCGCCTTGTAACAATCCCTGTAAACATGGTTTTTTCCATCACATCCATGTATTTACATTCATAAATGAGGTGAAAAATAACAAGAAAAAGTTTACCTGCACCACGAGGTAAAAAATCTTTCCCAACAATACTTTCCAGCACAGATGACTTTCCAGAACTCTACATCCATTGAATTAATGAAAGTATTAAATCAAAAACTTATTGTGCAAACAAAAACAGTAAATCAGTAATCAACCATATTAGTGGGACTAATTTCAATAAATTCAAATTGGGAAAACAAAGCACAACCAAGAAGATCATCGTTGCATTTGAGGAGAATAGAAATTACAATTTTAGGTCAAAATAATGTTGAATCAAAAGGAAAATTAAATGCAGCAGATCAGAGAAAGACAAGAGAAAATCATTATTCAAAAAAAAAAAAAGGAACATTGAAATGATAATAAAATCATATTACTATATTTATAAGGATGAAAAGTCTACTTGGCCACCGACGACGGCGATGGCAGGCAAGGAATCCCAAAGAGTAGGCAATGCGCTTTCGTCGCCATGGTCACCAAGCGCCGTACACGCTCTCTGTAATTTATTCACCAACGATATCAAATTCTCCATGTTATAGTAACCGAGTCAAAACAGAAAAGGAAAAGACGAGTCGAGGTGTCGACTCAGAAGCTAGCGCTCTTTTTTTGAAGAAAAATAAATTTTCTGTTTGCTTTGGTTTGGTTTAGAAATTTTTGAAATGAAAGACGATGGCAGGGGATCGAGAATTTTGGGTAGGCGAAGGAACCGGGAAAAAAATCAGACAGAGTCGTTGATAATTGGATACTTTATAACGGTCGACCGTCTACAATTCTATGGGCCTAAAATAAAGAATCCAGCCCATGAAGAAACAAACTGATATTTGAATGTTGTACATACTTTTGCTAAATTTAGACTATCCAAGTTAGCATTGCTTTTGAAAATTATGATAAAAAAGTGAAAAATATTTTTTTTAGAAGTGTCTTTAAATTTTTGAAAAGTGTTTAGTATTGTTGTCTAAAAGTATTTTTAAAAAGATAAATGATTATTTTGAACATGATATTGTAAGTTATATATATATAATTGATATCTAAATTCTTTAATGTTATAATATATAAAATATATCAGCTTAAATTATCATAAAAACATAAAAAATTTATTAATAAATACATAATGTTTTAACAATTGTACTGTTCCATGAAAATATAATAAATTTAAAATATTTTACTTAAAAAACTTGACATGAATAAATATATACAATTTTTAAACTAAAAAATAAGTTACTAATTATATAATTATGTCTTCATAAAAGATTATAAATTTATAAGTTATAAGTAAACACAATAACAAATGAAGGTTAAAATTGTAATTTAGCTCTCAAAAGTACTTTTTCAACTACAAAACTAAAAATTTTAGCTTTTGCGTTTGGGTTGAAAATCATTTTTCAAACGTAATTTTTCTCCAAAAACTAATTATTTAGCATTGTTGTTGTCTCCAAAAGTACTTTTGGCCCCTAAAACACTTTCGATAAGCAATAATAAACGGGGACTAAGTGTTTGCCCTATTGGTCCATCTAGTACTCATGATTGGTTTTTTGGTAAAAGGGTTAAATCCACCAACATTTTGATAAATGGGTACAAAATTATTCTAATTAATTTTTTTATTTAATTTAATTAACTTTTAAAAATTAATTTTATAAAAATACATTATAATTAAATACCCGATAAAATTTTATCATCTTTATAATTTTATCTATTTTAATAAATTTATTTTTTAAAAAAAATATTAAATAGATAAATAAAGACCCTTATAATTATTAATAGCATATTCTTTACGTCGCGACCTGGAGATCTGTAACTGAAGGGCATAGAGTGGCATACTTGTTAAAATAAACCAAGAGTAAGGGCTCTTTTTCCATCACATGTTTCTATCTACCTAGTAATATCTTCTTAGTCCTTAAATTTTTGAGGAAAATTTTTTTCAGTTAATTAAGTTTTTACGCTCTAAAATTTTATCAATTTATCATTTTAACTAACGTTAAATGTTAATCTAACAATTTTTTAGATCAATTAATGTAATGTATCGAGTTACAATGTTGTCTCTTGACATTTTTAGATTCTTTTATTTTATTTACAATTTTTTTTGAAAATTTTTAAAAGTTACTCCGTCCCACTTATATTGCCACATGTTAGACTTTTCACGGAGTTTTATGAATAAAAAAGTTGTGTGGCGTGAAATAATTTAAATGAGAAGTTTGCTCTTAAAAGTTAACTTTTGTTTTTGTCGGAAAACTAAAGAATGATAAAAAAATAAAATTGTCTTATAAAAGTTGCTTTTTTCAAAGGGCTTAACTACAAGTTAAGTGTCCAAACTATACTCATTTTTTGAGACAGACACCTAAAGTTATTTTTTGCTGAAATAGGTGCTTAAAGTTTTTTTCTTGCTAAAGTATGTGCCTCAGTTGACTTTAAAACAAGCCAACAATAAATCTTTACGCATCTATTTCAGCCAAAAATGAAACTTTAGACACCTATTTCAGCCAAAAAATACTTTAGGCACCTATTGCAGAAAAAAAACATAGTTTGAGAACTTATTTTGTAGTTAAACCTTTTCAAATTGACAATTTGAGTGAGACAATTTTAAAACATTTATTGGGACAGAGGAATATTTTCTAAAAAACTTATAATCGTGTTATTTTATTTGTTCAAATAATCAAATAGCTAACAACTATCAATTAGTTTTGCTTAACACTTTTATACAGCCAATCTCATAATCAAATCAACTAATACAATTCGTTATTAGCTATTATAATCTATTATTAACTTTCTGGTAATTGTCAAATAAGACCTCTTTTGGACTAACTTTGTGGAAAATTTATTAATAAAAAAATATCATAAAAGTGAAATGAAAAATAATCTTATATAACATTATGGTCATGTTTGGTAAATAACGGTTTGAGCTAATATTAAAGGTTTGATAGGTTAAATCAACTAATTTTGGATGTTTGGTGAACAGCGGATTAAGCGTAAAATTTTGAGTTTTGAAAAAGTTGTTAATAGGAGCTTTTTGAAATTATAAGTTTTAACATATGAGTTATACAAACCCTTTTACCCTTAACAATTATAAAAAATCTCTAAATAACTTAAATTAACATTTTCTATTTTAATTCTTCACCTTAAGTATTTACATTGTGACATTTGTAAACTAATATTTTTTGTTTTTTACTTTTTATTCTCACACATTTATATTTAAATTTAATAATTAATTAAATTGTATTAAAATAATTATATAAAGAATAAACTAGTATATAGATCTATAAATATGCTTAGTAATGTTATATTAAAAAATTATTTTTATAATCTAATTAATATTAATAGATATAAAATATTAATAACTAATAAACTATTCAAACAAGTATAAAATATAATCATGTCATTGTATGTCATTTTGTTTGTTTAAATAATAAATTAGCTTTAGTTTTACCAAACACTTTTATACAATCAATTAATACAATCCGCTAGCGAAATCAGCTAATGCAATCAACTACTAGCTATCAACTAATATAATTTGCTATCAGCTATCTACTAATGGTCAAACATGATCTATATAATTTGGATGTACAATAACTAATGATACGGTGGGAGGTAGGTAGGAACAACCTACCAAATAATTTCTTTCAAACTGACTTTACCATTTCTGGTTTAGAAAATTAAGAAATGGATCCTCCACACTCACACATATACATGGACGAAAGCAGGGTTTTATATTAGGGGTAATGAACTTATAAATTTTAACTAGGACGAATTTATAAAATTTTAGAATATAAAAATAATTTTTTAATAAAAAATACATATATATTTTTAAAAAAAGTTTAAATCATGTGTGAATTTCAAAGTTTTAGATGCAAGTGCCCCTCTGGGTACATCCCTGCACATGTATTATGTATGTACACACATACAGACATACACGTATACTGCAGAATTCAACTTTAACATGCAGGCGAGTTAGTGGATTGACTTTATCGCATCATCCATGACTCATCATACATACACCTGCTAAAGCCTTATGGAAATTTCAAACGTCAAATTGCAACTCCTTAATATTAGTATGGATAAATTACTTTTTCCACCCGTCAACTTTCTTCTCTCTTGTATTGGTCATTAAAATTTAATTTTTTTAATTTAATCACTCAACTTTGACATTACTCTTATTTTAGTACTATATCGTTAAAGTTTCCAACGATATTATGACGTGGCATTTCTTCGCTTTAAGTAATTTTTTTCAACTTTTCATTTATCCTTCTTTTCCAAACCTACTTTTTAATTGTTATCTAGCATTTTTTTCTTAAACCGTCATGGTCGTTAACGATGAGTGGCGCTCTGCAACGATAACAACTTTATCTACAAACACCAAAAACATCATTGTGTTCTTACCGAATAACTATTGGTTCAATGCAAGGTAATATTTTAGGGTTTCAAATCTAACCACAAGAAAGAAGACAAACATACAAAAAGTAAAAAATAGTGTCGTATTCAGGGTCAAAGAAGAATGATAACACTTTTAACTCTTTGGTTGACGTGCTTCTTTCTAAGGTAAAATAAAAGTTTATATTTGGGTAATTTTACAGCTTTTAGTATTTTTACTTTAGGATTAATATTTTTTCTTCTTCTAAATTTCAATTCATGTGTCGTCTCCAGCAAGACTAACACTAAAATGGAGTTTATTTCAAGCTCAGTTTTTCTTTTCCTTTTTGCTTAATTCAAAGTATAAGCAAGCTTAATTCTTCTTTAATTTTTCGTTCCATTTGTCGATGGTGGAAGGACTATTATTATTTTTCTTTTCCCTTTAACACCATTGCTACCCACCATTGATTAACAAGATGATTGAGAAATACCCAAAGCCTTTAATTGGTGAATTTTTTTTATTTTACTTTTTGTCTCTGTTATGATGGTGCAGAATATGGATTTGAAATTGATCTCTATAACGGTGATAGTGTCTTTTGAAGAGGAAGAATGAAAGAAGGTTAAAAGGGAAAAAAGGTGGAGATTAGAAAATCAATAAAAAGTAAAAAAAAAACATGGGAAAATCTAATTCAAAATGTTTGTTAGCAAATTAGAAGGAATGGCCAAATTATGAGCAATGTCAAATTTGAATGATTAAATTAAAATATTTAAATTCTAATGACCGAAATAGAAGTGAAAAAAAATTGAGTGATGAAAAATAATTTAACCCATTAACCTTTAGCAAAACCGAATATTCCATTGATATATCAGAACAAAACGTGACTTGGATGGCACATTCTGAAACTTTATTATATAGATTATGATTTTTAAACACCCCCTTTGATTTTTGACCAGCTTTTGTTCACCCTAAAAATTAGACGTGGACGGCAACCAAACATTTGAAAAATAAGTAATACAACCTTTTTAAAAGTCTCCACCAGTTTCAATATATATATATATACACTAAAGATTCTCCTATTCACAAATTTCAACATCAAATAGGTATAGAAAATACTAACAATTATTAAAAGTTTTCATAAATAAAGTGAAGTGAATTTGGGAAAGATTGGTTTGGCATCCAGGGAATATACCTCGATACTCTATTGTCGCTTGGATGGCTATCTTGGATAGGTTACCTACCAAGAATAGATTGACTAGGTTTGGCATTGAGAATGATGGGCGTTGTTTGCTTTGTTCGTGTGTGGGTGAGAGTCATGAGCATCTTTTTTTTTAGTGTCTTTTTTTCAAGCGGGTTTGGGAGAGTGTATTGGTAGCTTGCCAAATTTATCATTCTTGCTTGCCTTGGGAGCAAGAGTTGAGTTGGGCTTGCGCTCGGTCTAAGGGGAAGTCTCTTCCAGCTTTGATTTTTAAGTTAGCTTGGAATGGATGCATTTATATGCTTTGGAGAAAAAGAAATTTTAGACAGTTTCGTGAGATTTTTAGGACCTATACTGAAGTTGTACAGCTCATTAAAGATAGCATTAAACGTAAAAAGTATGGTAGGATACAAGAGGCTCAAGAGCAATTGTACAGGCCCCTTTGTATAGCGTGGGGGCTGGAGGCATAGCGATATTGTACATTCTTTTTTGGTTGGAATATAATGAACACATTCATCTAAAAAAAAGTGAAGTGAATTTATTTTTAATTATATATTATTAATCACTTATAATAAATAAAAATGATCGAATAATAATAAATATCAATGAGAATGGATAGATAACAATACTTGGAAAGCTACTCCAAGAAAGAATTTTATACGTGGGAAATACAAAAAATCGTATTGCCTTGTACCGAAAGAAATACTCAAAATGCAATTTATACGTGTATATAAAAAAATGGGTCAAAATTCAAAAAGTCTAAAGTAGTACAAGTTTTTACGCGTTATCTATAAAACGATGACGGCTACACGCGCCTTCCTCTTCTCCAATCCCATTTTCCTCTCACCTAATTCGCATTTCTCCCAAAACCACCGGCTCTGAAGAAATTTCATAGATTTGACCTCTGATTTCAAGTTTCACTTTCTTGCTCCCCCTCTCTTCCGGTAAGATTCATCGTCTTCATTTTTAATAGTTTCCGTACGTTCAATCTGCAAATCGAGATGAATTGAGCCGTGGGATTCGCTTTTGATTCCTAGGGTAGTAGGGTTTCAGTTTCTTTTCCGATTCTTGTTTGTATATATTATATAACTGTTTAGATTGTAAAGAAATGTGGGGAAAACTATTGTGAATTTTGTACAGGGTAGTTTAAAGATTTTAGCATTCTTTTTTAGAGTGTTGTAAACTTTGACTTCCAAGTTTTTCACGGTCAACGATGTCGTCGGCTGGTCTTGTTGTTGTTCCGGTTCGAAACGAACCTTTGATCCCTCCCGATCACTTGTCTCCTGATTGGAGTCTTTGTGAAAACGAATCAATTTGGATATACTTGGCCCTTTCCGAATCCATGGTTCCGATGCGAGTTTTGGAATCGGATTCTATTGAATCCTTGAAGCTACGCATTCAAACCTATAAAGGTTTTGTTGTGAAGAATCAGAAGTTGGTTTGCGAAGGCCGGGAGCTGGCACGGAGCAATTCACTTGTCCGTGACTATGGAGTGAACGATGGAAATGTTCTGCACTTGGTTCTTAGGCTTTCTGATCTTCAGGTCATTAATGTTAAGACTACGGCAGGAAAAGAACTTACCTTTCATGTTGAACGAGGGCGTGATGTTGGTTATGTGAAGAAGCAGATTGCCAAGAGGGAGAAGTGTTTTTCTGATCTTGATGAGCAAGAAGTTGTTTGTGATGGGGAGCGGTTAGAGGATCAGAGGCTTATTGATGATGTATGTAAGAACAACAATGCTGTATTGCATTTATTGGTCCGTAAATCTGCCAAAGTTAGGGCTAAGCCTGTTGCTAAGAATTTTGAGTTGTCTGTTGTGGCACCAGAATCGAAACACAAACAAGATTGTGATGTCGGTGATGAAGAGAACTATCCTAGAAGATACAAAGCTGATAAAGAGGTTGAACCAAGCAAGCCTCTTGATAGGGATTTTGTATTGGAGCCTGTTATTGTTAATCCCGAATTTGAACTACCTTCAGTCATTGTGGTTTTGATTAACTCCACATACGATGGATTGTACAGTGGGAAAATTCCAATTAGGTCCGTGGAGGGGACTGGAGGAGTCTATTTCATGCAAGATTCAACAGGCCAAAAATCTGTTTCTGTTTTTAAGCCAATCGATGAAGAGCCTTTAGCTGTTAATAATCCTCAACAATTACCAGTGTCATCAGATGGTGAAGGGTTGAAAAAGGGTACACGAGATGGAGAAGGAGCATTCAGGGAAGTTGCGGCTTATATTTTGGATCATCCTAAGAAAGGACAACGCCAGGTTATATGGTGATGAGAAGGGTTTTGCTGGGGTCCTTCCTACTGCTCTAATCAAGTGTTTGCATGCTGGGTTTAACAACCCAGATGGTTTACCAACAGTCAAGATTGGGTCATTGCAGATGTTTGTGAAAAACAATGGAAGTTGTGAGGATATAGGTCCTGGGTCCTTTCCAGTCAAGCAGGTACATAAAATCTCTGTGTTGGATATAAGATTGGCAAATGCTGATAGGCATGCTGGAAATATTTTATTGAGCAAAGATGAAGAGGGCAGACAGTGCTGGTTCCAATCGATCATGGCTATTGCTTGCCTGAAAGCGTAAGTTTACTCAGCAATAATTCTTAATTTCCTGTTAATGCATGTTACCATTCTTGGTTTTTTTGTCTTTTTACTACTTTATCCATACCTTTTTTTAATTTATTGTTTCTTCCTTAGACTCTAAATGTTACACATGTACACAGGATGGTTTGAATTCAACTGTGAATTTAACTTGAATCATATTACAGATTCATGATTAGTAGGTCATTAAACTTGTATTTGATGTTACCGAGACAAGAGACTGTAATATACTGCTAAAATGATAATTATCATGATTTTCTAACTTATCTTGCAAGCTCAGTGCTGTTGCCACTGTGATTCTGTATCTAAATTTTCTGGTGGTGTTTTTTGTCTTGTGTGATGCTTATGAGTGTCATTAGGCTGTCATTTTGGTTTCACTACATTCCGATTTTTGGGTTTTATAATATCTAACATCTTGCCTTTGTTGTGTCTTGAAGCCTAATCACTAATCATATTTTCTGTTTCTATAGTTTGAGATTGCACATTTTTGGGTCTTTTCTATGTTATTTCTAACATGTTGCTTTTCTGTGTCCTGAAAACTAATCCCTAATAATATTCTGTTTTTATTTCTATAGTTTGAAGATTGCACATTTGAGTGGCTGTATTGGCCTCAAGCTCGCAAATCCTACTCTCCTGAGACAATTGATTATATAAAATCACTGGATGCTGAAGAAGATATTGCCCTTCTGAAATTCCTTGGATGGAATATGTCCCCAAAATGTGCACGCACCCTCCGCATTTCCACCATGCTGCTCAAAAAGGGTGCAGCGAGAGGACTCACTCCCTTCACAATTGGAAGTATAATGTGCAGGGAGGATTTGAAGGAGGAATCTGTGATTGAACAAATGGTCCAAGAGGCACAGGATTCCGTGCTTCCAGGCACAAGTGAAGCTGCATTTCTTGAGACTCTCTCTCAGATCATGGATTGCCATCTTGATGGGTTATGACAACACAATCTCGAAACAATTTGATAGAATTGATCTAGAGAATGTTGGTTTATCATAGTTAATAACTGGGTAGTTGCACATAGTTCCTTCTAGTACTTTGCATGCATTGCTAAATGGTTTATTTCTTCTCCTCTCATTTGATTCTCTATTCTTTATGGCACCTAACAGGTTGCCACATAGTTAGAGATGCACAATATTTCAATTGTTTATCAAGATGTTTCTGTTGGTCTTTTGAAATTTGAATTAAAGACATAGGTTTCTTTTCATTTCCCTGATATTTTTGAATTCATGATTTCAAGTATTTAGTTTTGAGTTGAAGTTACTATTAGTTTTGAAGTACTTTGTAAAACAAGCTTAATTGTTTCATATATTTTTACGAGCAGCATAATAATGAATTTTACACTATAAATATATAGGTGGCAAAGTGGCCATATTGCTGCCCAGTTTCAATTTTACAGATGAAAGATACAAAGAAGGTTTTCGGGTTGCTCCTCGGGCCACAGGCAGCTCAGATGTCGGCTGCTTAGTGATGTTAAAGTGCTTAAAGTGGATGGTTTTGAACAGCAATTGACTGACACTATGCAAGCAAACTTCAGTGATAATTTCTGAAAGTTGTACGAGACATTACCAGAGTCGAGCATCTTAGTTATTTTCCGACGTGGGAGGCCAAGGAAAAAGATCAAAAAGGAGTATTTGATTTATTGGTAGACCTTTTTTCTAACTTTTGGTGTCTTAGGTTTCACTGACCAAAGCCTTATAAATTGATAATATAAATAACCAAAATATTTTTTTTTAATTTAATGAGTAAAAATAAATATTTATGAAACATAGTTGACCAACCGTGTAGTTTATCCCAAAAAACTTTAGAGATTTGATATATATCATTCATCTTTTTAATTAGAGTCGATATAGTAAGAAGTGTAAGTGACGTAATCTTACTGACCAAAGATATTTTTTTAAAACAAATTTAACCGTTTGGTATTAATGTTGTGTTTAGAGGGTTAAACTAGCTTTTTTACCAAAAAAAATACCAAAAACAATGGAAAACACTCAAAAAATTGTTCTCCAAATTTTGGTTTGACCACATCGGGATTTTTCAACTTTTGCAAACTTTGGTTTGCCCCAAACCTTAGTTTATCCACATCAGCAAAAAACGAGGCGGAAGTAGATAATGAAAACGTAAATAGCAAATAATATTTTAAGTGTAGAATTAAAATGCATTTATACATAATTCGTAAAAAGTTTAGTCATATAAATGCTCAGCTTTTTAGATTTCAACTTTTTGTTGGTGCAAACTATATGAATTGATAAAAATCTTGTGTTAAGATCTTTGCTTGTGCAGGTTATGAAAATGATATATGCAGAAGAAAAAAACAGATGTTAATATTATAAACGAAGTGTGATGATGTGAAAAAGGAATCTTCCTTGGTCTGAACTCATGCTGCCTTTGGTTGAGAATTAATAGCGGATTTTGATGGAGGTGGATAAAGATTTATAACTAAGGGAACCACCAATAATGGCGACATCCTTAAGAAATTGAAACTTTTGTTTTATTTTCTCCACCTTTTGAGCTCTGATCCGTCACCCATGTGCTCAACCGCTAAGTAACAAAATTGACTCCGTGACTGCAGTGGAGCTTCATCCCATTTCAATCACAAGAAACCAAATCATTTTTTAACAAATTTGGATAGCCTTTATCCGTCAGTTCTTCTATCACATGGCACTGACACTCACCTTCACACATCCGACTCTAAGCTTAGCTGAGCACTGCAACTGGGTAGATCTGACTAAAAGACTTTAACTTTAAAAAATTTATAATATTTAACTTTTTTTATTACATTTTAGGTTAAATTTTTTGTGTTTTTTAATAAGTTTCAATATTTATTTTATAAGTATCTATATTTAATTTTTTTATAATATTTTAAATTTTTGAACAAGTATCAATACTTATAAAAAAATTCTCCCAAAAAAAATTTTTTAAAGGAAAAAAAAAATAACATTTTAAGTTTTTTGACAAATCAGGGTAAAAATTACTTCAATTTAAACTTAAAATATTTTTAATTTGTGTATTTGGAAAATTTTCCTTTTTTTTTTTTTGTTTTTCTAGAAAAAAAATATTAAGCAAATAAAAAGCACCTAAATTCAGGTTTAAAATATTTACTTAACCACCAACTTGGAAATTTTGCCTTTTCCTTGAACCACAACAAAAAAGCAAATTACTTTGTTGCATATCCAAACTCCAACCTCCCATTGATATGTGTTCCAAGCCCCTTGTTGGACTTGGACAGCACCCTCTTCGCTTGTTCCTATAGGGCAATTTCTCTTTTTATTAGCTAAACTTTTGCTCCATAATCCTAAAAACAAGCAAAAACAAGCAAATAAATTACATCCAAAATAAAATATTAGAACAATCATCTTAACATCATATATTAGAAACGACTCCATCTGCCCATGCCCATGATCCAGTGTTTTAAAAATTCTTATTTAATTTATATATTTTCTTGGAGTAATTGCCATTTCTCCTTTTAAAAGTACAACGGACAACCCGTGAAAACCCGCCAAACGACATTCTCTATTCCTAACCAGCTAAGCTACCCGTTTTTTTTTTTATTATCAGATTTTGTTCCTTCCTTTCTTACCCTCAAATAAAATAAAAATAAAGACCAGGGATAAAGTTTTGTCCCTTGCAATTGAAAAATAAAATTAAAAAGAAAAAGAAAACAAGCACCGCCATTTTTAAGCGCAACCACGGGGAGCAAACCCCACACGGGAACCCGCTAAATCATATGCCACCCGGAAACCCTGTTGCTGGATATTCCCAATTATGGTCATTCCGCTCATTGTCCCCGCGAAAGCAAAGCAAAACGTCCCGCTGCTGTCCACCGGTATCAAATAGTTCGTCGCCGGCAACGACACGTCAGCTCCTCTGAAATGCAACACCACCGTCGGTACCTTAACCGAAGTCTGCCCCGACAAGTCGAAACACGTGTCGAACAACGAAAAATCGGGTGCCCGCTTTAGATTCCTAGCCCCGAGACGGAACGCATCCCTCATTGCGATGTAAGCGGGTTGGTTCAAGCGGGTGACGGACGTGCCCGAGTCGATGATGACCCCTCCGTTTCCTTCTTGATCCATTGTAAACAAAGATGGGGTGATCTTGGGGACACGTGTCCCGCCCACGCTGATCCCTAGCAGTTCGACGTAGTAGAAAGTGTCGAGCTTTGGGTTTGTTAACAACGGAGTGAACAAGGCGCCTCGGGGAATGGCGGCGTCGCCGAAAATCAGGGAGGATGGTTTAGACGAAGCCGACCGGTCGACCAAACAGTAAGAGAACTTCCGGTTGAACCGGTTTGCTGTTTGGGAGGGGAATGATAATCTCCCCCTACCAAGGCCAAATAAACCTGCCGCACCAACAAACAACCCTTCATTGTCGTGACCGCAACCGAGCGCCACCGGTCCCACTGAGGTTCTTCTAAACGACAGCGTTTCAGTCGAGAAGTCGCCGAAAGTAACCGAACCGTCACCGTAGGATACTTGGTAAAGACACATCCGGCGTCGACTGCATCCCGATGAATCCAAACTGCGGCAAAGTGCGGATCCACAGGGAATACCGGCGAAAGAACGTGATTTAGTCGGGTCAAAAATTGGGTCGGATTGAGAGTAGCATTTCTTGCAAGGGGAACACTGTACCCAAACGACGTCGCTACCGGTGTCAAGCACCATATAAAGATTCCTGGCAGGAGTACCCACACCTAGGCGCGTGAAGTACTCTCCACTCCCTTGAGCAAGTCCGGAAATAATAGAACTGCTGAACCCAGAACGCCTTCCGGCCGCGCGTGGAGGGTTCTGGGCAACGGCTTTCGAAACGAGGGAGTAAATTGTTTCAGAACGGAGCACGTCGCGTTGCAGCCGCAAGTCAAAGAGTAGCTCCGGTGTATCTTCGGAGGACAAAGCGTCCACGTGGTGCAATTCCAACTGCACTTCAAGTGTGGTGTTGGAACTAACAGGGTCGAATTGAGAGGTTTCTTCGAGGGAGCTGGATTCGAGTTCGGAGTCGTGCCATGAGAGAGTGGGCGGCGACGGAAGAGGGCGGGGGAGTAGGGTTTGGAGCTCGAAAGGAGAGGAAAAAACGGCAGAGAGAGTAATCAAGAGGAGGATACTGAAGAACGAAAAGAGAAGCTTGTTATTCTATTACTTGGTGCATTCATCTATGAAATAGGAATGTTTACGAAAACAGGTCAATTCCTGGTTTCAATCATGGACTCAGAAGAGCATAATTAATGGAGCTAACGAGCAGAAACGGTATTTTTCATGGATAATCATTTTATTTGTACTTGAGATTATCGGAAATTGAGCTCAAGCATTCCAGTGTTGTGCTTGCTTACCTGATTCTCCGGCCATTCATGCTGCTGCTTTTGTTTACAGTAAAATAAGTGTACTATTGGTGGAGTAAGAGTTCCCACGTTTGTTGACTATCTGCTGTTGAACGTATGTGTGTATACATTTACTATATTATGGAGCCAACCTTCATAAAATTTCAACACTAGACCCAATAATAAAAACCCAAACTTTTTTTTTTTTCTGCTAAAGTTATAATTTGTTGAATAAATGAGAGTGAAACCAATCATCGCAGTAATTAATTTTGGGAGTCAACTCACAAGTCAGTTGTTAAATCTTAAAGGAAACTTCCCTTTTCCCAGATAATAATGAATTCACATCAAAGAAGGTGAAGATTAGAGAGAGGGCCACCCACCAATATTTATATGATTTGAGTGTGGCCAACAAACATCACCGAGAAATTGAAGCTTTTGTTTTTTCTTTGCCTTAACTCGCACCGTGACTCTAGGCCATCTAATTCTCAAACTTTATCATTTTAAAAAAAAATATTCATGCAATTATTTTCCAATATTTGTTTTTTGAAATAGCATTTGTCATTTTTACGTCACTAAATTATATTAAATTTTTGCTAATGATGGTTGCTTTTTAAAATTGAATATAATGACAATTTTTAGTAATTATGTAATACTTAATAACTAAATCTTGGATAAAAATAATAATAACTAAGGTAATAATGGTTACAATTATTTTAAGTTTTTAAGCTTAGTTAAGTTTATTATTTGTGATAATTTTTATATTCAATATACATAATAATTAATAATTAATTTGATAAATTTTAAAGTGAAATTTGATAAAAGCACCATAGCAGTTTCTTATACTATATTTTGGATTGCATTTTACTCCCTATTGAAATTATCAACCACTTAGTCCTTACTTATTTCAAATAGGAACAAAATAGTTCATTCAATAATTTTTCATCCATTTTTCTCGCTAAATGTTGATGTGACATTTTCATATTTTTTGGTGGGATAAAAATAATTTAATCATTATATTTTATCCAAAATAAAAAATAAATAAAAGTCCAAAATTCCTGAGATAATTAAACACTTCAAATCCTAAAATTCTCAAATCCATCTCATTAGTCCCTAAAACATGGAATGGGTTAACTTTTCTAAAAAAATGAATTGTTGAGGGTTTTTTTGTCCTTTTCCTTATTTTGGTTGATAATATGTAAAGGGATATTATTTTTTATTTCCTTAAAGTAGCATTTCATGATAAAACTTGTTATCAACGAGTGTTTGGTGCAATAACAAGACATATTATACTTTTAAGAAAAAAATTCGGGTTCAAACTTTAAAAATAACACTTGTTGAAAGAGAGAGTCACGAACCTCAAACATAGATCATAACAAAACCAAACAACCATAGAAAAATATTTTTTATTCGTGAATCAACTAAGAGTGAAGAATGTCGTCAATTCGTGAGTTTCAACTTATTGTTTTTTTAAACAACTCAGCTGTAAAGGATTTGGTTATAATTTAGACTGCATAAGCCACACGTGAGTAAACGGACCGGAACAACTTTTCAACATAATATTGTTGTGTCATCCATTCTTGCATTAGTAATTTCAGAAATGTTTTTGTATTTTTTAGTTCCCTAGCCTCATCCTCTCTTCTTCTCTGTTCACCGTCTAGTCACTGTCTGGCCACCATGACTGCTTTCTCACAAACTATACCTAAAAAATGATATGAATTTGTTCATTTTAATCATCGATTTTTTCCACTTTACTTGCATGAAAAAACCTAGAAATGTCACATTAGTACTTAATGGAAAAATAGACTGAAGTTTTAACAAATGACCATTTTTCTCCCATTTAAAATATGCATGGACCGGTTTGGAATTTTTTGCAATTCTGAGTCTAGTATAGGAATTGTAACGGTAGTTGACCTACCAAAATCATAATTTATTAACAAAACCAAGAAAAACAATTCTTAGAGAAGAGAAAATGAAAGATTGGGTTAGTATCGTTATTGAAATGGCATGGCATTTTCAAACAAGCAAATTACACTGCAACTGCAAAGCAAAATAATAGGCTAATAAGTAACAACTAATACCAGCAACAGCAAGTTGCTTCTTTTGGTCCTTTAAAGGGATAGCTTTAATTTTGCCGTATGAACAACGGTCAATAGTCAATGGTCAATGGAATACTTAAATGTCGGGTAATACCAGCCCCAGCTTGACCCAACTAATTGAAAAACTAGAACGTAAAAAAAGAAAAATATTGTAAAAGGAAATCACAATGCATTTGTCTCGTAAATCAATACTGTACAAAATGCAACTCCACATATTAGTCTTGGATTTTGCGTAAGAGAAAAATTATATTTAGGAAAAACCAGATTAGTGGATTGGTCAGCCAGGCATGATGCTGTGGTGAATTTTACTTAATAACATAACCCTTTTTACTGACAATTTAATTTTGATTAGTTTACTAATCTAAATCAGATATTGTAAAAGTTTATTATGAAACGACGTTTTCAATTCAGTGTATTTCATTCACAATGTTAAAATTTAAACTATAAACATTATTTAACAAATCTAGTATTTTATCTTATTAGACCAACTACTTGCTAGCAGGGATTCAAATAGCAGTCCGCTACCACTGTCCTAAACCGATATTGCGAAAAATAGTGATCCGCAATGATCACAACACATCTGTTACTGTCCGCAACCGTGATAAAATACCGCGATCGAAAATGCAGTCGCAACCGCAATTTAAATCTTTGTTGGTCAGTTTAACGGATAATTTGAAATAAAGCAATAATGCTTTGGGATATTTCATGTGTTCCAACCCATGGGCGGA
Organism: Hibiscus mutabilis; assembly: GCA_019671005.1. Taxonomy (NCBI): domain Eukaryota; kingdom Viridiplantae; phylum Streptophyta; class Magnoliopsida; order Malvales; family Malvaceae; genus Hibiscus; species Hibiscus mutabilis. The sequence continues at coordinate 11,507,508 of CM033756.1, forward strand.
CCTACAAGTAAAGTTTAAGGTGCAATTGACCCCACTAAAAATATCTATTATATAGAAATATTAAAATTTTATCAAAAATTTTTATAGTAAATATTAGAGTTGATCTCACTTGATTTATTGAGGTATGAGGTCATCAATACTTATTATAGTAGTATGAGATTTTCTTATACCACATACTCTACTCTGACCCTACTATATAAAAATTCTAACTCCGTCACTGTTCCAACCTTGGTCGTCCTCGTGACTTGGATTCAATTTCAATACCATGCATCTTTCTTTGCACTTGTTTTTCATGTTCGAAATGATGAAAACTAAAATAACGACACAAAATCTTTCTCCATATAAGAAGGCAGAGGTCATTCATATGGTTCAAGTATTTGAACATCAAATACTAAGTGGGTTTCTACCAATTTTAAGCCTTAGCAACATCAAATCTCCATTTTACCATTAAAGGGTCAACCAAAGCTTATCAAACCATAAACACCAAAACCATGCACAAAGCCTAATTTTATGAGTTGCAGGAAACGATAAGAATTAGTAGTGTACTAACCTCGAATTAGAGTTGAGGGAGAAGCCTTCAAAGACTCATTCCTGTTCATCCACACTAACCCCACCAAAACCTCAATCGCCACCATTTTAGCTCATCTTCACCTTGGTGTGTAGATCCTTTGCTGCTCATCAACCTTTCCTCCATCTTCAAAACGTGATCCTCTCTCAAACACTCAAAGATTACACATTTCACTTCAAACTTGGGTAGGAAGATAGATATGAGAAAAAGGAAGAAGACAAAGGGACAAGGGTGACTTCACCCTTCCACTTTTCTGCAGAAAAATAAAGCCCCCAATCAGCTCAATTGTCTCTAATTATGCTTTACCCTTCTTACATCTTTCCTAGCCCATCAACAACCCAACAACACAAGCCCAAAAGCTTTCCTTCAAACCCAGCAAGGCTCTTAAGGCCCAATATCTCAGAGCAAACGCGAAGCCCATGCCTCGGGTTAACATGACTCCCGGAATCCAGAATTCGGGTCATTACAACTCTCCCCTCCTTAAAGAAAATTTCATCCTCGAAATTTAGATGGATGCAAGAGAGATGTAACCTCGAAAATTTCGTCCTCTAAACCTAGAACCGGCTAAACCTAGGTTCTAATACCAAATGTAACAGCCTCAACCCGGATATCACCTCTGGGCCTCAAACTCAAACCATTACCATAAAATTTTGACCTAGTTTAGCCCAATCCACAAATCCATTATGAAAATCCATTTATTTACAACCCGATAAAATATAATAAATATTTGAAAACATGTACAGTGGAGCTCTCTTTTAAAATTACATTATAAACCTTTGACTTGATCATTTGAAAATCCAATTACAAATTACAAAATACAATAGGCTCCTACTAATACATAGCCTAATGACTTAAATATCGTACTCTGATAAAATGATGTGCTGGAATCCTTCCTTGATAATGCTCCTCCAAGAACAAGCCAAACCAACTAACCTGCGAATGGAAACAACGATTCCGAACGCTAAGCTAACAAAGCTCAATGGATACACCACCACTCAACCATGCTTCATACAAATCATAAATAAAGCAATGCAACATGAATGATATCATGGCAAGATAACAATGGCGCTACCATAACCGCCTAAACACAAAGCATTATGAATGTATGATTACGCACACAGCTCATACAAGTACCTCATACAACTACCTAGCATCACACAGATAACACCAACAACATTAAGTGAGGTCCGAGTCCACAAAGCATCGGAATCCTACACTTGAGTGAGGTCTGCGTCCACATAGCATCGGGATCCTACACTACGAGTAAGGCACGCGTCCATAAAGCATCAGGATTCTATACTCAAGGGGATGAGACCCGCGTCCACATAGTATCGGGATCCAACATTCGGGAAGTCTTCAAGGTGTTGCAACACACTTAGGGTATCCAATCCCAACAACAAGGGATGACTCGACTATCTAGGTGTCCCATCAGCACACAGCAAGGACCCTAGTAACCGCACAACTCTAAATCTCGACACAAGGGTCTTACCGCACACAGCTCTAACACCTTTACCATAGCCTTATGGTTCTTATCTATTATTATATCATCCCATTGAACTATTTATTCATTAGCATGCTTATAAAGTACACATTAGCCACTCTTATTAATTTATTTTATTATAAAATAAGACTCAACCTTATATGCGTCCCTTTTTCGCACACAACAAGGGCCTAGATTACCACACAACATCAACGATCCACCTAGGATCTCTATGGGTTCCATCACATACAATTTACCTTATATTTACCACGTTATTAGCCCGTTATTCTCATTCGGGGTTAAAATCTCCATTTCTCAGTTTTAATGTTTATTTTACACCTTAACGAACCCTTATGGCCCTTTGCCTCGAATTATAGAACCCCTAAACATAAACTCAACTTTCTTGGACAGAACGCCCAGCGAGTATCGATACTCCAAGGCGAGTATCGGTATTGCCATCTAGGTATCGATACTCCCCCATGAGTACTAATACACTAAACAAGTTCGAAAAAATAGACTCTAAGCCGTACTAATAAGTTACGTGCCGTACCGGTACGCCTCACCGGTACCAAGATCGGCATGTACCGATCCCTAATCGTACCGATACTCATACCTTGTGTACCGGTACGCTAAGCCCTACCCAGTCAATATAACAGTGGGTACCGATACGCCCCCTTGCGTACCGATATGCCAAAGCACTACTGGAATCCTTATCTTGCAAGGGGTACCGATACACGAGGAGGAGTACCGATACGCCCCTCACAACTTTTCCCCCAACTTACAAAGGAGTACCGGTACACAGCCAACCTGTACCGATACTCGCGCCAGATTTCAAAACCTGGAGCTTGGGATTTCACTAATCCCACCCTTAATCTCTATGTTAAGTCACAAATCGGTCCTACAAGTTATTGTGAAGGTATTAAGTAGGTTTCTACCAATTTTAAGCCTTAACAACATCAAATCTCCATTTTACCATTAAAGGGTCAACCAAAGCTTATCAAACCATAAACATCAAAACCATGCACAAAGCCTAATTTTATGAGTTGCAGGAAACGATAAGAGTTAGTAGTGTACTAACCTCAAATCAGAGCTAACGGAGAAGCCTTCAAAGACTCATTCCTGTTCATCCACACTAACCCCAACAAAATCTCAATCTCCACCATTTTAGCTCATCTTCACCTTGGTGTGTAGATCCTTTGCTGCTCATCAAACTTTCCTCCATCGTCAAAACATGATCCTCTCTCAAACACTCAAAGATTACACCTTTCACTTCAAACTTGGGTTGGAAGATAGATATGAGAAAAAGGAAGAAGACAATGGGACAAGGATGACTTCACCCTCCCACTTTTCTGCAGAAAAATAAAGCCCCCCATCAGCTCCCTTGTCTCTAATTATGCTTTACCCTTCTTACATCCTTCCTAGCCCATCAACAACCCAACAACACAAGCCCAAAAGCTTTCCTTCAAGCCCAGCAAGGCTCTTAAAGCCCAACATCTCGGCCCAAACGTGAAGCCCATGTCTCGGGTTAACCCGACTCCCGGAATCCAGAATTCGAGTCGTTACAAGAATGCCTTCGTCTGTGAGTTCTAGCCAGAGCATGCATTTAGGAGTGCTCGCTACTGCTGCTCATGCTTATACAACGCAAACCCTATTTGTTGTGTACTACAAGTCAAGGTTTAATGTTCATTCTTAATGTAGACACGGTTGGCGATATTAGCTTGTTTTTCTAATTATCTATGCCCTGAGTTTCTTTCCTTTTGCTCTTGTTAGGTCGAGCTGATTCATAATAGGAGTAAATAAGTATTTGGAAGCCATTAACAATGGATTCTCCGTTGGTATGCCTTTTAAGATGAGATTCGAGGGGGAAGACTCTCCGAGAGAAGGTATGTTCGTCTCGGTACATAGTTCTCTAATGTTTATCTTTTGTTTTTCTGATCCTTTTTACCTGTTGTGATTTCCTTTTCAAAATCAGGTTCACGGGTACCATAGTTGGAGTTGGAGATTCCTCTCCACATTGGTCAGAATCTAAATGGCGGTCCTTGAAGGTTGAATATGGTTTTGAATTAATGATATGAAATACTAAATTGTTCGTTTTTTATAGTAGTTCTACCCGACTCTTTCTGCTTTTAGATTCAATGGGATGAACCTGCAACGATACAGAGGCCAGAGAGAGTTTCTCCATGGGAAATAGAGCCATTTGTGACTTTTGCTCCTGTAAATCTTGTACAACCACCTGTAAAGAGCAAAAGACCGAGGCCTGTTGATATTCCGATTTCAGGTGTGGGAACTTTGTTCTTTGAAGTATTTTCAGTAGAGTATTGGGTGCCGACTTTATTAACTTTGATATATTAATTGAAATTGTAGAAATTACTACAAATTCAGCGGGTTCAGCCTTCTGGGGCCATGGTTCAACCAAATCTCATGAACTAACTCAAGTAGGAAGCACACTCGAAGTCCAAAGCAGTGAAAGCCAAGTTATGTGGCCAATCAGACAGAAAGAAGCTGATTACGGTCTTATCAATAGTAGTGGAGGTTATAACTCGAGGATTCGGCCTGAAAATGCCTGGCTACAATCACCTCTTCTGAATTTCTCTCTAAATATTTTCCCTGATTCATTGGGTGACAAAAACAACCCTAAAACACCACAGACTGCTGCGTTGGTCATGCTTCTTCGTTTCAATCATGGCCGAGCCATAGCCTAAAGCACGAGCAAGTTGAGAAAGGGGAAAAATCTGGGACTTCCACTGGTTGCCGGTTGTTTGGGTTTAATTTGACAGATAGAACTAGTGCAGCTGGCCCCACGGACAAGGAACAATCAAGCACAACGGTCGGTCACAATTGTGTTGGAGAATATCTTCCAGATGTGTCTCATACTGATCAGCACCCAGAAGCAGTTAAGTCTTCAAAGGAGCAGAAGAAAGTTGCACCAGAGACCTCAACCAAGGAGATGCAGGCTAAGAAGCAAGGTGCCTCTACTTCAACGAGAATTCGTACCAAGGTAAATACGTGTAGCTGCTTGTATATTCTTATATTGCCATTTCATTATTGAATCAATATTTGTGGATACCAAAGGTACACATGCAAGGGATTGCAGTTGGTCGCGCTGTTGACTTAACTGTGTTGAGAGGATACGATGATCTCATTAATGAGCTGGAAAAGATGTTCGATATCAATGGAGAGCTTTGCCCCCATGGTAAATGGTCCATGTATTTTACCGACGATGAGGGTGATATGATGCTTGTGGGCGATGATCCATGGATGTAAGTAACTTTGAAGAAGAACATCTGCTTTGTTGCTATTTCCATTATTAGTTTTACAAAACTGTTGTTTTATTTGTAGGGATTTTTGCAAGATGGTGAGAAAGATCTTCATATATTCAACCGAAGAGGTGAAGAAGATTAGTGCAAGATGTAAAATTGCGGTTTCTTCTTTGGAGGGTAAAGGCATTGATTCAGAGCATAGGTCTGAAACATGAAAGAAAGTTGGAAAACCCTTTTTTTTTATTTGTTATATATATTTGGTTTTATTTTGTTTTTGCTTATTTTGATTAGAGTAGTGAATGAAAAGCTACATTGGGGAAATGTAAAATCTTTTATGTATGGTAAAAGAATAGGAAGTAGGATCATTTCATTTGTAGGTTTTGAAATGGTGCGAGCCAACAGTTGGATGCATAGTCGGATGGAGGCTTTACCGACATTTTTGAACTTCTTTCTTTGGGCCGTTTCATTTCCGATGGTCCCTTTTGTTGCTGTTACGCTTCGATTAGTCATTCACCGGTGCTAGGGTATCCTATAGCAGTATCTGGTTTAACACTCCCACGGGCGGACCAATTGTTGTTTTCCTTTGCTCGATTGTCTTGGTTTCGAGCTTTGATGTATCTCCCGATGACTAAAGCCTATTTTGTTTCATTAGTATTTATGTTTAATGAATCTATCTCTTCTGATACGAAAAGAAATGGAAGGACTGTCATTTGTGAATACCGGTGCTGGTCCCTATTGAACATGTTCATCCACATTATTTGTCCTCAAGTTGTAAAAGGGTCGAGTGATATCAATTATGTTGATAAAAAGACAATAAAATTCTCATATTTTGATATCATAAACCAGGAATGAGGATGAAATAATTCACGTGGGGAACTTGGATTGGCAAGTGAACAAGGGCAAGTTTCAGACCATAAAAAGTGACCAGGTAAAGTCCAAAACGAGCCCACTTCTGAAAAAGGTACCATGATTCCTGTCGTGTCAATCAAAATTGGCATCCAATGAGCCTCCAGCTGCAATCCTATGGGATCATGATTATCCTAGTTCCTTGCACCCAAGCCTTTACACTGGTCAATATATTTCCACCAACTTTCATCAGGCTGCCACATTCTTCATTCCAAACTATGAACAGTAGAATAAAGCTGAGGTCACCAGCAGAGGTGCAAAGTAGATTCTTGGGTTTAGGTGCTTTCACTGTTTAACCTTGACTTTCTATAGGGATATGCAATGCAATGCAATCATTTTTTGCTTTATGATTAAGGTCAATCTGATTCGTTTTACTTTTAACCTACCAATTATTGGGATTGGTAAAAGTTTTTGTTTAGACGAATAGTAATCACACAACTCAAAGATGGCATTATTCTGTATAGTTGAAAGTTGAAACTCATTTTATTTCATGTCTTGTAAGATAGGACAAGATCATGGTCAAGTTGCTGAGAACTTGAGAGCTCATAGCAAAAATATAGAGTTAGATATCATGGGATCCGAAGCAGAGAAAGAGTGGAGCTACACACCAAAGCTAGCGCTGTTCTCATCTCCACAAGCGCACATGCAGTCGCCAGAAAGACCAGGGACGTTAACCCCACCATTGCACGCCTCAGCCTCGGTTCCTTTTCGCTGGGAAGAGGAACCGGGAAAACCTAAACCTTGTTGTACCACACTCACCATCTTCTCTAACCCCAATGACTTGGCTCAAAAGTGCCTGGATCTTCCTCCCAGACTGTTGCACGATGCCAAGAATACCCCAGCCTTGAAAGGTGCTAGATTTCAGTCATCTTCTTCTTTCAGAATGGGAAGTGAGTGTTACGGGTCCTTTCGCGGTGGCAGTCGTAGTCCCGAGTGGGTGCACCTTGGAACCGTGGTTCCTAGCAAGAGAGGGACGTACAAAGCAAAAGGGTTTCTTGGTTGTTGTAGGAGAAGGTTGTTCAAGGCTAGGAGAGACGTTGGTGGGAGTGGGAATAGCTATGTCTTCCCGTCTTCCGGGGATAGAGACAGTGAATGCAGCACCGAAGAAGAAAGTAATAGTACCACTACCACCAGAATGAAAAGGGTTGGAAGCTTCCGTAGCGCCTTACACTCTAAGTCCAAATTCTGGGTATGTTTTAATTTCTCAAGTTCATTACAGATTTTCAGTCTTTGCTGCTATCTCACTTGTTTCCGTAGTTTTCATCAGAAACACTGAATCAGCCAGAAGTTCCCAATTCCCATAGCCTTCTTCATGGGACAAGTTACTGATAATTCACTTTTTTTATGGACAACTAACAGCGCACAGTTGTTAATTGGGTGTCTGTGGGATGTTTAATTAAGCATAAATTTGGTAGATCTCGTTTGATGTTGTTGTTTGGATATGACAGACAACTATCTACAAAGGCTTCCAGCTATCAGTTCCATGGAGCAAAAGGGAAAACAAGGATGGATTCATGGGCTGACTTTTTTCGTTGATATTTCTGGTGTGAAATGAAAACGACTAATCAAATTTGAAATAAATGCCTATTACTATTTTGTTTCTTCTCTACTTGTGGACTCGCGGGGATGTATTCAACTAAAGTTTTTTTGTAGTGAATATGTACTTGCACGCTGTAGTTTAGTGGAGACATCCCAGCAGCCACAGATCCATTTATTTTGTCCCATGTTGGAAGTGTTGTGAAATTTATGGCTTACATTGGGCTAGGGAAATGTAATGCAAAGTTTGATCTAATCATTGTCTTACTTATTTGGGCTTGGGTCGGATGCAGACCCACTCATAATTTTATTTTTGTTACAGGTTGATTTTTTTATGTAATTTAATTATATATATATATATAATGTAAAATAATTAAAATAATAACATTTATAAATAATTGTTAAATCATTTTAAAAATCATTGAACCTTTTAAAGTTATAAAATAATGTTAAATTTTATTTTTTGTTATAAAATAAACATTAAACTGTTAAAGACCTTTAACAAGTTAATGATGATCTAACTGAGTTTTCCACCTAATTAAACTATTTTCACTTTTTCCCCTATTCCACGTAATGTAAAATACCTTTCAAATGGTTATTAAATTTCGTAAATATTCCAAAATAGTTATTAAACTATTTTTTTGCTACATAATGATCATCAAACCATTTAATTAGTACAAAATAGTCATTGAATTATTTAATTAATACAAAATCATCATTAAATAATTTCTCATCTTTCTTCCAAAATATTCCTCAGCCTCATCTTTCTTCTTCAATAAAAAGTAAATAATCTCTATCCCAAAATTATCATCGTTCAAATTACCCAACATCAAAGCTTCTTCGCCCTCGTCAACTTTAGCACATCCGTTTTATCAAATCCCCAAACCTTCCCTTTTCCAAACCCTAAACCCTCTATTTATCATAAACCTTCCTTTCAATACAATACATATTTAGTATATACATCTAGATTTATATGCAATTGAAAGAGCTAGAAAAAAATAATTGAAGCGCTTGAGAAATATTTTTAAAAGGTTGAGAAACAGATCAATGATCATTTTGTAATAATTAAATAGTTTAATGGTTATTTTGTAACATTTACAAAGTTTAATAACCATTTAAAAAGGTTTTATATTACGTGAAAAAAGAAAAATACGAAAATTAGTTTAATTAGGTAGACAACTTGGTCAATCTGCCACTACTATGTTAACGACATTTGACAACTCAATATTAATTTTATAATAAAAGTTAAAGTTTAATGTCTATTTTATAACTTTTGATAGTTAAATGATCAAAATGAACATTTTAATATTAATATTAGCATTTGTGGATAATATAGTTATGATAAGATTATTATAAGCTAACATCAAATATTAGAAATAGTAAAATTATTGCACGTGAATGTCAAATATCAAAATTCAAGCTTTATGTAACTCATCTCGAAAACGATACTAGCATTTGTGAGACATAAACCTTAATAGTAAAATTATTAGGAGACAAAATCCAGAAAAAACTGTGCAAAATTATATACCTTAAAGAGTGTATATGTTGTAATACTTTTTCACAATCAAATCCTTTTTATTTAAATTTATAATTATTTATAAAAATAAGTAAAAGGTATTATATACAAATATCATTTCTTAAAACCCTGAAAACCAATTAAATTAATCTTTACTATTGAAATTCAATTCGGTTAGAATAACTTAAAATTTGATATAATTTCAGCGTTTCACCGTAGTGGTATTGGTAGGTTACACCATTGCCTGGTGCATTCAAATTTAATGTTGATGGTTCTGCACGAGGTAAGCCAGAACTTTTTGGATTCGGTGGTGTTTTGAGGGATGCTACGGTACGAGTTATTGCGTTATTTTCTGGTTCGTTGGAAATTATGGATTCTAATATGGCTGAATTGCGGGCGATTGAATTTACTTTGACTATGCTCGTTGTCTCGCCTTGGATGGATAGCAGTATGATTGTTGAATCGGATTCCCGTATTGCAGTTGATTGGGTGTTGCAGACTCAACGACGACCCTGGCGACTTTGAGACCTGTTTGTGTCTATCGACTCGTTGTGTGCGTTGATGCCAAGGGTTTGTTTTCATTATGTTTATACTGAGGCGAATTCGTTTGCGGATGCCTTGGCTAGAGAAGGTGTTGATCGTTCAGATGTGTTTCATGCTTGTCTATAAGTTCGTTGTGCGAGTATGAGCGGTTATGGACAATTTTTGTGTGGCTTCAATCTAGTGGCTGATTCGGTTTGCTTTGGAGTTTACCGCACTGGGGGAGGCTTGTGCGGCTGTGATTTGTGTGCGTTGTGGATTTGCTTCACCGGGGAGGGTTGTTTTACCTTGTTTCGGTTGGGGTTGGTTTGTAGCTTTGGATTGTTCGTGATCTGTCCTGTCTTTTTGGTGTTTGTGTTTACGTTTTGTTATCTTAACCTTATTTTGGGTACTCTTTTCTTCTATTTAAGTCTTAGAGAAGTTTTTAACGAGGCTCAAACTTGGTTATAAACTTTAATTTAGCCGAGCAAAATAAAAATTGATATAATTTTATTGAACCAATAAAAACTGCATTTTCTGCAAAACCGCTTTAAACTGTTATCACTCTTTAATACAATTATATTGTGTGCTGCTTAAGGTCAACAATAGTGGCTGTAGTTTAGTGGTAAGAATTCCACGTTGTGGCCGTGGAGACCTGGGCTCAAATCCCAGCAGCCACATTTTTCGTTTTCGTTGTCTCCACATCCATTATTTTTTTCTTCTGTCAACACCAGAAGCATCTTCTGCATCCTGCTGCCTACTTACTCGGGAGGGAGACTTTATTTCGGCTTTCAAACTTTTCACTTTATTTCATCCTCCAAGTTGTATAATTGCGAGTTTTTTGAGTACCAAGATGATGACCCAATATGCAAGCATAGAAGATTTCAATTAAATTGAAATCATGGTTAGATATTTTAAAAGATAAACAAGTCTTGAAAATGAACAATTGATTCAAAAATTACTTGGATATTAAGTTCATCTTTACCTTCTTCAATCTTCTTCAAATGTTTTATGATAAGAACAAATATATGCCAACAATGTTTTTCATTGAGTCGATTTGAATGTTGCACCAACAAAATATATATTTCTCTTTCTATTTTTTTTTACCGTTTTAGTTTTTTATCCTTCCAATTTTATTTTCACTTGACTAAACAAAGCCTTATTCTCTCCACACACTCAACTTTTCTTGTTTTTGTCTTGAATCCTTTATAAAACCATGGGCAAATGCAAAACTACAAGTCATTCATCCAATTCCAGTCCATATTTGAATCCACAATGAAAAGTTAAGCAGGAAAAAGAAAAATTATTGAACATATATATATATATATATATATATATATATGCACGAAGGGTCCATTCAATTGAGAGGGGATATAGCTGATTTTCAATGTTAAATATAACATAAGTGCAGGCTATAGAGAGCAAGTGCCATACTTGCTTGGTTCAGTCAAGATCTAAAACCAAAAGTTGACCACCTCTTTGCACTATCCTTCTTGGTACCTCTGGCATCAAGAAGATTTTCAAGTGATTTCCCTTTTCTGTTCCGCTTCCTTCCGGCTTCTTTCAGGAGCTCGGCTAGCCTTTTCCTTTCGTCATCAGCCTCCGGATTTGCTGTTCCATGTCATTTTAAGGATGTACTCCAATATCTCAATTGCATCTTCCACCCTGCATTTAACCGAACTCTCATGTTCAATGGACTCCAATATCTCAATTGTCATTAATTAAGGTTTTTCTATCACTGATGTGCCTATGTAGCCAGAGCAATTAAACTAAATACATTGAGCACAATGACTTGAACAAGAACATGGAATGGATGTTGAATATTAGTGCTTACCTTCCAATGGCATCATAGGTGGCAGCAAGGTTGCTGTAAACTCCAAGAGTCTCTAAGTGACATGGGCCGCATTCCTGTTCCAATATCTTTCTCGCCTCTTCGAATAACTTGACGGCCTCATCTATTCTGTACAGTTGCACACTTGTCAGTCCCATTTGGTTCAATACAATTCCAAAGAAAGCTGATTTACTCTCCCCACTCGCACGGAGCTTTGCCACAGCATTCTCGAAAGAGATTCGAGCGTCCCCATACCTCCCGACCATGTAGAACATCACACCCATCTGTGCTTCGATTCCTGCGATTGTGCTTCTGTTGCCAGGGGTGTCTTCAAGTAACTTGACTGCCTTCTGAAGGAGCCTCAAAGCCTCTTCCAAAGCTTCATATATGGCTGCCACTTCAGTCAATCCACTGGCAATCTCCTCTGATGTAGTTCCGGGGACAGGCTTTGCATATATCCTCAAGGCATTCTCACAGTAGGATTTGGATTCCCTTAGCTTTCCAGTCTTGTAGTAAAGGTCGGCAAGCCGAATAAAGACGGATGCCACAGAAGGGTGGCTTTCTCCTTTTGTGGACTTGAATACCATAAGTGCCTTCTGGTAGGCAAAGATTGCCTCATCAAATCTGCAAATGGACAAATAAATGTTGCCGATGCTAACATCGATAGCGGCCACTTCGTTATCTTGACCATTAGCAATCATGGACATGCTAGCGAGGACAAGGTGCTCGAGGGCAGAATCATAGTCTCCCTTGGCCTCACATACAAGAGCCATAAGCCTGCGGTCAGCTGCTTCTTCAAGGGAAGCTGGTGCACTGTGCTCCTTGTGGATTTCAAGGGTCTTCTTGCAGAGCTTTTCTGCCTCGTCAAGTTGCATAGCTTGAACATGGGCCTCAGCTAAAGACCTGCCATTTTCAATGCAGCCATGCTACTTAACTTTAACACCATATTTAGTTAGGACGAACCTACAGGTACAGAATAAGACAACACAACCGGCAATATTCACTATATTTTCACTCTCTTTTTTTCCTTTCATTTCTCATGGTTGTTTTAATTTATCTCCGTTAAATTCATTTTTTTTCATGCAGCAGTTAGTAAATAAGTAGTGCGCCAGAGACAATACTGTAAATTACCTTCATAGATGCAGATAAGGAAGCGGTCACTGAACCATTACTTGGAACCTATAATCTTGTTTTTTTAGAACAATTTCTACCCACCATTTAGTGAAAGAGAGGATTTCAACTGAAAGTTTTAACCACTTGCTCTATAAATTGTTGACAATCATGTTGAAAAGAAACCAAATGCTATTACAGTCAATGAAACCATATATTATGTTGCAGTACCAATGGCCCTCGAAATCATATATATATATATGGAGGCAAGGAATATACACACAAATTTTCGTATACATATTATATTTATATAAACCGTATCTAAAATATTTTATATTTTGTTACCAATTTTTTTTATTTATATAAATTTTGATATATAAAAGTCAAAATAATTATTCATACACAGTTGGTAGAATAAATAATTTAAAATGATAATGGAGTTTTTTATATTTAATAAATAAAAAGGTGCGTGTAAACTAAAGTTTATACGGTCTGTGTATCAAATAATTTTTATGTTTTTCATTCCACTTATAGAGTAATCACCCAAAGATTTATATAAATATTTATATTTAAAAAAGTAAGAATTAATCAAGCCATCCATTTCACTCATCTAACGATCCACATAACGTGTAAAACTATGAGTTTTACATATGTGTAAGTGGATCCTGTCTCTCTCTATATATCACATTTATTCCATTTTTTTGTAATTCATAGCGTTTTAATTTTTTTACGATGTTGTTGAGTAAAAAAAACAGTTTATAAAAATTAGATTGTCTATTATATATATATATATATATATATATATATATATATATTTTTAAAATTATAAGTGAAGTGAAACGCCATATAGATTCATTTTTATATTTGAATCATAAGAAGTAATTTTTTTATTAAATAGGGAAAGATTATATTTTTCACACCGAGATTCAAACTCATACAAGTATAATAATATAAATATCTTTAGTCACTAAGTCCATTAGTGGATCTCATCATAAGTGAGTTAATTATTTTATCTAAAGATTACTTATATAAAAGGGTGAAAAAGATTAAAACACATTTATAATCATATTAATTATCATTTAAAAGAGAGAGATTTTAATCATTTCTTATTTTTTTAATATAGGCACTTAATTTTATTATAATCATTTCTTAACTGAATTAATACAGGATTAATCTATTATATAAAAATTATATAAATATAGGTAAACTAATCACAACAACTTATAAGCAAAAAATTAAGAAAGCTCGATGGGATTATAGTTGTGAGGATTAGTAGGGTCCATAATTAATCTTCAATGCAAATCCCCAAGCAACGACTTACACCTATCTTCATTCAATGAAACAATATAATTACACCTACCTAAACATCATTATAATTATTTATTATAATTATTTAAAATGTTATATTTTAATACACAAACTGTATAAAAAAATTATATAACATTTCATATTTAAGTCATAAAATCTAAAACCTAAAAGCTTAGCCCTAGCATCCTAAAACCTAAACTTTAAACCCTAAACTCTAACCATAAACCTTAAATTTTACGCCCTACAACTTAAACCCCTAAACCATAACATAAATCTTAAATTAAAAGGCTTGTGTAAACTAAAGTTTACACGAGCTTGTATATCAAAGTATTTTCCTTAGTTAAGTTCATACAAACTATTAGAGATTAATGATTAAGGAAGTTGTGTGCAAAGCTTACTAATTATCAACAAAGAATTTTTGTATTTAGTACCACTTTTACCCCCAAAAGACAAACATGCATGATGCAACTCACCAACAACGGTAAATCAAATAAGTAACAGAGAGTTACTTTACCTGCAAGTCTCAGCAAATCTAGGATCCAAATCCCCGAGAGCTTCCATCTGGATCCTCAACCCGGACTCATAGCAGTTAATGGACCGGTCCAATTGACCCATCATAGAATACGTGTCCCCTATGCGAGAAATTATTATATGATCCTGGTTCACCACGTCATCTGTGGTCCAATTTAATAAAATTCATTCATTTAATGACATATAAGAAAGATGTGAAAATTCACTTTAAAAAAATGAGATACAAAATTATTATTAGATAAAATGATGAACCAGACTCATCTAATAATTTTTCTCTATACCTACATACACCCAGAAAACTTCGCCAGCGCATCATCCGTCACTTCAATCGACCGCTCCAAAACCGGAACCGCTTCCTCAAACCTCCCCAAGCTACTATAAATCGCCGCCAGCACGTGCAAGCTCATCGCCAGCTCCAAACCGGGTCCCGAACACCTTTCGAACGATTTCGAGGCTCGGATGGCGTACTCCAATGCCTTATTCGGGTTATCTCCGGAAGCGATCGTGTCTCGGGCGAGCTTGAGGAGAAAAGGACCCAGATCCGGATTTTCGAGAGAGGACTCGTCTGTGCCGAAGTTATCCGGGGTTCTTTTCGTCGACTTGGTACGTAAAACGGAAGGTGATGGAGATGGAGGTCGCCTGGAGCCGCCTCCTCCTCCTCCATTTTCAGTTGCGGCTAGGAGAACTCGCAACGGCGTGGCATTGGGTGGAGGAGTTTTAACGGAAACCAGAGCAGGCATTGTAAAACTGTTGGTTTGGAAGGAAGCAGTAGATGGGATTTAAGAAGAGAGGAAAGGGAAGGGAAGGTGAAGGAAATGATTAATGGTGCTGGTGCTGGAGGGTTGCTTGGAGGGAACGCCTCATCACATGATATGATGTTCACAGAATTTGGCTACTTTAAAAAAGGAAGGAAAGAGAGAGTTACACTTGCATGAGTGAAAAGAGTCGTCTTGTTTACTCATTATTGCAGAAGGTTATGACTTGGTTTGTAAGGAAGAACTAAAGAAAAGGGGGGTTGGCTTTCATTTCACAGCCCGTGGCTACTAATCTGTTGGCGGTGTTTGGTGAGGGCTGAGGTGAGAGTAGGGAGGTGGTTGCGCCACATTATTTGGTGTCAGTTGTGCCATAACACTTGACCTTTCTTTTCTTACACTTGTGTTGTTCATTGATTGAGGATAACTAAGTGCCATAAAATGATAATGATTGGGTCTGAGTATGACAGATGAACTTGGATGGCATTCACCCTCCACACCAAGCTCATCTAGTCCAGTGAATGCACTAGTCTTAGCATAAAAGAGTTGCAGACTGGAACTGAAAGAATGAGAAGAAAAAAATGTTGATAACTGCGCATCCGGGGAATGAAACCATGGTCAGTACTGTGGGACTAAAATATAGTATCAGAAAACCAGGAGATCTCACAGGATATCTCTGCTATACATGATTGTATTACTTTCTCCCAAGCCAATTGCACAACTATTTCTGAAAACTATTGACATCTTCTCCAAGGCTAGTGGACAGGCCATTCACTTCGAAAAATCAGCTCGTTCTTTTCACCAAATGTTGACACCAATAAGAAAAAGAAGCTCTGCTCGATTATGGCGTCCAAATTATGCTTAAGAATTACAAATATCTCGGTCGTGGGGAAGAGGGAAGAAAGAAGCACTCTCCTTTATTTTCGAAAGAATTCAAGTTAAACTCCAAGCTTGGAAAAGCAAGCTTCTATCTCAGGCAGGCAGAAAAATTTCTCATAAAATCAGTTGAACGGCCATTCCTTCCTACTTTATGCAAAGTTTCCCTTTTCCAGTCACCTTTGTGATTCTCTAAATGCAATTATTGTTCGATTTCCGGTGGTTAAATTCCGAGAATTCGAGTGAAGGAGTGCATTAGATTCGTTGGAATTCTTTAGTCTAAGGAAAATTTTCGGAGGCATGAGATTTAGGAACTTCAAAGCTTTCAATCGAGCTCTTATCGTTAACGTTAAACAAACGTGGCGTCTTATCCAAAATCCTAATTCTCTTTAGGCTCAATCACTTCGAGGCATTTACTTCCCAAGTGAAAATATTTTTACTGAGAGAAAAAAAAGAAAAATCTTTCTTAGGCCTGGACTAATATGGTTGTAGAGGTGGCAAACGGGTTATTTTGGGTCTTACTACATTCGGTTTAAGTTCAGTTCGGTTCAGGTCTAGTTCATTTTAGTCCAGTCTATGGTGATTTCGGTTCGAGTATCAGGTTGAGATTTCGGGTCGGTTGATTTTTAGTTCGGTTGATTTCTGGTCGGTTATTTTCGGTTCGGGTCAATATCGAGTTAATGGGAGATCGATTGGTTTAAGCCGGGTTTTCAGACCGAGTTAGGTTTTTCCACCCCATATATGACTTTATATAGCATATATATATTTGGTTTTTTGGTGAGTTGTGCGACAGTTCACAACCCATATTTATTTATTTATTTTAATATATATTTTTTTATTTCGGGTTGCCTTCCGTTTGAGTTCATTCGGTTTGGGTGAAATCAGTTTGGGTCCATTCTCAATTCAACTAAAATTCATTTTTGTTTAGTTCAATTTATTTCGAATTTCGGATCAAATTCGAATTATCGTGTTCGGATAAATTTTGAATCTTAATTCAGATAAATCAATTCAATTCTTAATCTCGGATCAAGTTTACCGAGTCTATATGGTTGTAGACATCGACACTATCAAGAATAGTTCTAGGTGGAACTTTGATAATAGTAAAAGCATTTGTACTTGGGAGGATCGCTGGGTCTTTTCTCTCTCTCAGGATTCAAAATCAATTTTGAAAAAGCAATCAATCAGGACATTTTTTTTGGCTAGCCACCTCATTAACAGCGAACGAAGAAAATAGGATATCGAAAGCAATGAAAATTTGTTCTCAGAGGAAGAATTTAATGCCATTAGATCAACCTCTGTTTTTTACCAAAGGAAACAAGCTTCGTTACCACAAAACAATTGCATACAAAGAAATTGAGACAAAAAATCGAGAAAAAAACAACCCTAAAAACCGAGACAAACAAGGGCAATCGAAGCCCAACAAGAAACCCTGACCAGATAGGGGAGGGCAAGCCAAAAATGGCATAAAAAACATACGACAGATACAGACCAAACAATCGCCATAAGCAGCTCCGGGGCATGGAGGTCTGATCAGGGATAGCTCTTTAGTTGGAGATGACTTCGTTAACCCTTAGATTTATAGTCCGCATCACCGATGGACCACCAACGGACGCCACGAAACGACCACAAGACTAGGCAGCAAAGCTCGTTGTACGACAAACAGAGACTTCGAGCTACAACAGAGGGACCTTCTTTCTTAAGAAGAACCGAGGAGAATATGAGCTTAGGAGGTGATTGGAGATGATGGAGAAGCATCCGAGGAAGCAGGAGGATGAACCAAAGTTGGCTCCGAAAAAGGTTCTCCAACCACGACGCCGAACCCACTGAACCCATTGTCGACGAGGAAGAAATCTTGCTTTTCGAATCACCATGACTTCGGAGTAAGAACTGTAAGACATCGAGAGGAGTGGCCTCTGCGAATGACGAACGGGAACCCTAGCCAAAAGCTAAGAGCATGACAGACGGTAAAAACTCACCCACGGACAAGAGAATGGCAGGAAGCTGGTCGTCAGAGAACGGACGACTTCCGACGACGTCAGAGCCATTCGAACGAAGACTACTCGATAATGCAAAATGAAATAGAAAACTTGTTTCAGAGAAAAGGGCTCTTGGGTTCAACCTGCCTACGGCTACTAGTTGACTTTGGTAATTAGATATAAAAGTCTAGATCAATCTCTGTTGGAAATCCTCAATGTGAAGACTACATTGTTTGGCATCACAATTCATAATGGGCTTTACATTGTTAAGTTAAGATATCACCTCATCCTTAACAACTTATAACAGCATGTTAACTCCTCAAAAGTACTAATTTTTATGCATCTAGTGTCATGCTTTCGCTTGTCTTTAGACGTATATTCGTACATTTAGTTAGTAAAATTATGCATTTATATTAAGGAGTTAGGAGTTGTATCTTTTGCCAGAATGAAGGGTTGTTTTGTTGGTTTTGATGCAGGTTATGAGCAGGGCAGGCTTGGCAGAGTAGCGCAAAAACAGGAAGAAGGAAAAACAAAAGAGAATTGCCGAGTCACAGTTGGCAAAGTTGGACCAAAAGTTGCCAAGTTTGGTTGGCAAAGAAATGACGTCCGATGCCCGGTCAAAGTAGCCGTAGAACCAAGTACGCGCTTATCTCAAGTGCATAACCGACTTTCAAATTCAAACCCAATTGAAAGTTTAATTATCACTTTGTAACAAAATTGATAGTTTAATTATTATTTTATAATAAAATTGATACTTTAATTATCATTTTGTAACAATTGAAAATTTAATGATTAAAATGAACCTTGAGACATAATTTAACGACCATTTATGAATTTTACTCTAAATAATGTCACGTCCCAATAAAAATAAGTATAAATTCCTAATCTTGTTATGTAAGCATAATACAAATATTCAACTAACAAACTGAGAACTCAAAATTAAATGACAACTTCTAAATTTTTAACTCTCAAAATCAATCCAAAAATGGGTTTTCCTGTTATTAATATGCCATTTCTTTCGCATTTTAATATGCCTAAAGAAGTTAAGAAGATGTCTAACATGTTAACTAACAGAATTTATATTCATGTGGTAAGTAACTAAAACATGTTTTTTTTGGTAGATGAATGATATTGGAAAATTAAGACCACAATTTGTTCAGACAATTATCATTCTAATAACCCAATTATAGGTTGAAATTGGATAAAAAATAGTATTGTTGTATCATCCTTCATACAATTTACATTGGTTAAAAACTTCCCATCTTCAATCACGAAAGCACTGCATGAAGACACAAAAACATAAGAGCAATTAAATTTTAAAATTATTACACAACACAATATGGAAGACATTCAGAAACAGGTTAGAATCTTGCCTTCGGTTGCTTGGAAGGGAACAAAAAACCTTCACAACAGAATTAAAGAACATCACAACTTTTAGATTTCCCGATTCAACCTAGATTGAAATGAAACAAACACCACTACATAAATTTCCTTCTTCTATCTCTAAACTTCTACCGTAGGATTATTGAAAGTCAGAAAGATATCTCGACAAATTTACCTTGAAACGAACAACACTGCAAAAATTAGCTTTCTTTTCTCTTTCTGTATTTATTATTTTATCGTTGATAGCAAAATTGACTTTTTAAAAGATCTTGTCAATATAATAGAAGATTGTGATTTTAGAGATTTCATTTCATCAGATGTGGTATTGGTCCACAATTTTTTTTTGTTGAACGTTCTTTAATATCGGTGATAATGCAGTGTCTCTCTTAGAGTAAAATTTTAAAGAAATAAGTGTTTAAACATTGCTTTGATATCATTTGTCATTGAAGCTAGAATTTTAACCTAACAAACCGCGCGCCTTTAGATGATATTCTTGTGACAAACGCCTAAGTCAGTCTGATAACTCTCTTCAAAAGATCAAACACTTCTAAGGCACTGAAAAAACATAAAAGCTTTTAACTAGTAGAAGCGAACAAATGAGAAAGCTACGAAGTACAACGAAGAATATAAGAGAGAATTCAGAATAAATGCTTTGTATTCTATCAAAGGATGGATGATGCAAATGAGGTAGAGAAAAGCTCTATTTATAGTTGAGTCTCCTTACATCTGACGGTTTCTATTGATTTACATCAACGGCTAAAATCGAGCTCACTTACCACAATGGTACAAAATCGAAATATTCCTTAGGATACAATCTTCTATCTAAGAAAAGTATCTCCTATGTTCACATAGGTCAAAGTGCTTGGATCTTCTAGAATCATCCACGAATCAGGCTAAGTCTTGTGGTCTCTTCAAGTCCCAAATCTCTTTAATAACCCCTTGGGCAGCTATGTGCGCATATGACTCGGACCTGAAGTTGCGGGTCGTGACAATGTGTTGGAGTTGGGGCGGATCTTGATCAAATAAGTTGGGGGACTAATTAAAAATTTTGAAAATTTTAATTTAAAAATTTGGAGGTCTAATTGAAATTTTTAAAGTTTTTAAGACTTAATGAGAATTTTTTTTTAATTTTTTTAAAAGGAATTGATTAAAAATATTTTTAAAAAATAAAATTTATTGAGAATTTAAAAAATTTTGAATGAGCCAAATTAAAAGTTAAAAAAAATTCAAGAATTAAAGGTAAATTATCTAAAACTTTAGGGTAGCCAAGGCCTCTCTGGCTTCCACCAAAGTCCACCTATGTGTTGGAGCATTGATTAAGTTGCAGAAGTTGGTTTGCTGAATTCTTTGATATTATTGCATATTCTTTGGAACATTCTTTGGTTTGCTTAAGCATTGATTCTTTGGAACATTCTTTTGCTCATGAAAGGCACCCATCAATTCATCGACATGTCGCTTTGGGATAGAGCATCCACCGTGCGTGCTTATATCCGACGGAGTTAGGGTTGAATTGCAGAATTTTGTTATATTGGTGTCAGTTTCTTTTTACTGCATATTTGTTTTTAGTCTTAACCATATAACAAGCGTCTAAACTTTTTTTTTAATCAAAATAGGTGTTTAACATGTTATTCCATAATCATTTATCAATCAAAGTGTTTTTGAATTAACTTTTGGGACTTTAGTTTTCGATTTCACAAAAAAAAAATATAAAAATAGATGGGCATAACTGAAATTGATGCACCAGAAATAAATGAGTTCTCACTTTGGGATTTGGATTGTTCGATTTCTCAAAAACGAATCAAATTTTGGAGAACAATTACTTTACAGTTAAACCCTGTTTTTATTATAGGAATCTCATGTGCCAAAGTCGTAGTAGGTCCATTTATTGGAAACCAAAGGTTAATGGCTTCAACTTCAATAGAAAACGGTTGAGTAGATTTGGCAGAAGTTTGATATTTGGGTGGGATTATTAATATCATTGGAGTGGAGACAATAGAGGGATAGAGATGTGGAAGTAGATTTGAGATCAATAGGTGACTAGAGAGAGGATGGATCTACTTATTTTCATTGATTTAATAAACTGTTTTTAAGAAATAAAAAAACAAATTTATTAAATTGTTTTTCAAGAAAATGAATAGATAACAAATTCAAATATATAACATCATACTAAATCAAATTAATATCCAAATCTATAAAATACAGACAACAAAAATCAATTGAAGTCATGAGCCTTATTACATGATCTATGCTGTCCTTTTTGTAAGGGTGCTCAAGAAGAAAACATTCTAATATGGTTATTCATGGAATCTAATATCCATTGTAGGAGGGGAAATCAAATTAATGCATACAACATTCTAATATAGTTCTTTAACATCAACATGTACCATGCATAACATACATGTTTAGAAGATGCCAATGTGCGTCCACATTATGGTTTTAGAAACTGAAACCAATATCAAGGGTTGACTCTCTCTGAACTCCAGCTTTTAACTCCATTCGTATCGAGTTCGGATATAAACTTAAGCCTCTGGTTATTCTTCAAATCCAAATAATCAACCTGCAAATTATTATAAATTCTTAAATTTAAATACAAGTAATCGAAACGAAGTAGATATAGCTCCCTGTCCATTGCTCATTTCTAACTCGGACTTTTAGAAAGAAACTGTAAGTTTAGACAAGAGGTGACCTGATCAGGATCTAGAACCAACAGACAAAATGCAGCAACTGGGCCAATCAAAGGATCAAGACGAGCTTCCTCCTCACTTTGGCACTCGCTTATGCGCGGCAGACCAGGATGAGGTCCCAAGTATTGTAGCCTTGATTTAATAGAACTAGCAAACCAAGATTTCTCCCTTTGCTGCAGTATAGATACAATTAATCTATAAATGCATGCATATTAAACGAGCAAATGGAATGGCCATAAGTTCAAGCATGCTTAATTTCTTTAAAGGAGATTGAGACAACTAGTGTTTAAACATTGTTATGCATAATTATAATTTAACTTATTGTAACAAAAGAATTGTGATATAGATTATAGATTAAACAGCAGGATTCTATAGAGTGGAAATATATTTGGTAATTATGTTCTACAATATTAACTATGACTATGGCACCATCATCAATTCAATAAAGGCTTTCTGGTAGCTTCAAAAAAACCCTAATCCTAAGACATTGATAACTCAAATGGGGGTTGATTCTTGCCTAACCTGAAGCTTGAGGGTGTCAGGATTGGAACAATCAATAACATCAACTCGTCCGCTGATTCGAAACTGCTCCCATGAATCAGTAAAGTACCAACAAATCTGCAGAATTACACATAATCAATAATAAAAGAAAGATTCAACAGTAAACCCTAAGTAAAGTGCACAATGTAAACAGGTTATTGAAAATAAAGGGGGGTATACCTCAAATATAAATTACCTCAGCAAAAGGGCAATGTTTCAGCTCTTCTATCTGCAAAATTAACAAACAATTCAGTGCCCATTTCAAAAAATTTCAAAAGAAAAAAGGGCAAAACGTCAGAATTGAAACAATCATGAAAGAGAGGAATATTAAATATAAAGAAACCTTTTGAGTCCTGTCATCGGTGTTGATATGGAGCTTCTCGCTGTTCTCTTGAAATCCTCTGTAAAGTAAAAAAAAAAAAAAAACAGTTAGAACTCCAAACAAATAAAACTATAATTTCACAAGAATGTGTGATCGTGTACCTAAAAACCAGGGTGCGATTGGAGGGTCTTCCATTACATCCAACAGTTGCCTGAAACAGTAAGAAAAAGTAGCAAAAACTCTTTAAGAAGAAATCACGAAAAAGAAAAGAAGAAGAAGAGAGTGAAAAGGAGAAAGGCTAACGAATTGAAAGAAGGAAGAGTGCTTGAGATGGGAATTGGATTCCAAAGCGTTGAGAAGAAGCTGCTTCCATGGCGCTGTTATCGTTCCCATTCCTTTGTATTCTCATTCGGATACATGGATTTCCAGGAGAAAGGTGAAGCCCCCATATTTGTCCCAGTCGTTGGACCGTACTTGGGCCCAATGTTAACGTTGGTCTTCATCCCCTTCATGAATAGCTAAACAAAAGCCTTATTTTTTTGGACTGACCAAAAATAAAACAACTCTTATAGAAAAGTATACCAAATTAAGTATTTATGAATTTAAAAATTATTTGTGCATTTTTGTAAACAAAAACCAGCATTGATCAATTCCACCGAGGATAATAAAAACGATCAATTGATTTTTATTTTTTTTGTTGTTTTTCTAGTAAAAGTTGCAGTCTTTAATTTTTAATTTATCAACTAGTGCATGCGCTTATTAATTAAGAAAATATATAATTTTTATTAGGATAAACTACAACCACGGCCACTAGACTGTTATTAAGATTACGTTTTTCTAGTAAAAGTTGCAGTCTTTAATTTTTAATTTATCAACTAGTGCATGCGCTTATTAATTAAGAAAATATATAGTTTTTATTAGGATAAACTACAACCACGGCCACTAGACTGTTATTAAGATTACGTTTTTGTCACTAAACGTTTTAAAAAATATTTTTCCGTCATTAAACTGATCGTTTTGTATTATTTCAGTCAGTGTCATTAAGTTCTAAATGGATTATGTGGCCATTAATTAATTGACATAATAATATATTTAGCCCTTAATTGTTACACATTTTATAAATTTGATCCATAATTATAACAATGACCCTCAATATTTTCATATTTTAGGTTTAGCCCCTAAAGATTAAACAAATCCCTCTTTCATTTCAGACATTATAAAAAAAACCCCTCAAACTAAATCTCCAATTTTCACGCCTTATTCTCCTTCAAGCCAAACAAATTCATAAGATGTTTATTGTTTTGAAATTAGAAAGTTTACTTGAAAACAATTAGAAGCATTGAATATATATGTATATATATTTGACAATGACAACTGAATTTTATTTATAGTCATGAAAGATATCTCAATTACAACGTATCTAAAAGAGAAAATAATGAGGACTATTCCATCAAAATTTCATACAAAGCCCAAAAGTGCAAAGAAAAGTAAATACTTTCATAGAGATTAGCATACCGACAAAATTCAGAAACCTACCTGAATCTCCTTATCTTTATCCAAACAAAACGCTTTACAGGGTGAAAAGGGAGTGGTGAACGAACCAAACTATCAAGCAGGTTCCGCTACTCAGGTTTGATTACATCGGCAAACAACTATCAACCGAGTGTGAATCTATCTTTCTATGACCACCGACAAAATCAAAATCAGAAGCTAGCGCCGTGAAGATCTCTGTACGAGCACCAAACGACGGCTAAGGTATGTTGAAATCATACCAAAACGACAGATGAATGAACCACAAAAACAAAGAAAAGCGTGCCACAAAAGCAAAGGAAACACGTGCCACAAAGACAAAGATTCTTATTAAAAATATATAAAAAAATAATCCTCGGTGGTCGACAACCAGTACTAAAACCAGTTGCCGACCACCGACCAAGGAAGCAAATGTAAAAGAGGCTACGGCGCAAAAGCATTGAAAATATCTATCTTCACCCTTAGCTGATGATTATATCAACAATTCAACAGAAACAAACTCCTGCAACATATACATTAGATTTTAACAAATAATTATAAGGTGAAATGTGAAAATGGAAAGCATGCAAAAGGGCTTTGAAAAAAGCTTTATAGAAGTGAACAATGTAGGCGACGACATTACAATGAATGTAGAGAAGGTGACTGGTGCACATTTTGGTTGTGGTGTTAAAGGTTATTACCTAAAAGATTGTCCAAAGTATATAGACTCTGAAGTTGTAGCTCTAGAGAGAACTACACCAGCATTCGGAGGTTGTAGATGAGACTTGTAATATGATGTCGTGATTCGATCGACGATGATGTCAAATTCGATAAAATTTCAATTTTAGGTCCTAAAAATATTATTTTAATATGTTAGACCAACCTCGACATTGAAACGAAACAAATTAAAGCTTGAATTGAAGAATTGAATACCACCCTAATAGATATCCCAATGCACAATATCAATTCAAAAGGTACAAGTCAAATATCTGAAAATGTTTGAATCCATACTATCCATTACCATTCCTACTCTAATAGCAAAGGTGAAACCGTTCACCATCAAACAAAACATTTTGAATTGCATCTTTCATTCAAATTCGATGCATTTGCATGTATTCTAAAATTCTGGCACCTCCTAACTCATCTTCAAAAACTATAAATCCTTTTCTTTTCTTTTTCTTTTTACTAGAGTTGAGTATACTAGCAATGGTACATAAGATCCTTTTTCACCCAAAAAAAGAAAAAAGGAAAGAAACAAGAGGAGCAAATCCTCTATATGCACATATTCTTTCCTATAATCAACCCTTGCAAATTGATTCCAAGGGTAATCAAAAATTGAATACAAAGCTTTATGAATGACTTTATTGCTTGCTACATAAGAATTACCTTGTATCGCATGGGGTTGAGACTAACATTAACAGCCAATGATTTGCAGACTAAATACATCCTCCCCAAGCTTGACTTAGTACGGAACTGGTACATCACTCTAAGAATGTGGGAATGGACCAGCAAGTCATTTGACAATGACACCTTCCACTTAAGAGAATGCAAAGCAGCTACCAGAATCGTCCAAAATCAGTTAACGCGTCATGACGGCCAGGCCAATTATTCAGCTTGGATAAATCACACCAAAGGGAAAAAAAAGCCCCACTAGTTTTTTCAGAAGTTACTCATGTCCACCGAATATATAATTCTCCTACTGTGTTCTAAAAGATGTCCCTCCAAAAGACCCCACCAAAATATCTCCAGTTGTAGAGCAATACACCAAAGCTTGAAATGGGACTCCTTGGCATGACCCTGTCAATTGGATTCACTTTTAATAAATCAAATAAATAATATCGTTAAACTGGATTTTTGATCCAGATAAATTCAAGTATTCAACTGGACATATCTTGACAACCGAGTGAGCTAAAGTACAGGAAAAGACTGTTGACTAGAACTAGGATTTGAGTCCACTATAACAGACCTGTCAACTTTGGTTGGCCTGCTAAGGAAATAGTGCCTTGACATCAGATTACGGTGCGCATGTATACGTCTGCTCAACTCAACATCCTGATGTTGCTGTGGATATAACTTGCACCCAATCATTCACAAGTGGGTAATCAACCTAGCACCAATCATTTTTAGGCCTGATTTCAGACGACAAAAGCTTCCAATACGAGTGATGTAATTCTTTCTTTGTCAAGATCAAACAGCGACATTTCAAAGTCATCTCAATAAAGCTAACTGTGGATCGGTAATCCATAATTTTGGAATGATCTAATTCGCCCATCATAACCAGCTGTTACAATTACGAGGCCCCATGCATGAGAAGAACCAAGAGCACTCTGGCAAGATGTCTTAAGCAACTTGTACTGAGATTTACAAATTGCAGAAGACACAACCAAGGAGTTTGAAAGGGGAAGCTTTTCCTCTGGCCAGGTTGCAGTACCATTGGGCAAAGACACTGAGAAAAGTCCATGGCCCAGTGAAAAACGTTCAGAAGAGGAGAATGCCAATTTATGTTGGGAGCTCTCACCCAATTCAGACTGCAATACCCCAATATTCTCATTACACCTCCATCTGCTGGACAAATCTTTGGGTGATGGTGAAGTTCCTGACATATTTGGGGAAATAGAGTCTCTACGTGTTATCCCACACCAAGGAATTGCGACAGATGCATTATTCGAGAAAAAACGTTCACAAGACCAATTGTTCTTTGCATGGGGCAGTGGCCCATCCTGCTTAACATAGTTCCACACATAGACATTAGAATCCTCGCTTGCTGAAACAATCCTCATTCCATCTGAGGTGAAGGCCGCTGATATCTGGCTCCCTGCATTGTGCAAACCTGCAGATAGAGAAAACAGCTTGAGGATGTTAATAGAGTAATCTCAATTAAGGTTTAAATCAAATTTAGGTAGTTCAAATTTTGATCCATTTTTGCTATCTCCATGTTGCATCACTTATTTTCCAC
Organism: Hibiscus mutabilis; assembly: GCA_019671005.1. Lineage (NCBI taxonomy): Eukaryota > Viridiplantae > Streptophyta > Magnoliopsida > Malvales > Malvaceae > Hibiscus > Hibiscus mutabilis. The sequence continues at coordinate 11,535,071 of CM033756.1, forward strand.
CCCTATGCTTTTATTACCACATTTCCAATTAATTATGAAGCTACCGAAGTGGCAACAAAGCTTGGATCTGATAAAAAAATAAAGTCAGGCAAACAGCTACCTACCTCGAAATTTGCATACCATGTCAATACCATTGAGGATTCGAACTTGTGAATCAGCAGAAGTGACCATCAATATATCTGGGTCCCCAGGAGAAAACTACAAGATAATCCCTCTATTAACTTTTGAATGCATAGATATTTTTCAGAAAGAAAATGAGGAAAAACTGATGGTAGGGGTCAATACCTGAAGTCCAGTTACTCTACTGCATGGTGGCTTCTTCTTACTCTGCATACATATTTGAGCATTAAGTTGCAGACGGTTGTCTGGTTCATGTAAACAGAGCGGTTAGTATTTTCCTAACAAATTAACTTTCAAAAAGGCATCTATTATAAGTCTGGTAAAGAACATTCAGAGGTTGGGCATAAATAATGTAAATCACCTGTCAACACTACCGAGTTTCCAATCGTAAGAGCAACTATGTTCAGATTATATAAATCAGAAACCCCAAACATGAAAAAATAAGGTTCCCTTGAAAAGCATAAAAGGAATTTGATAAGGGAAGTGCTCCAACATAAAGTAAAACCAAGTTTCACGAAGAGACAGCAGAAAGATTTTCCTTGGTCTTTGTAGGCCGTCATAACTTGTAAGGTCTGTAGACAAGATAGATCACTCGACAAAAAAATGTTACATAACGAAGTTTTTAATTTCCTACAGGCAGGAAATATTCTAACTGATATACTCACGACATTCTATTTTAATGTCTTGAAAGTTGAAACTAATCAAATTTAAGAATATGTAGTCCGATAAACTGCTAAACAAAGAGTTGAAGTCACAATATCCTAGAATAGCATTACCAGAGATGTGGAACAAAAACAAAAACTATTTTTTTGAAAGCAAAAATAAAACTAATTAAAAAAAACACCTGAAAAATAAACATATACCTGAAGCATCATAAAAGCGGCAATTGCCATTCATTGAGCCAATAACTGCACCCTGTAGAAGGAAAAAGAATAATGAATTGAAAATCCTAAAATCTCATTGCTAAATAAAATGATTAAGAAGAGCTCCATCAAACCTTTCCATCGGGACGGTAACACACAGCTGTAACAATATCTGTCACGTCAGTCCAAACAACAACATGACATCCAGGAATTGCCCAGATACGCACTTTCCCATCTATGGAACCACTTATGAAGTAATCATCATCCACTGGATTAAACTGAACGCATGTTACTACATCACAGAGCAATAAGATTATAATATATAACAATTATAATGGCACCGTAGCAGACATTTCTATAACCAAAAATAAGGCATAATAAAAACTCAAGCACAGATTGAACTTTACTACCATAATTATTGTGGAGAAATACTTTTTGGCATGCATCATATCCGACTTGCCACAGACGAACTGTCTTATCAACAGAGGATGATAAAATATGCTGCAAATACATAATCCTTAGTTATGTATCCAAATAAATTGTAGCAAATAATAGCAAGTTGTTTCAAAATTCAGAGCACTTGGTAACCTTATTCTTTGACCAGGAGAGGTCCAGGACCTCACCACAGTGTCCACGGAACTCATGGATAGGTTTATCCAAGATTCGAAAAACTTTCTGAGGGAAAATGACACAGATTGAGTCTGAATTTTTCTTCACACTTGTCGGTTTTTCTTTTTTCTCTTTGTCCGTATGTACATAAACTAACTCCAAAAAACTATTTACATGGAAGTAAACATATGAAGGATTTTCATCATGAATATCGGAGTTCCCTGATCTTTCAGACTCCACAACTTGCCACACACGCACAACACCGTCTTCACCCGCACTTGCTAGGTACTGACCATCGGGACTAAATTTCATTGTTAAGATTGCCCCCTCGTGTGCTTGGATATCTTGTCTCATGTAAAGAGCTGAGAACTCCTGCGACCGCTTCTTGTAAGATCTAACTCGAACCATTCGACTCCTCACCTCTGCATCTGTATAACAATTGTTGGATATCATTTGAGCAGGTTCAAATTCAAACTGCCTATCAACAATGCAAGCAACAGCTCCTAATCGCCTAAGCCATCCTTTTCTTCTCCGCTTTCTTTCTAATCCTAAATTGGAAACTTGTTTGACCTCCCGACGAATGGCTTTTTGAACTAAAGGGGATAAACCAAGCTTTCTTTCAAACTCATCAATGGTAAGCAGATTATTAGAACCTACTTCCCTCAATCCCTTGAACATACCATCTCGACTAAGTTCATCGACAATGAACTCCGTCCCGTCGTCTAAATTCTTAATCCTACACACAAAATTATCATCAAACCCCCCATCTAACAACTCCCTGACATCACTTGACCAACAAGACATGGGAGACTGACTTGATGAAAAACCATCATCAAAAGTTGATGATCCTAAAACCGCACCACTATCCTCCATAATTCTATCAGTCTCAACTTCAATTTCATCGCAACTCATGTTAGCGTGGCTTTCCCTGGGAGTCTGATCTCCACTTAACCCCATCCATTTTAGAAATTTATTACGTCGTTCACGAATGCTGCTGAAGTTTTTAATCCAAACTTCAACTCCAAAGTTAGCCGGTACAGAATTAGTGGATGTAGCATGCTCGGAATCAGAATTCTCGGTACGATCAGATTCAAAATCAGAAACAGAGGTGATGTCTTCACATGTGTCAAAAAATTGATCTTCCTCTTCACTTAAACTCCCCATCATTATTTCGCACAGTTCAACCCATGAAAACTCACCCTCCCCACCGAAAATTGCCTTATCACATAAGCCCTAGGCAATGTTCTAAATTCCCTACAAGTATATAAGAGAAACAAAACATCAAAATAAACTTATTTACTTCTAGTTTAATGAATTTCTTTTTAGATAATGACAATTGTTAATAAAATTTTAATATAACATCAAAGCATATAAAAAATTAGAAGATAATTAAATTATTAAGAAAAAATATTAAAGAAATAAACTCCATGTTGAACAAAGAAATAAACTTCACTTCATTCATTACTAACTAATTAATGTTTTAGTATAATTGTGGGGAATGTTTCTTTTAAATATTGCATTATATGTTCCATCCTAGAGGTGTTTACTGTTTTCAAATTGAGTCGGTCTAGGTTGGATTATGTAAGACATTAATATTTTTTTTTTACAAATTATAATTTTTAATCCTCCTTAGTGGGAGAGGAAGGGAACTCTAAGAGAAAGAAATATGTGTTTTTAGTGGGTCTAGAACCCATAACTTAAGAGAATGTGAAGGTACAAAGATGAGCAGCTTAGCTAATCGGTTAAATATGCTTGCTCGGACATTAACAAATTTTATATTTGTTCAAGTTGAATCTAATTATAAATATAAGTCTCAAGTTTTGTCAAAATCCATTGTATTTGTAAATAATTAATCTAAGTTCATTTGACTCGTCCATATATTTGTTGAAAAATCATTTATAAAAATATTTATTCCATTTTATATAATATTTAAATATAGATTACATATTTTGTAATGTTTATATTCTTGTATTGTATATTATTATAGGTTTAATATTTATGTGATATATATTACATTACATATACTTATTAAGTGACTGAAGTATCACGAGTTAGCTCGACACCAACTTAATTATGAAATTACAAGAATATCTAATTTTTAAAGAAAAAGTAATATTATTGCAAGGGTGCTTCAGTCTTTGTGTACAAGACAATTGCTTTGTATGCAAATCGTTTACCACTACAACTATAATGATTTGTTTATTAAGTTTTCCTAAAATATTTTTTAAATCTATATTTTTAAGATTTTAAATATATCATCTTTATAAATTTTATTAATTTAAAACACAGAATAGGAGTTTCGAAATTTGCTTTCTAGTTACCTCAAAGTTTTGAAACTCTGGACTTGAAATTTACCAATTCAGTTTGGAAAATGCACAATCCAGCCCTAACAATGAGCTTTAAGGTTCCAAACACTTATAATACATCCTAGGGCAAAAACAAGGTTCTAAGGCAGCCAAAAACTACACTGAGATCACTTTTACCAATGAAGAGATTCAAGTTTTTGTTCATGAGTATCAAGCACCATTAATCCCTGTTCTAACATACACATGAATGACAAGCTCACATGCACTTAATCAAACATATATACATGCTCCATATAGCATCCAAAAAGATAAAGAGTGTATTACCTTAGCTCAACGCAAAGAAAGTGATTCAAGCTTTCTTCCTTTCTTCAACATATTGTCTTAACAAAATAGAAGACATAGCCAATTAGAGAATACAAGAAAAACAGATGTTGTCTAATAATCAGCTTAATCGAATCACGAATTAATCTTTGATCGACAAGTTAATCACAACTGCTCAGAGCTGAAAAACAGTTTCTGTCTTCCTTCTCTCATATTTCTTTTTAAATTTTGCTGATGTCCATCCCTTTAAATAGGCCAAACAAAAGGTTTAAAAAGTCTATAAAAATATAAATAAATAAAGAATGAATGAGATGATAGATGGATGGGGGTGGGTGGGTGGGTGGTTGTCAGCCAACCCCTACCCTACGCCAACACACACATATTTTATATTTAATATATTTTTTTAATTTGGGTTGTTATATTTATTATTTAAAAAGATATTAATGTCACTATTCTAGTACGTAAACAGATAATTAACAGTATGATATGTTAAAATTTTAGAAGACGATTAGGCCAAGCCAGATTCGGATTTTGAATTTTGGAGATCAAATCCAACTTATATCTTAAACGGACTTTTATTTATCCAAACTCTCTAAATTTCGAATAAGACTTCAAATTTAAGTTTATAATTTGACCTTTAAACATGTCTATTTCATCCTATCACCCATAGTTTTAAACAAAACATATTACTTTTTTTAGAATTAAACAATAAAATAAAATTAACCTTACTCTTTATTACAATAATATTTTCAAGATAAAAGGATCTCAAATTAACGCTATTTTTTATTTTTAGGTTTTAAGAAGATTATTTTTAACAAATTAAACTTTAGTTTTTTTGAAATAAATAAATAATACAAAACCTAAACTTATAAGAAAATGACATCAGTACGTTTGTTTAGGAGAATAAAATTGCCATCTTCCCGTAATTTATTTTGTGAGATGTTGTATGTTAAAATAGTAATGTAACTAAAAGTGTATATTACAGTCAACTAAGTTTCGGGGTAATAATAAATAATTTGAGTGATTGTTTACATCAGATTTCATATTTAAACTCAAACAATATCTACAATATTTATATTTTATTTTTATAAAATTAAAAAAAAAATCTTCTACATAATTAGTAATTTATTTTGCAAACTAAAAACAGTAATTCAGTTATTAACAACCTAATCTATTAGGTCCTTCCTGTGCTACTTTAGACTATCATAACCGAACCATATACTCCTTCTGTGTCTGTTTTCTGAACATTTCTTGTGGTGTTGTGATTTTATTAGTTACTTAGTGTTTTCCTGCTAACAATGTATTTGGAGATGATCTTAATCATTTTCCTGTAGAGGAACTTACAAAGCAAAAATCTAAAGAAATCATCTTATTATATAATCCAATATTCTTAATAAATTTGTTAACTATATAAACTATTGTCGATTAAGTGTAGTTAAATTAGTATTATCGCTGATATAATATACATGAAGGTCAAATATAGACCGTACAAATGGATGTAAAAAACAAAAAGAAATCATAAAAGAAATTCGGGGAACAAAATAACGTGCTACTACTTCCATTGAACTTACTTTATACACTATGGTTAGTGGTTACATTTGGTAAGAGTATTATTTATTATTTATATAGGGATATATTTTATTACACAAACTAACAACAAACTAATTCTGTTTTGTAACTTTTAGCCATTTATATGTTTTAATTTGTATATGTGCTATTTTTTACTTGGATTTTTACTCATCTTTTCAATATTGAGTTTAAATTTGTACTATTTCTTTATATTTTGACATTATTTTCAAAGTAGTATTATATTTAGGTAATAACTATTCCTTTCTTATATTATTATTTATGTATCTGACGTAGCATATATAACTCCTATGGACAGTGGGCTCGTTTTAGTATACTTAAACCTTCTAAAATCACTGGTAAGAAAACACCCATAAACATATATAGTACAAGGCTGGCATTATTCTTGCCAGACCATGGTAATATATATATATATAATATCTAGACTATATAAACTTCATTTTACCCATAAATCAAATAAATAATGTCATTATCCTCTTGTATATATTACTGATATTGATATCAACCGAAAAATATTGTTTGGGATAGCCTATTTATATATAAAAAAGTTTATAAATTTTTGTTTTGATAAAATGTCTAGACTACCCAAATTTTATTTTACCCTTAAATCGAAAGATAACGAGTGATTAAACACGTTTGATCTCATGTCATTTTGTATGTTATATTAACAACGATGCCGACATCAATGATATTTTATTGATTTGTTCCTATAATTATTTTTTTTGAAATATTAATATTTAAAATATACTTTTAAATACACTATACCCTTGTAATACATCAATAAAATATCATCCTTCAAATCTTGTTGGTAGGTTTAAGAAAGGGATAGCATATTTATACATCAGTAATCATTTTGCCCAAACAGTGAAGAAAGAAAAATTAAGGAAAAAATTAAAAAGAGTAGGGACATTGAACAACAACAATTATTTGGTTAGCTGTTTGAGGTTTTGTTTTTCTTTTACAACATGTAGCCTTTGGGGCATAGATGCCTATGCAATTAATCTAGCCAGCTTAATTAGTAGTAATAATTAAGATCATAAGAATTAAATTTAAAAAAGACGTACAACAGTAGCAGAATGTTCCTCTGATTTGCCATTGATGTGCCCTCCGTCGATTTAACATGTAAATATACAGACGAAGAACATAGAATACGACAGCAAATGATCAGTAATTTCTTGCTTTTGGACTCTTGATTAATTATACTGTGTGGACAATGCAAGCACATGTCTTTTCTTTTTGTCAACAAATATTAGAATAAGTGATTAAATCTCAATAATCATATTGATATTCTTCTTCTTTTTTAGGTCCTGGGTTTAACATCCAATAAGAATATTTTCTCATTTAGTCTCTAAGATATAAGTAATGTTCATATATATATATATAGTTTTTAAATATATTAGTAATTAAGATCAAATTGACTATTTATTTTTTATTTTTTGAATATTTTGGTGTGATTATATAGTAGTATTTATTATTTATTTTTAGTTCTTAGAAAACATACATATATCGCATAGACAAACTGTTCAAATTTAAATTTTCTAAGAATATTTCTATTTTTCATTAAAATCACCTAAGATTATAGTATTTTTTATTTTTATATAGAAATTAACAGATTCATATAAAAATTTGTCAAATTTGTTCACATGCATAGCCCCATCATCATTTCTAATTCAGACCGACCTTTTTTCTAGCATAGGAAGATCTAGAGAGTTGAATGTTATAAGTCGGTCGTCTCCATATTTTAATTATTATTTTCACCTTCGTATTTTCATATTATATGAACAAATAATGTAATATTCTATGTTTTGGGATAAATTAGGAGAATATTGTTCTTTGGAATTAAATTTAAGGGAATAGGGGTCTTTAAGTTTTATTTTAAAAATTACGATATTAAATTTAGAGGTGGAAGACACCACCTGCAGGTGGCGTCATGGGTTTATTTAATATTTTTTATCGTAAGTGGAGGTGGAAGATGCCACCTGCAGGTGGCATCATGAGTTTGTTTAATATTTTTATATCGTAAAGTGTTCAGTGCATAGCAGCTTTGAGAAAAAAATTAATTAAAAATTATCAGGTCAACGTCTGTAGGTGGCGTCCCCACTTGCACTGTAAAATTTGTCATAAATTTTTAAATATATTTCAATGTTTCTTATTTCCTTAAATTTAATCTCTAAACACCTTATACACCAAACGAAGCCTATATTTTGATTGGCAATTAATGCAATTCTTTTCATACAATAGTCTGGTGTACTTAAAACAAATCTTAATTTATTATTTGCCATGTCTCCTTCTGCCCCACTTTCACATAATAATATTCCCACTGCTTAATTACTTTTTTAATTTTCAACCTCACTTTATTTCCCACAATTATTCAATAATACGTCAGCTACGCATGCTACTTACACATTGACCAAAAATATCTGAACAAGATTTGTTGAATACAAGGATGGATCGAGGGGGCTGGAAGGGCAGTCGTCTCCCTAAAAATTTGAAATTATTATATGATCTATAATTTTTTTATGTATTTTCTATTGAAAAATCTATTTTCGCCCTTTAATTTTTTATAAATTCGCCCCCTAAAAATGTATAAGTTCACCCCCAACCTAAAATATTAGGTTCATCCCTGGTTGAGTACATTCCTCTTTAATTAGAATAAGAGAAATATATCACATATTTGGTGAATGTATTAATCCTATTTTATGTGTGACATTAATCGATATTTGTATTTTCTAGGTACATTCATTTACGATAGAAGCTATGTATAGAGGTCTTTCGGGTAACTTTATTGCTCTACTGGTGATTTTTGGAAGACTTGTCATATAACGATAGAACCAACAAGAGAATTTAGAAAAACATTTCTCCGAGTAAAATTTTGTGTGTTCTTCTTATTGCTTATTGCTTATTTCTTTATTTTGTCCTTGTCTTTGCCGTTCGCTTTACGATCGACTTTGCCATACATTTTGTAATACCTTCTGTCATTTATTCTCAATGCCCATTTTATCTTCGCAAAGAGTATTTCCACTGCAATTCTGTCATTTTCCCAACAAGTTTTGTATTACTTCTCAAAAGTATATTAATTCTCGCTCAAAGCCTTCCATTCCTTTTGGAACACATCTAAGCCACCATAAACAACTCTCGACATCTCATGTGAACCGTCGTTAACCTACAAACTTACATCCTATATTAAGATTCCATAAATAATTTTACTACTCCATAAATATAAGTATTACTTTCTGTCCCCTACAAATAATAACAAAAATCCTGTTTTTTTATCCTAAAAATATACTTTACCCTTAATTTTTTAAGATTAATTTAAATAGGAAAAAAATTTCTATTTCACAAATAAAACCCTTGAAATTTCCAGATGCTTCTTCCAGAGAATTTCGTGGACCCTTTGAACAGTCCTTCATGCTAAATGGATGCCATAGATTTTCTTCTTAGCCTAAAAAATCAAGCCTGCCAATCATATTATCATTAATCCAATCTTTGTGGCCGCTGAATTATTATGAATTACTTCCTCAATTTCTCCTTTTGATACGCCAGATGTCTCGTGTCTAATCAAACATAAAGCACTCAACTATTCGACCCCTTTTTTTGGCCACATGAAGACTATTATTATCGTTATTATTACATTAGTGACGGTTGCCATCGTAATGCATGGTATTATTAGAGGCCACATATTAAAAAAAGGGTGATGCGATCGTGTGTGGAACCAAAACATGCGAACTGTTTTCTTACAACGACAACAAGTGGTGATGTTGCCCCACGTTCCCTTTTCAAATGACGTAGTGTTGCGTAAATTAGGGTTGGAGAAGGATCAAACTCATGTTATCTGCTTAATTGACAAAGCCCTTGAATATAACACTTAATTAGTTACTCTCCCTGTCTCGCTCAATATATCCTTTTTGTGTTTTAAAATTATCTCATTTAAAATATCTCATTAAAAAAATTAATAACTTTTATAAGACATATTTTCTTTTATAGCTTTTTTTAGTTTCCCAACAAAATAAAATTTAACTTTTTAAGAATAAAATTGTTGTTTTAATTATTTTATATTATCTTTCTTACATATTCTTACACAATTTTTTTTTACTAAAACTATGTAAAAAATTAACAATTGACAAAATAAATAGGACAAAACAAGTATTATAATAGTAGGCAGTACAACTGATCAATGATTTTTTTTATTTTTCCTTTTTTTATATGTTTAAGTTTTGTACAGACATAATGATTGTGTTTGAGAGTTAGAGCAGTTTGCACTGTACTTGTGTTATGTTTTTTTTCCTCGAATTGATGTCGATGATAGACGTGGAATCATCGTTGAAACTGCTAAAAAAATCTGTAGAGTATTGAATATTTTCACGCCAATGGATAATTATTTGGATCATTTTTCCATGATGTGACCCTATTGGGAGGCATTGAAATGACTAGGAATCTCCCGTTAACATTGTTTTTTCTTCTTCTAAATATTGTGGACACAACTCATAGTGTTAAATTGCGGGCGATATCGTAGTCTCGATATTACAAATATTGCATCGTGATTTTATTTTAAGAAATAACTATTTTTTTTAAATTGTGGTTGTGACGATCTAAAATTATTATGATATAACCGTTACGCTGTTTTAATCCTGTAGCACAATAAAGAAGAGTATTTTTTTCATTAAGTATGAGATTTATAGCATGATCTCGAAGAAGAATATTTTTTTCTAGTCCCACCGACATCAATCTAGAGAGATCAGCTAGCAAACGTACGTATACAAATTCTTTGAACTCGATGTTCTTTTTAAGTTTTATACAGATCGGTCTGAACTTTGAATGATTGGTGTTTTTATTACAAGCAAGTAGCAATATTGTGATCTGCATACAATGCATGTGGCATTGGAGCCAAGAATGAGGGGACCAATTCTTGTTAGTTGTTAGCTCCCAAGTTCCACCGTCAACGAAGTTGTAGCGGTGACATGACAAATAGGGTTTCTATAAAATGCCAAACCATGGAAGTGTTGAACTTGAACACGGTTTCGGTTGTATGAGATGAGCCAGAGCATGCTGGGCCGATGAGCAAGGTCTGGTGCCTATCGCAATTCATCGCCTTGGCTGCATTTGATGATATGATATGCACAGTTATGCAGAAAAAGGATACAATCGTATTTGATATTTTTCCATACGTTATTTTGCCAGAGACCCCCAAAGTAGCTACGGAACCACGTAAATTACTTTTAACGCATGTTGGCTAGAAATAAAAGACAAAAATTCTATGCCTTTTTAATGTTTTTTTCTATGCTCCAACACTAAAAATTAAATTTTATGTCATAAACTTAAATTATAAATCTTAAATCATAAATCCTAAAAAACATACTATATATACCCCTAATTCCTAACCTTAAATCTTAACCATAAACTCTAAACTTAGTTTTTTTAGTGTGAGGTATAAATAGAGGCACCGAAAAGGGTAGATGATTTCTATTCGAAATAAAATGGGATTATGAAAGCAAAAGGTTGTGGTTCTTAACGGGGAAAGCATATTCCATAGTAAGTGGTAAAAAAATTACACAAGCATACCTATTTTAACTTTAAAACTTAATATCTAAATCATAAATCATAAGCTCTCATCTCTAAACCCTAATTTCTAACCATAAACCTTAACTTTTAAGACCTATAACTTAAACTTTTAAACCATAAATCATAAACTAAATCTCTAACCCTTAAATTAACCTGTTTGTGTAACAGTCTCTTTTCTACTCTCGGTGTATAAGATTATAAGCACTATACGGGTAATCATCGGTAATCACTATATGGTTATCAAACTATGACTTTACGGGTGAGAAGAAGATAACTTCTTTATTTTTCTGGAGCTTCAATGGTTCTCTTCTCCTCTTCCTATATTAGAGCACCCATATTTACTCTTTTAATGCTTATTATACTCGGACCTTAAGCTACAATAATCAATAATTCTTTATTCAAATCAGAAGAGGTGAACCACAACTAATCAACTGAACCACCCTCCCTCTCGTAGTGGAGCAAATATTTGATAAAAATCTTTTGTTTTTGTCCAAAACTTATGCCCTTCTTTCAGACTTCAACTAAAAAGGCATTTTGGGATTAAGCACTATCACGTGGCGTATCTGCCTTTGCGTTACATTAACATCACATTGGTTTCCCCTTTTAACAACATCCATATATCGATTTTGATAGTCTGTGGTCCATATTATTGCCTTTTCATTTATATATATATATATTTATAAAAGTTTTATACATGATTTGCTATCATTTAGTTAAGAAAGGAAGTGGATCATCTGGGCCTTTCCGGGTCCAAATTTACAACTAACCAAGGCCTTTCAGGGTGAGGCTTGGACCATGGAATACCTTTAACCCATGTGATGACTTTCGAGTAGGGCCCAAGTGAAATGGGTCGTCAAAACTGGACCCTAAACTTCAATTATTTCAAGGCTAAACCCTAAACTTCCATCACCTTATATTATAAGAGTATAAATATTTCCTAGATTACTTTTGATTTTGAAATTAGACAAATTTATTCCTCTTAAAAAATATCTTTGTTATTTTTAAAAATGTGCAATTCAAGACAATTAATCACAACGTTTATATTTTCCGTTGGTTTTACATCTCTAATTCACGTGATAACAAATCTAGCCCCCCAATATTCACATCTTATGTCAATTTGATTCCAACCCCAAACAAAAATAAATTTAGGTATCAATATTTATAAAATGTATAAATTACGTGTTGAATTTTCAAAAATCGTGTGACCAATTTAACATAATGGGTAAACTTTAATGATTAAATTTGATAATATGTCCATCAAAGTTATAAAAAAATCGATGAAAATATTAAAATCATGGTTATTTTCTCTTAATTGTTCCCTTTAAAAATAACAAAGATTAAATTATTCTTTTTTTTTATGAGAGAGATCAACTTGTCTTATTTCAAAGTCGGAGAAGGACATGCAACTCTGTACACTTTTTTAATACTTTTATATACCTTTTTGTTTCAAATGGATCACAAGAGAATAATTAGTTCAACCCAGATCAATAAACATAAATCATATAATTATTTTCACGAACAATGTATTTAATTAGAGAAAAAAACAAATTTTACAAGTATACGCGTGTCGGGATACTAATTAAGAATATTGTATGTAATTCATAATAAAACTAAGCTTGCATGTTGCAAGCGAAGTCTTGAAAACTTGAAGGACTGATGGCCAAGCCGAACCTGGAAGCAATGAAGCGGTAAACGATGTCGATGGGGAGTTTCATTCATTGCCATTGGCGGGATGATAGCCGGTGGCGGAGTCAAGATATATAATAGGGTCAGAGTAAAATATGAGGTATGTGAAATTCCTATAATATTAGAATAATTATTGTTGATCACGTACCCCAACAAATCATGTAGAGTCAATTGCACCCTCAAATTCCCATGTACATCCACCCATGATGATAACGAAGATCGGTGGCTAAATTTGGTGGTAGAGTTTGGAGAGTCAACTTAAATTTTTTTAAAAACATTAAAGGTTTGAAATAAAATTTTCAAAAATTTTAAAGGGCTCAATTGACATTTTTTTTCAAAAAAATTTGGGACTAGTTTAAATTTTTAAAAATTTAAAAAGCTTAATGAAAACTTTTAAAATTTATGAGAAAAGCTTAATTAAGAATATTTAAAAAATTAAAGTTTAATCTAAGTTTCTAAAAATTTTATTGAACCAAATTAAATTTTTTAAAAATTCTAAAAATCTACACTATAATTTTTAAATTTTAGGTGTCGTGGCCCCTACATGCCCCATTGTATTTCGCCTCTTACGAAGGTAGTAGAGAGGGTGAACAAATGAACGGAGGAAAAAATGAGAAATGACGTGTGGCCATCCCCTCACATGGTGTCATAACCGAGTCCCGGGGCCACAACCGAGTCACTTTCACTATGCCCCATTTTCAAGCACATCAATGTTTTAGGAAAAAGAATCTTTGTTTTCAATTATTTCTTTGGTTAGGAAAAAGTGTCCTCATTTCAAACAATAGAATGTTTACTCGGGTCATTTCTATAATGTTTTTTTTGCATATATGTAGGGGGTGGACAGTCGGCAGAGTTTGGGTTGATCCACTGGTAAAGGTATGTATCCTACACACCATCGGGGTGGCCCCTACCGCCCAAGTCGATGGTGTGGGTGAGTTTTTCTAATGTAACCCGATGCTTTCTTTTTTCTAATAAAATAAAAATCGTTTTTCTTTCCTACTGGGAAGCTGAGGGTCGTCTGTGTGCATCCGATATGCCCCACGGTTTCGACTATGGTTTGAAGAATGGTTTCGTGGCGTGAGACTAATGTGTTGCTTGCTTATTTTGAGCAGATCAATCGAGAGAAAAGGCTAACTTGATCGGGAAGAGTTTTTAAGTGACACACGGCTTAGCAACCGAGTGAACTAAAGGCTAAGGCCGTGACACGTGGTATCAGAGCCAGGTTGTTGCACTCAATTTTAGGTGTGGTGTTGCATGTTCATTGTGGTGAAAAGCACAGAGATGCGTAATCAATAGCACCGAGGTACTCTTTAATAATTGTGGCACAGTGGTGCTCAATTTTTGTTCAAGCACAGCGGTGCTTCCTTGTTGCTAGTGCACAGCGGTGCCTAGTTTTTTTATTGGGAAAGCACAGTGGTGCTTTCTTGCTTCTTGTGCACAGTGGTGCATAGTTTTTCATTGGGAAGCACAGCGGTACTTATTCCCTCTTGAAGCACAGTGGTGTTGAGTTACTAATAGGCATTGTGGTGCTTATTATTTTTTCTGTGCAAGAACTAGTATGGTTGGAGTCGACCCGGGGATGGTGACTACGCGTAAACATCAGGGGCCAAAAGTCGTCCCGAGAACTGAGGTGCCAGCGGGTGTAGGTACTTCAGCGTAACATGGCGCGAGAGTGCCCGCACAAGGGGGTAAGACCATAGACCCCGATAGGTATGAGGAGCTAGAAGCCGCGGTGGCAACTCTGAGGGCTCATTTAGTGACCAGTGAACGAGTTCGAGCGATTGAAGTTTCTCATCAGGAGTTGGCTCACATGGTGAAACACCTCACTGATGAGACAAAAGAGGCAATGAGTACTCTGAAGTATGAGATAGAGGAGCTTAAGGCTCAAATTAATTTGATTGAAGTGGCTGTGGGAAATTCGGTGACCATGGATAGGGGCCAGAGGATTAGGGTCCCTGAGCCTCAGCGTTATAAGGGGAACAGGGATGCCAAATAGCTTGAAAATTTCCTGTTTGATATTGAACAATACTTTCGGGCTACTCGCACCACTATAGAGGAAGACAAGGTCTCAATGGCTTCTATGTACTTGATAGGGGATGCCAAATTGTGGTGGGGGTCCAAGTTCACAAATGGCGTGTGTTCCATTAAAAGTTGAGACGAGCTGAAACGTGAATTAATAGCTACCTTCTTTCTGGAGAATGTTGAGTATAATGCTCGGAAGAAGTTGGGGGATTTGACCCATACTGGGACTATTCGTGATTATGTGAAAGAGTTTGCGGCATTGATGTTGGATATCAAGGACATGTCAGAGAAAGACAAGATGTTTACTTTCCTTGAGGGCATAAAGCCATGGGCTAGAACTGAGATTCAAAGACAACGGGTGCAGGATGTAGTCGCTGCCATGGCGGCTGCCGAGCGGCTTAACAATTACAGTGACGGCTCAAACAAACGTAAGGCCCAAACTAGTGGGAACAATAACCATGCACGTAATGGGAGTAATACGGCTAGAGGGGAGAGGCCGATAACTTGGGGAGCCGAGAGAGGACTTCCAAACAAGGAACCGGTGCAGAATAGGGGGAATAATGGCTTTACGCCGAGGAATGGACCAAATAGGCTACCCCTAGCATGCTTCTTGTGTAAGGGGCCTCATTGCATGGCTGAGTACCCACATAGGGGTGCATTGAGTGCTTTGGAACTTTCACGGCCTGAGGACACACCCCTAACCTACCTACAGAGAATAGTGAGACCGATTTGGCCAGGATTGGGTTCATTCATTTTTTGAATGCTTTACAATCTCAATTGGACAACATAAAAAAGGAACCGAGAAAGGACTTGATGTACGTGGACTTGGTGATAAATGGGAAGACGGCTAGGGCTCTAGTTGACACGAGAGCAACAGATACCTTTATCTCACATGAGGAAGTTAAGAGATGTGGTTTAACAATTACTAGAGATGTGGGACAGATGAAATCAGTTAATTCTGTTGCCGCCGCAATTTGTAGAAGTGTTAAGAGGGTGAAGGCCAAGCTTGGGTCTGGGAGGGAAGCGTGGATCTCACTGTGTCCCCCTATGGACGATTTTGATGTTGTGTTGGGGCTATATTTCACGACAAAAGCCCAGGCCATCCTCGTCCCTGTTGCGAGCTGCCTATTGTTTCTAGGGGATTGCCCGGGGGTGGTGCCCGCTACCATTCTACCAAGAAGCTGAAAGATGCGGTCAACAATGCAATTTAAGAAAGGGGTGAAGAAGGGGGAACCTTCTTTTGTCGTGTTACCTATTCTACATGGGGAGTCAACCCTTGAAGGTGTACCAAGTGGGATTCTGAGAGTGTTGGAGGACTATAAAGATGTCATGCCATATCAGTTGCCAGAAGGGCTCCCTCCTCGAAGGGCGGTGGATCATGGGATTGAACTGGTTCCCGGTGCCAAACCTCCTGCGAGATGTACGTACCATATGTCCCCTCTTGAATTAGCTGAATTGAGGAAAAAACTAGATGAACTGTTAAAAGCTGGGTTTATTCGACCGTCTAAAGCGCCATTTGGGGCGTCCGTGTTGTTCCAGAAGAAACATGATGGGAGCTTGAGATTGCGTGTGGACTATAGAGCCCTGAATAAGGTGATTGTCTGTAACAAGTATCCCACCCCCTTAATTGTGAACTTGTTCGACTAGCTAAGTGGCGCGAAATATTTTACAAAGCTGGATTTTCTTTCGGGGTATCATCAGGTAAGAGTGGCCGAGAGAGATGAACCGAAGACAACTTGTGTTACTCGGTATTTGGGCTAACCAATGCGCCTGAATCCTTTTGCACCTTGATGAACTAGGTGTTCCATGATTTTCTGGACAAGTCTGTGGTGATGTACTTGGACGATATAATGGTATATAGTTCATCTTTGACAGATCATGAAAACCATTTGCGGTTAGTGTTGCAGAGGCTCATAGATAATCAGCTATTTGTTAAAAGAGAGAAATGTGATTTCGCCCAAACTCAAATCAAGTTCCTATGACACCTCGTTGGGTAGGGACATGTTCCAATGGATGAGGAAAAAGTGAAGGCGATCCAAGAATGGCTGACTCCAAAGAGTGTCAGTGAGCTCAGATCATTCTTGGGATTAGCTAACTATTATAGACGGTTTGTCGAAGGTTACTCTCGGATGACAACAATACTTACCGATTTGTTAAAAGAAATGTGAAAGTGGGTTTGGTCTAAAGAGTGTCAATATGCTTTTGAGGGACTAAAAACTGTTGTGATGAACAACCCAATCCTAGTATTACCTGACATTGAGAAACCCATGGAAGTTGAAACTGATGCATCTGACTTTGCCATAAGGGGAGTACTCATGCAGGGTGGTCACCATGTGGCCTTTGAGAGTCGAAAGTTGAGTGGTGCCGAGACGAGATATGCAACTCAGGAAAAGGAACTTCTAGTCGTGATCTATTGTCTCAGGGCTTGGAGGCATTATTTGTTGGGCTCAAAGTTTGTTGTTAAAACAGACAACACAACTGCTAGTCATATCCTGACGTAACCAAAACTGTCGGGAAGGCAAGCAAGATGGCAAGAGCGCCTAGCGGAGTTTGATTTTAGTTTTGAGCATAGAGCTGGGAAGAAGAACCAGGTAGCTGATGCGTTGAGTCGAAGGGCCGATCTGGCGACCCTTAGATTGATTGCTCCTATGTCAGCTAGTAGGGTGATGAATGACATCCGGGAACTCATAATGGAGAATATGGGAAAGGATCTGCGGATGATGGCAATATTGAGGATGGTGGAAAGTGGCCAATCGAAGACCTTTTGGGTAGAGAATGGGATCCTAATGACGAAAGGTCCGCGTATGTATGTCCCGAGAGCGAGAGAACTTAGACAGAAACTATTGCGTAAATGCCATGACACTCCCTGGCAGGTCACCAAGGTTGGCGGCGTACTCTAGCCCTGTTGGAACAAGGATATTATTGGCCGCACATGCGACAGGATATTATGGACTGTACCAAGACTTGCCTTATTTGCCAGCAAGATAAGGTGGATCGACAAAAGACTGCGGGATTGTTAGAGCCATTGTCAGTGCCATCACGGCCTTGGGAGAGCATTTCACTCGACTTTATAGTGAGCTTACCTCGGGTGAAAGATCTTGGAGTTGTCATTGTGGTGGTGGATCAGTTCTTGAAATATGCTACATTTATCTCTGCCCCTAAATATTGTTCGGCGGAGGAGACAGCTCGGTTAGTCTTTAAACATGTGGTGAAGTATTAGGGTGTCTCACATGATATTGTTAGTGACAGGGATGGTCGGTTCACTGAAAGTTTCTGGAGAGAGTTATTCAAGATGTTGGGATCTAAACTAAATTTGTCATCAAGTTGTCATCCCCAGACGGATGGGCAAACTGAGCGCTTTAATGGGTTGTTAGAAGAGTACTTAAGGCATTTTATCCATGCCAACCAGAAAAATTGATCTTCATTGTTGGATGTGGCACAACTTTGTTTTATTTCACAAAAGAGTTCTGCTACTAATAAAATCCCCTTTGAAATTGTGACAAGTCAGCAGTCGCGGCTTCCACACCACTCTAGAGTCATACAAAGGAAAGTGTCCCCTAGCTTTTAATTTCTCGAATGAGTGGCGCCAAAATACAGAGATTGCTCGGGCTTATCTAGTGAAAGCTGCAAAACATATGAAGAAGTGGGCAGATCGTGGTCGAATGAGCCAGCAATTCAAAGTTGGCGATCTAGTGCTTGTGAAGCTAATGGCAGAACAGTTGCGGTTCTTACGGAATAGAGATCGGCGGTTGGTGCGAAAGTATGAAGGACCAGTACCGATTGTGGCCAAAGTTGGGAATAACTCATACAAGATTAAGTCGCCCTCATGAATAAAAGTTCACCTTGTGTTCCATGTGAGCAACTTGAAGCCTTTTCATGCGAACCCCTCAGATGTTAGCCGATGATAGAGTGATCGGGGCCCCATCTGTACCAAACCCCCATCAGAACGTCGAGTTGAGGAGATCCTTGCTAATAGGTTTGTTACGGTGTCTAAGAAGAAGCCTGTTCGTGATTACCTGGTCAAGTGGGAAGGTCTCGGAGCCGAAGAGACAAGTTGGGAGAGAGATCATGACCTAAAGGCGTTCAAGCATAAAATCGAGGAGTTCCTTGTAGCTCATTCGACAAGGGTGTCGACAAGTTAGGTGGGGGAGGATGTTGTGGTCATTTCCTCATATGGTGTCACAACCGAGTCACATTCACCATGCCCTATTTTCAAGCACATCACTGTTTTAGGAAGAAGAGTCTTTGTTTTCAATTATTCTTTGGTTAGGAAAAAGTGTCATCATTTCAAACAATAAAATGTTTACTCGGGTTATTTTTATAATGTTTTTTTCGTATATATGTAGGGGGTGGACAGTCGATAGAGTTTGGGCTGATCCACTGGTAAAGGTATGTATCCTACACACCATCGAGACGGCCCCTACCGCCCAAGTCGATGGTGTGGGTGAGTTTTTCTAATGTAACCCGATGCTTTCTTTTTTCTAATAAAATAAAAACTGTTTTTCTTTTCTACGGGGAAGCTGGGGGTCGACTGTGTGCATCCGCTATGCCTCACGGTTTCGACCATGGTTTGAATAATGGTTTTGTGGCGCGAGACTAATGTGTTGCTTGCTTATTTTGAGCAGATCAATCGAGAGAAAAGGCTGACTTGATCGGGAAGAGTCATTTTCAAGTGCCGCACGGCTTAGCAACCGAGTGAACTAAAGGCTAAGGTCGTGACACCGTGGCCTCTACATGCCCCATTGTATTCCTCATCTTACAAAGGTAGTAGAGAGGGTGAACAAAAGAACGGAGGAAAAAAAAAGGAGAAATGATGTGTAGAGCACCACAACCATCCATCTAATGTTCAAAATCAACCCATCAAACCTCAACCACTCGATGAGAAAATATTTTATTTTAGGCTTAACCACCAAAGCATTTATGCTTTCAGTTCTTCTATGCTTAACCAAAACTTTATTCTCCCCTTCCGAACTCTTCATTTCTTTGGTCATGTCCTTGTTTTTTCCTCTCCTATGAGACATAAAAAGATTTTTTTTCATTGTTGTGTAGTAGAAAAAACACTTATCTTTTTTTGGGCAATGACTTTCATCATTTTGTTGTAAGAAAAGGAAATAAAGTTTTGGTTAAAACTTGAAATTCAAAGACAAAGATTTGCCTTTTGATTATGTAGAATCAAAATCTCATCATCATCATTAAAGATAATATAACATTTCCATATATAATACATAGATAGTAGGATAATTCTAAACATCTGTAAATAAACGAACACACAGGGCTTCTAAGAAATTGAGGGACACAAATAAATTAAATTTAAATGTTTCTAAGGAAAGAAAAAAAAACATGTTTTTAGACTAGTGGTACTTCATAAATTTTGAATATTATTAAATTTATTTTTTATTTAAAAGTCAGGCTACCACATATATAACAAGTTAATAAATATTTTTTTAAATTAAAGAATCTATTTTAATAAATTGTATATGACCCTTTAAATATTTAAACCGTCCTGATAAGTTAACACATATTTACTGATTTATATAAATATATACAAGTGTTTTCATTTAGATTGTTTTATACGCATGAAAAAGAAGGATGTAATGTGGTGGTGTCAAGTCTTAACAATGAATGTGAAACTACAATGAAAGTGCATGGGGGTTTCCATGCTTTAACCAAACTGGAAAAGCAACTAGGATTCTGAGTCCATGGCTGTTTCCAGGAACTTCAACCCTAGTCTCATTTCATATATTTTAAAAAGAAAAAGCCATACGACCAAACATAAAGTTGATAGATACGATAAATATTTAATCCTCGGTTCCATCTAATATCGCATTATTTAGGGCCCCACCTTTCCCTTTGTCGGCTACCTGTCGGCTCCCTCCATCAACATTCATTTTTTTATTCTTTACATTTTTTTGAGTTTTGAAATTATTTTCCCTTTTAAAGGGTAAAAGTATGCATGAATTTGAAGTTGTTCAACGCGGAAGGTGATTAACATCTTTTTCACTTTTCTTTTTAATTATAAAAAAGTTTGAAGTTAATGTTTAAATAATTAAATTTTAGTTTAAATATATACTATTTTATAACTATCTTCACACTATTAAAAAAATTAACTAAAAAACAATAGGGGAAGAATAATAAAGACCTTTCCCATTACGAGGTCAAAAAGGAGAAACCCCCTACAGTACACACACTCATAATTCCACCAACATTCAAATAAACAAATATATATACACACACGAGTCTTACAATAAGATTGAAGCAGAAATTGTTCATAATAAAATAAGACCCAAAAAGAAATAATGTTGTAATATTTTTCATCCTTCATAAAGTGAAAGCCAGCCTGCATAGAAACAGCCTAAAAACATTCCTTCTGTGAGAGCAGCTGCACACAACACAAAAGGAGTCGTTTTCTTTTTACTCCATCACTTTAGTTTCATCTCTCGGTTAATGGATGCTGCTAAATGGTCACAGGTAGGTCGGTTTGATCTTGATAAAGCCTTCACTTTTCTTTTCTTTTCTTTTCTGTTGATGGCTGATAAAGAGCTCGAAAAAGGTTTTATTTGTTTCTTTCTTGTTTTGTGTGTGTTCTTGTTTTTCTCTCTTATGTTACTATGTATGGTTCTTTTGTCTTGATAGTGAAATGATTTGTTCAGGGTTTCCAGGATTTTGGTTTAGTTAAGCCCATGGAAGAGATGGTTCCTAATCCTAACACATGCACAAGGGGGCAATGTCGGAGAAAAAAACAAGACCGCCAGAGCAATTGAATTGCCCTAGATGCAACTCCACCAACACCAAGTTCTGTTATTACAACAACTACAGCCTCACTCAGCCAAGATACTTCTGCAAGGCTTGCAGAAGGTACTGGACTGAAGGGGGCTCTCTAAGGAATGTTCCTGTCGGAGGCGGTTCCAGAAAGAACAGAAGATCTTTACTATCGACCTCTTCAGCTTCAGCCAAATTCTCAGATTTAAAGCCAAATGATTTCTCGCACTTGTCTTCTCAAAACCCGAAGCTCCATAATGGCCAACAAGATCTTAACCTGGGTTTCCCAGGTATGCAACCGAGCCATGGTCTGGCTCAATATCTACAAGTTGGTAAAGTTGAGAACAATGATCACCAGCAAAAGTACTCCTCGGCTTCGGCTTTGGAACTGCTCAGGACCGGAATGGCATCGAGAGGATTGAATTCTTTCGTTCCGGACTCGACTACTACTACTACACCTTACTCAACTGCGTTCTCCATGCAAGACTATAAGCCAAACTTTAGTTTCTCGATGGATGGACTTGAAAATCGAGGTGCAGGCATCCATGGAATTCAAGAGAATGGAGGAAGGGTTTTCTTCCCTTTTTGGTGAAATGAAATCGATTTCATCAAGCACTACTAATGAAGTTGATCATCAAAATAAGGAGCAAGGCAATTCAGCTGGATATTGGACCAATGGAGTGCTAGGAGGAGGGTCATGGTAAACAGAAGAAGAAAAGGAGATCATCATCCAACTGTCTTTACTTATTTAAAGTTGTTCACAACTCACAGATGATATGTATATAGGTTATTCATATATAATCAATGGTGTTCTTTGCTTTTTATTATCTTCTACAGTCTTCTTTCAACAATGTAAACAGATTGGAGGCATTTTGGGTTTAGTTTCAAGAACTTTTCGTGTGGTTAATTAGAAGAGGAAAAGCAAAGCGAATAAAGGGCTGTGATTGAGATTTGTCAGATGAAATATGATGTATGATTATACATTCATCAAGACAGTGGCACTGGGTTTTATTTATGCCTCTGTCTAGAGAAGAATAAAATTTAACTTGATTTAAAAATATTAATATTTTTAATTTAAATCATTTGAGTTGAGTTAGATGAGTTAACTCCAATTCGTACTTTGAATTTCAACTTTTTTTAATTCGTGGATCAACCTACGGAAACAAAACGAATCCTACGTAATCAATCATCTATAATATCAAATTAATTATTTTCATTTTCCGTAAATTTACCGAGGGCTATAATCATAGCAACCCTCCTATTCAACTACTTCAACCATTACCGATCATCTTATGTTATGGGGCATTCAGGGTTTCAATTTTTTTTTATGTATAACTTGATTTCTCGTGCAGTGCCCCTTATAATTAAATGGTTTTGAATATAAAAATATTCTCTTGTATTGGTCCATAATATGACTTAAGTAAGTCCATGAATATTAAAATTACAAAGATTTGAACAAAAACTCGAACAAAGATTTGAACAAAAACTCGAACAAATATATTCAATTTTAGAGTCATTTAAATTTATCAAAGAATATATATATATATATCATATATGGTTAAAGAATTGTATAAATTTAACCTAATAATATATTAAAAAAATAAAATAAAATATATTAATTTGATAAAAAAATAAAATAAAATTAAAATGATAAAGTTGTATTAATCAACTCTACTAATTTAATTTTTTTCACTTAATTTAACTTGATTCAGCCTAATACTTACCTCCTCCCATTGAATTAATGTATTAAATTAAAGATCAATTGATGGATGGTGGACCATTTGAATAGGAAACTTGATTAAGAAGGCCAAGCAATATTGTGTTATTTTAGGACAATAAAGATACCTAGATATCTACCTATCTACTACTATACGTATTTACTGTTAACCCATAAGAATTTGTGCATTGAAAAAATCGGTTTACCTGCTCCAACTATAATGCTTACCTAATTTGTGCGCCCACTTATGTTAGATTTAAAGCCATTTTAAGGAGAAATTATTATATGGTCTCTAACGTTATTTAGTCCCATTTAATTAGAATCATTCATTTAATGACATATAAAAAGATTTGATAATTAAATATCAAAAAAAAAAAAGATAAAAAATTTTAAAATATTTATCAAAAATAACTATCGTGGATGAAAAGGTGTATCTAATAATTTTTTTGATTTTAAGTGCACCTCATCAAAATAAAAGTAATTTGATAAAAATATCAAAATAACAAAATTTTCCTTAAATCGAAAAAAAAGTGATAATTGATGAAAAGGTGTACTCACGCAATTGACCGAGCATACCAATCAAAAGAAAAGTAATGAAGAAAAAAAGCAAAATACAAACTTAATCCTAAAAGGAAAAAAAAAAACATGATACAAGTCGAAGATACGAACACGAACCGAACTAAACGACATCGACACATGTATATGTTTAAAAGATTATTTAAACACCTAACAAACATCATTTAATCATCATAAGATTTTCTTCTTTACATTATTAAATCTCACATTGATTAGAATGTTTAAATATAATATTTTAAACACATTCAAGGTGATTAAAAGCAAAATCTGTAGACTCATGTTTGTCACACAGACCGTGTATGTTATTTATATTGTTACTGTGACTTTAATTTTCTGGGATGATATTTTGATAACAATGCCAGTTATATGAATATTTAAATTTTACTGGATCTCATTTTTTAAATTAATCACTCGAATCAATTAAATTAAATTTAAATCCATTTGCTTCACTCACTAGTAAAAAGAAAATAAAATTGTGAGGGCAAAATCATAATTCCCAATTTTTCTTTTTGACATTTATATATACACTCAATAAATATCAAATTATGACATCACCATCATTATTATTGAAAGCAACAAACTTGCATAGATGTACGAAATTCTTATACAAAGGGTGATACCCTTTGTTTTCTTTTTGCTGATATACCTCTCTCCCTCAGGGTACCTGCTAGATTATGTTTCTGGGAAAACCTGCATTTTCAATCCAATAAACATAACACCACCACCCAATTTCACATAATAGCATCATAGCGGTATGAAAAGATATGTGAAGCGGTGATAAGTGCATAATGATATATTCAACATACATTGGATTTCTCCACTGTACAAATGTTAACTTGATACACTTATTGCTCCGTAATAATGTAAGAGAGCTCGTAAATGCAATCTGTAGATTCGTCATAGAAAACAAAAACAAAAGACACCTTCAGCATGTCCTCCTATACAAAACATACCCATTTTAACAGAGGGGAAGGAGCAGTGGCTTTTCTAGCCGGCAAAACCAAGTATTCTCAACACCAGACTCACTCACTTGTCAGCATTGATTCCAAAGATCCGGACCTTGTGCATGTTGGGGAACTTGGCAATGACAAGCACAAGGACTGCAACTGTGTTCAAGAAGAGCATAGGATGTTGGTAGTCGGTTGTATGCGAGGCTATCAAGTACCTGTGAGGAAACAGAAGAAAAAAACATGGTCAATAAATGTCTCGAGCCCCAATATCAGCAAACCGCAAACAGCAAACTCTCTCTGGAAAAACAAAGGCCATGAATATGTTAAGTCATTCCAGATAGGTTCATGAAAGCAGCAAGAGAATCGAGGATGAAATGCTATTTGCTATCATCTATCAAAAATATTGTCAATGTCTAGCTTGTAAGGCAATCAATCAGACTTCTCCGAGGAAACAAGACTCAGCAAGTCTACACCAACTTGAAGACAAACTGCAATCCTTCGCAGAGTAGTCTCTCAAATCCCGTAGCAAAACTAAAATTTAATCACAGAGTAGTAGATATTGTCCTTTTGACTTTTCAATACATAATGATATATTCACACACAAAGGATGGTACATTTAAATCTATTACCTCTCAGGCCCGAGCCATTCCTAATGGATCAAGTTTCCAGTTTATCTTGAGTTTCAAATAACTTACAATAAAAAGTTCCAATAAATCATTTTAAATAAGGCAGGACTCCCTTGATGAATGTCTTACACAAAAATAAAGTATCAGAATTCACAAATAGCACTGCTCTAAATGAATATGCAAAACTTAGCAGTGATCTAAGTCTCAAGAGCTAATTTACTGAAAGCAATCAATTGGGTGATGAGTCAGAATGCAAAAGAGACTATCATTTTTTACAAATGTAATCGAATAACACCAGTTCACTAATGAGAACATAGATATCTGTGCACACATAAACACAATTGATAGATGTTAAAAGAAAATAAACAAAATAATCATTTGATGAATGAGATGCAAATATCATAATACAAAAGTCACGTTACAGAAACCCAGTTGAACTACTAAGGCACAAACACTGTTGTCTATTATTGGGGAATAAAAAGTCTGAATAATCTACATTCAATTTTTGAAATCGAACACATGCATAAACACAAGTGACAGAGATACAACACAAAATAATAGGACAAAATCATAAGCAAGTTCCAAAATTTTGTAAAACATGATATAAGAAGACTTACAGCACAACAGGTACAACAGTTAGAAACTTCCTATTGCGTGTGAGCTGCTTCCCATTGTCTATCTGCTCCCACCAAGTCAAGCCATTATAAATCCCTTGATCATCACCAAATGGGGTTCCTTTCTTCCAGTGAAAGAAATGGTATGTGACCTGAAAACAGACCAATTCAATGTTGGCTCAGATAACTGTCAAGAAGATGGGCCATGTTCTGAAACTAAATAGAAAAACTCAAGACTTTGTATTTTGTGAAATACAACAAAAATTCAACTTATCATTACAAGAGAAAGAAGCACAAGATCAGCTACATTGAAAAATCAAACGGCTTGAACATTTTTGACATGACAATATACTAGTTGAAAAGCCTCGTATGCTTATATAGATGCTGAATTTCAAACAAGTTAATGTCTTAATGCAGAATAGAAAATAAAGCAGCACATTAAGCAGTTCAAACAGATAAAAACAGATGAATAAGTGGGTGCCAAAATAACAGAATATGTAAAAATATATAGCCAAGCTGCCAAATAACTTAACAAGAGCTAGGTTTGCATTTGCAAAATCTAATTTTGCAGTAGAGACATATCGTCGAAATGCTAGGTAACAAAATTTTGAATATATGCCACACTAAATCTCATACTCAAAACTTAATGATTTTGTTCAATAGCCAAAACCCCCTGATTTCCCCGTTTCAAGACTATAAATCAGAGGCTACAACAACTAACTTCAAGATGTACCCATGCAAAACTATGGCACGGTCCATCTGATGCTAGGGCGTAGGATTGATGTGTCTAGGGGAATCATTGTCAGAGGGCATAAGTTGTTCACCTCAGTAAACCACTTTTCTATGGCACTTCTCTCAAATATCTGTCCAGAAGAAGTCTCCACGGGATCTACCATTACATCGCGGGTGATTGGACAATAAAATGATTGGAGCGGCTCCAGTGGTTGACTACCCAGAGATTTCCGCTTGGTGAAATACTTCATCTCTTTCTCTTTAGGAGATGAAGCAGCATCAGCTCTTTCCAACAAAGCAATTATCTGATCCATTTGTATAGCTTCAGACTTGTCCTTCCTAAGCCTGACATTTTCAATCTCACTTTTGAAATCATCAAATTCCTTTTTTAAAGCCGATCTCTCAGTTGGTATCCCAACAGCTTCGGCAATGAGAACCAGCAGATTGTTTGCATACGAACGATCAGCTTTCCTCTCCTGTATGCCTGTCTCAATTTTCTCTAAGATTTCTTCTTCTGCTATAGCTGCCTTGAACTCAGCCTTCTGCATACTATCACAAAGGTTTCCAATTTCTACAACTATAGCAGAAGAAAGTTCTAAAGATGCCAATGGAAGGAGACTTAGTGCCCTGTTTATCTCTCTCATGATACCTTCTAGGCGTCTGACTATCCCACGACTATTCATCAAGAGATACACTTTGCTTTTGGTGCTGCATTCTAGAGTTATTTGCTTTGCAGCTTTTATTTCACGATTGAGAATCTGAATAGCATTGTTCAAGCTCTCAGAATTAGAAATATATTTTCCTTCCAACTCTTTCAAAACTGGGACAATTCTCTCTAAGTAAGATGCAAGTTTCTTGAAAGTATCTTTCTTGAAGATAACATCATTTGCAGAAACAACAGTCTCGAGAATGGCCTCTACAATCTGAGAAAGAACCTCTGAAGCCGGGAATGAGGCACTAGAGACTACGTCGATTGCCATCGCGTCACAACACAAAAATTTCCAGAAAACATAGCCTTATCTTCCTATAGGACTAATACACCAACTAAAAGTGGCAAAAGCATGGCTGCAGAACAGCGATTGCAGCATTTTCTTCCAAAACAATGCTTCTAATTTTAATAAACATTAGCGCCTGCATTACAAACAAAATATGAATAAGCCTCTCCTTGCTATTAGCTGAAAAACTTCTACACCACTTTTCTGTATTAAAAGGAAACAAGAGAGAAATATAACTGAAATTAGTTGGACTATTGTCTTGTTATTGTTGCATTACAAATAATTGTAGAAGAAATAGAAAATATGGGATACTTGTTTTTGCTGGCCAAAGTAGGAAGGTAAAGCAGGCGCCCCTCTCCCAATAGATGATCATCCCAATCATAGAAAACTAGAAAAATGGTTAAACTTTCTGTTTGGTTGTCATTAAAATATAAGTGAAGAAATTGAATCAAATAATTTTTTAAGGAGAAAAGACCAAGCTTTTTCTATCCTTGACCAAAATAAGGGTTGTCTTCTTCTTCAATGTCCATAAACTAAAATAGTTCAAACCCAAATTTGTTTTCTAAAGCACTGACCTCGAAATGGTATTAAATAGAACTGAAGTTTCTCTTTGATTTTCCAGTAAACAAAACAAATTTAGCAGAGCAGTCTCAAAGGAAACTAAATATAAAGCAAAAAGAGCATTATTTCAATAGACTTGAAACAGAAAAAGGAAGAAAAATAAATTGTATAAGCACCAATCAAACCCAAACTCAAACAACAATATCATGAAAAATCAGAATTCAACTTTGAAATCTCTTTTCCTCAAATTTCGAACCTTGGAAGAGCAATAAGACACCCTAAATTAAAATACTCATCTACTTGAAGCACAAGCGAAGACCCACATAGTCAACCGGCTAGAGAAAGCTTAATACAATTAAAAGCCTAAGCTTTCAACAACAGTGAGAAAGATACAAACCTGATAATGAA
The DNA here is from genome assembly GCA_019671005.1 of Hibiscus mutabilis. Taxonomy (NCBI): domain Eukaryota; kingdom Viridiplantae; phylum Streptophyta; class Magnoliopsida; order Malvales; family Malvaceae; genus Hibiscus; species Hibiscus mutabilis. Next base: position 11,564,082 of record CM033756.1, read on the forward strand.
ATAATAATGTTAAAGAACCAAAAAATATCCACAAGCTCACAGCTATGAAGCCTTTAAAAGAGAACTCTTCCAAAGAAAAATGGGGATCAGGTCCCTTGACTCTGTGAGGAGACTCCAGCCACTTGACATGAGAGTTCCCCCACTATTATATATATTAAAAAAGAAAAAAAATGTTTTTTCAGTTTTGGGTTTTTCAGTATTTACCAATTTATAGTCATCTGATGATGTGTTCTTCTTTCTTTTCTAATGTTTACACAACAATAAGTGAAAGAAAAGACTTTTCTTTCCGTATGGACTAATAAAAATCAATAGCCTTTGTTAACTTAACCTTGTCCTTTTTTTCTGTTCAAAGGCTGGCCATCTATTTTTGCTTTGACTGAAAAAATATTAAGAAGCATTCAACTCGTTAAACCCTTCATCATGTTAATGTACAACAGCGCAGCCTTTGGAAATGCATTCCCTATTTGCAGAAACTATAAAGTCTTGGGACGGTGGAGTAGCAAGCTCATGCAAAAGCATGTTGTTGTGGGAGCCAAGATTTGTCCTTAATAGCCAAAATGGATGCCGTCTTAATTTGTCCTCAACGAATGTATCATGTTTCACGATTCGGGATTTGGTGCTAAGATTTCTTAACATTTTCAGAATGTTTGGTTCATCAATGGCAAGAAGTTTCTGTCCGTATTAAGGTATAAACAGTTCAAAAATGGCGACCAATAAGTCAAACAGCTAAACAAGGGGTATTCGTTGCCATTTGGCAGACAAGTTCCAGGGGTTCGTTGTTTTCAAGATTCATTTAATTTAAGCTATCAAATTTTTAACGTTGGTTTAAAATCGATTTAGTATTTAATGCCATTTAAGATTTAGACAAGTTCCAGGTTTAAGCGATATAGCTAATATTTCAAGAAGGAAAATATTTTTTTTTAATTAAAGCGACAAATATCAAATTTATGCAAATTTTATAATTTAAATAGTTTTTACATGAATTTTTTACCCATCTCATGTATTTAAGAGTTTATATATTATATATATATATAAAATCAAAATTAAACTTTTTAAACCTTTGATATTAACCTTAAATTCTAAATATAAACTAAACCCTAATTAAAAAATTTGTTTAAAATTTTGTAAAAGCATGTTAGACTCGTTTTTCTATATATTTAAATATCTCATTATTTATATATGTAATATATAAACATACTTCGTTAGCAACAGTGTAAATGGTTTTTAAAAAATAAATCAAAATAAAGTATTTTTTTGTGCTAAACCAGGAACTGTTAAATTTTTATTTGTATTGTAAAAATGAATGAAAATTATAATAGATTTAGGGTTGCAATATGGGCACGGCAATGGGTAATAAATAGCTATTCAATAACTAAGCCCTCCCACACTTGTGACCCAAAGCTTAAGTCCTGATCTAGTAAAGCGTAAAATTATACACTTTTTCTAAGTTGCAGAAAGAGAGATTCTAAGCCAATCAATCCCCTCCTACTGTATTTTTTTTTTTTGACCAACTGTTCCCCTAATTTGTTACTCTCTCCCCATTAACGTTATCATGTTTGCTAGTTTTTCTTCTTTTCCATTATCGGGATATTTGTTAGTTTTTTTTTTTCAAACCATAATGAGATCTTTATAATATTTTATTTAGATTAACCAAAATGAAATGAATACTAATGATTATACCAAAAAAAAAGATTCACAATTTCAAACTAATTATTGTACATGATTTTTTAAGAAATATGTTTTTTTTTTTCGAGCTGCATAGAGATTTAGAGAAGAATATTGGAATAAAACAGCATAATTTTCATGTAATGACTTGGCCAAGGGACTATCGAAGGCTAAACTTTAGATAGCTCCTTATCAAAGACACCAACAGGAGATTTGATATCAATTAAATTGAAGTCAAACACTTGATTTTTAATATTAATTCTACAACTACTAAAGCATATTGCAATTGGAAAAGTTTCACTTGTTTGGACCTTACAGCTTGTTCCCCACTAGCTGTCTGCATTCATGCCAACAAAAATGTCCACCGACAGCTGACCACCCTGGTGCTGCCCAAGGACCACCTAGTGACCCAGACAAGATTCTCTGTAGTTAACTTAAATCATCAACTTTTCACCAAGGAAGCACCTGTCAAATTAAGCTCAAAACAATTATTCTGCCATCAGAGTAAAACACCATAGCTGCTAGCTTACAAAATTTGTATCCCTACTTAAGACATCTTGGTCTGTTACAGTTTGGTCCATAATCTTAGAAAAGAGTTTTGTCCTTACTTTGAACTGGTACTTTCTAGAAGGTCTCATGAATTGGGTTAGGGAACCTCCGGCAGCTTGTTCCCCCATGTTCGTTTAACTTTCCGTGTAATGACCTGTGCTTCATAGAGAGACCTGCAACCAATTCATGACAAAAAAATTGCAATTGTACATAAAAATCTGCTTTCAACGCTCCCAATAGTTGTTCTATCTCCTTCAAACAATTGTCTGAAAACTTTATGATGGAGTTAATTTCCAAAACAGTTTTAAATATCTGAGATTCTTACAAAGGCATTGGCTGGTCGCTTAGTTAGCACTCTCCAACAACAATTGATCAAGAAAATCAACCCCATTATCCAATTTGCCAACAATCTTGGTTAAAAATAGATCCCAAGAACTCCGATCAACTCTCCCACTTGACATAGCAATTGAAACAACCTTCCCAACTTCACCCTCCTTTCCCATGCCCTGAATCCCCTCAATCAATATATTGTATGTTGCCTTATTTGGCAAGCATCCTTTATCCAGCATTTCCTCCAGAATTCTAATCCCCTCCATCGTATTTCCAATCTTACAAAACCCTGTAATCAATATATTATACGTGAACACATTTGGATTACACCCTTTTTCCACCATATGATCCCACAACTTCCCCGCCTCACTTAATTCTCCCTTCTCACACATACCATTAATCAAAGTATTATACGTCAATAAACTTGGAACCGAACCTTTCTCGAATTCATCAAATATTTTCTTAGCCTCCCAAACCTTCCCTTCCTTACAGAACCAATGAATCAACGTACTCAATATTGCATTATCCGGCAAACAATCATTCTTCAACATCTTCTTCCACAAGTAACAACCTTCCTCCACCTTGCCTTCTTCACACAACAGATCAATTACTTTACAAGAAAGTGAAGAACTCGGGATATACTTCTTTTGAAGCATATCATTAAACAGGTTAAGTGCTTCTCCGGATTTCTTCTCCTTACAGAAGGCCTCAATCATAACTCCACAAGTAACCTCATTTGGAGCAACACCATTTTCCTCCATTTCATCCATCACTTTAACAGCTTCAATGAATTTCCCTAATCTGCAATACCCATCCATTAAAACAGTGTATGTCGTTGCATCAGGAATCCATCCTCTATCCAGTAATTCCCCGAAAACCCTCTTCCCGTTTCGCATATCGCCCCTCGCCAAATATCCGCCGAGAATTGTGGTATAAGTAATCAAATTCGGTACCATCCCCATCACAGGCATTTCATCGAGCACTTTACATGCGGCTTCAACGTCGTTTTTCTGACAAAGTGCTTTGATCAAAATATTGGCAGTGAAAACATTGGGTATAACGTTAAATTTCGTTTTGCTGTTTTTGAACATAAAGTGAACCAAATCGTACCGTTTGTTTTGAACCAAGACGTTTAACAACGTGTTCAAGGATCTAACTGATCGCTGGACGTTGAAACTTTCCACACGCAAAAAGGTTTTCACTGCCAACTTTGGGAGGGAAGCGAGGCCGTAATTCCGGATCACCGTGATAAAAAGTTCTTCGCCGCATTTAATTTGGGAATTTCGGAGCTGAGAGATGAGGGATTCCATGGGTTCGAAGGCGCGTGCGCGGGATAGCTTTTGGACGATGGACTGGTAGGTGTTGTAATTATGGAAAAAGTTGGGGTGGAATTTTCCGGCGTAAAGGAAGATTTGGAGGGCAAGATCGAGGCTTTGTTGGCGGTTGATCATGGAGACGATGCGTTTGGGATGGAGGCGTTGGGGCCAGGGTTTAATCGGGGGTGTGACGGTGTAGTACTGGAGGAGTGGGGAGGAAGGATCTACGGTGGAAAGGTCCACGCTGGTGAAAGATCGGAAGGCGGTGTTCCGATAAAGGATTCCGATCACCAATCGGCGATGCAGTTGAGTACAACGCATCATGGTATAGAGAAATAAAGTCCTCGGAGGAGCTTCGAATTTGGCGCTGATGGAGTAGAAACTTGGAATAAATGGCCGTGGCAAATTAAGTACTCCTCCGAAAATAGGACACAAATCTAAAATACATGACTAATCTTGTCCTTTATTAATTTTTTTAGTCAAAATTTTTAATTTTTAATTATGGTTATTTAAAATTTATTATTGATAAAAATATATTTTAAAAATATTTAATTGTGTAAATTTTAAATATATATTTTATAAATTTAATTATTTTAAATATTTAATATAATTATAATTAAAGTTTAAAATTTTTAATTTTTAAAAAGCCAATGAAAGATAATATTTTTGGGACAGAGTAGTATTAATTACAGCAGGGAAACGGTTATAAACAACAATAACCATCCGTCAATCTACTGGAGAAATTACAATACATCTCACTCTATTATTACTAAGTTTACAATTAGACTATTGAATTTCAAAAATAACAATCTATATTACTCAATTAACCAATTGTAATAATTATGTCGTTGTGTTGTTAAAGCTCAAACATGTATAAACTTTTTATTTACATTTTGGTCACTTAACTTTTGGTTATGTGTCAATTTGTTTAGATTTTCTTATAAGTTTGTTTTAGATCAATTCTTCTTGGACCAGAGTTCTTCGAGATTTTTATATTTCATGAATCTATAAAAAGAAATGAGAAGAAGATTTTCCTGCTTGAATTATTGAATTGTCATTTGTTTACTGGTTTTGAAGTTACAAAAAGGTTTTAAACTTTTGGTTGCATCATTGCATACACCTCAAGAGAAGCAATCTATTTCATATCCATTCTAGGCTAATGTTGGTGAGCACCGATATACTCAATACTTTGTTGAACTGTGATAGAAGAAACTTTCCACATAATTAATTTGATATAAACTGAACCTATGAGCACAAGCATTCGCCACCCGAGCCCACCTTCCATCGAAGACCCTACCCTCAAAATGTCGTGCCAAATAGGCGAGGGTTGTGACCCTAACCTTGCTCCTGGATAGTATGAATCAGGATTATATTTCACTTTAAATAATCTACCAACTAATGATGTAGGATTTGTAAACGAATACCAACCCTGCTTAGCTAATAATGTAATATTTAATTTGAAAGATCTAAAAAACCTAGGCCACCCTTCTCATTTAAGTCACACAATTGATCCCACGAGCACCACCCTTAGTACTACCAGCACCTACTGATTATAGACTCTAACCCCCTACAAAAAGGATTTAGATGAAAGCAAGACACGACAAGCATCGAAAACGCCTGTAATACAGATTTACTCGAACTCCAACCCTGAACATGCTTTTGAAATACGGATTGAATGTTGGTTTAAGTGATGTTGTCTTTTTAAATGATGTATATAAATTACTGAATTGTATATTTACTTACTGTTCGATTCGATATTATATCTGACTTACACATTAACGCAGATTGTTTCATACACGGTTACATGAATTTAATCTCGACAAGTTTTTCCCTCAAAAAATGTCATAATTAAATCCAAAGGAAGAGAAAGTTATAGATTAGTGAGTAGACCTTGAGTTTCAAAGTCTATACACCAATCGGACTCTGCTTTCTTGGTCCGCTACGTTCAAAATATACAAATTATTATTGTGACGAATAAGTGATTTTGAATGAAAATTCAATACAAGGGTATGGCAGGAAAATAAAGCACTTGGAAATCAATTTCAAGCAGGGATTTTAAATTGCGGTTGTGGTCGCATTTTTGTTTAGGAAAATAAACATTTGGAAATCAATTTTGGATGGTACTATTAACGCTATATAGCAACCATTATTACGCTAGCGTATCACTATTTGAATCCATAATTTCAAGGTATAATGAGTGGTTCGGGAATTCTGTCGGGCAAAATTCATTAGAGAATTACCATGAGATTTAAGTGGATGTGGGTCTTGTTCCATTATTGTTCTCGGAATGCTACTGTGGGGGCCCTTGTCGCTGCAAAATCAAACATTTTTGCAGGTCCACCATCCATGTTACTTTACTGCCAAAACGAAACATCATTCACAAGCCTTCACTTCATTTATGTTATTCATTGCCAGCCCCTGATTCTGCACATACAATAATGCCCATCAGATGGATCATGTTCGACATGATACAAGGATGCTTGGAAATTAAGATAAAACTAAGGTTTCGGAGTTATCAATGATTAGGGTCTTAAGGAACAAAATACCCACCTTTTGCTTCTTATTTAGAACAGCTTTAGGGTTATTACAACCTTAGAAGTTAGAACCCTTGTCTTGTCTTTGTCCGGTAATCTTTCTTCTTTACATCTTTTTCATATTTTTTATTCTTCACTTACCCCCCAAGGCTAGAAATTCCAAGATTTAAGCTTCATATTTACTTTTGTGGAATACTAAGAAAAGGGTGTCGGTCATTCTTTTTCTTGGCTTTAGTGGTTGATTGCAGGTAAGGATCGGAGACGAAAATGAACGAGGAGATGAATGGCGTTGGCGTCGATGCTCATAAAGAATATGTTCCTGAGAAAGTAGATTATGTGTTTAAAGTGGTGGTGATCGGCGACTCGGCTGTGGGGAAGACTCAGATCCTGTCCAGGTTTGCCAAGAACGAGTTCTGTTTGGAGTCCAAGTCCACCATCGGGGTTGAGTTCCAGACGAGGACGGTTGCCATCAAGAACAAAGTCATCAAAGCCCAGATCTGGGACACTGCCGGCCAAGAAAGGTTAGCTACCCGACTCTCATCTCTCTATTGCCTCTGTTTTGAGATTGATGCTGCTCTTCCTTTCTTGTAGCTGACATTTCTTTAATTAATAAGCCAAATGGATTGATCTAGTTGAATTGTCAGACCCAGATCAAATGCTAGTGGCCCTGAACTAGAATTTAGATTTGCTGAGATTCCATTAGTTTAATGTAGAGGTGATACGGAATCTAAAGCTTTATTTGAGTTCTGAGTGTAGACACAAGATTTTATTTAAGAGTACTATCTGAAATTTGTAATTGAGAAATTATAAAAAAATAATTATAAATTATATAAAAATTTAAAATTTTTAAATGTGTGAGTCTTAGCAGTCCACCGCTAGGAGCAGCATGATCTTAAATTTGAATTTAGTTGGCGCTTAGTTAGTCTATGCTTGGGTTTTACTCTCTATTTGCTCAAAAGTCTTTTTTAGTATAAATGTATAATTGCATGATAATATATGTTTATTTTTTTGATTTTTTGACAAAACATACACTTTATAAGTATATGTACTTAAACTCGGATTTCTTAAGTTGAATATCCTTCACTGGAAACACTCGAAAGTTTTAAATTCTACTAAAATAATCTTAAGTAATTAATGAATTTATGTAATTAATCAAATTCACTTAATAGTCTTATTTTATTCCTATGCTTCGGAATATTCACATTACATAATTTCATTGATTTAGCCCACAATTGGGAGAACCCAAGGGTTAATTCTATTGTTGTGGACCATCATTCCATTAGCATCATCTGTGTGCGAAGGTGCGTGTGTCCAAGAATTTTCTAGCTGCTGAATACCACTTTTATTATATCTTTTTTACTGAGACGGCAGAAGTCGTAAAACATTTAAGAAAAACTTGTCCAATAAAACATAAGTGCATTATATTTATAATATATAATATATAATTTAAAGTTAATTGTATAAAATCCATCAAACTATGATTTAAATTATTTTAAATTCCAGAACGTTTTAATTAAATTATTAAAATATATGTATCTTACGTAGAGGCAATAATCGAGTTATTCAGTTCAGATCAATTCAGTTTGATTTAATTTTAGGTACATTAAAACTTTCTTTTTTCTTTCCCTTCTTCTAATGAAGGTAAAGCGTTATTTTATTTTATATTAAAACTCTCTTTCTTTCTCAATTTAATTAAATTCAACAAAAATATACATCTTTTATGTATATAATAAGTTTTACATAATATACAATTTTTCTATTATAATTGATTTTGCAATTTGGTGTCGGAAGGTACCGAGCAGTAACCACCGCATATTATAGAGGTGCGTTAGGGGCGATGCTAGTGTACGACATCAGCAGGCGGCGGAGCTTCGATAGTCTGGCGAGATGGGTGGAGGAACTCCGTGCCAACTCCGATAAATCCATCGTCATCATGCTAATCGGAAATAAGGCCGATCTTGTGGAGCAGAGGGCGGTTCAAACTGAGGACGCCGTCGAGTTCGCAAAGGATCAAGGCTTGTTCTTTGCCGAGACATCTGCGCTTAGCGGTGACAACGTGGACGAGGCATTTTTCCAGTTGCTGGAAGAAATCTACGCCGTCATTTCTAAAAAAACTTTAGAATGTGGAAATGGGAAATCCAATGGCGGTGATCATGTTCATGCCATGGCTTTAAAAGGATCGAAGATTGACGTGATCGCCGGTTCTGATTTAGAAACAAGTGAGATCAAGAACTTGTCTACATGTTCTTGTTAATTTACATGCCACTATATTTTATTGATATATGTGTTATCAGAAAACAATGTTTATCAATTTTACATATCATCACTTTTTTCCCTACATTCCTTTAACTAATAACATAAGTTAATTTTATTAAAAATAGGAAGAAATATAACAAAATCGTAATATGAAAAAGTTTATGATAATTTTTATTTTGAATAGTCTAAAGGTAATTATAAGATAGTATCTCGTGTTTCCTAGGATAAATATCATCCGTTTTTTCACTGAGACACTTGTTGAGTTCAAAAGTCTACAATAATTAAAACAGGCTACTCACATTAATCGATATTTTTCCTAAATTATTAAAGAATACAAACTAACCACTAAATAATTTAAAATAAATAGGTAGACTTATATTTTTTTAAAAAAAAAATTATAGAGCCACAACTTAACACTATAGAAGCCAAATAAAGCTTCATCAATTCTTACAACTCAATTAAGTAAGTCAATCTATTTTTAAGTTGTTACAATCAGAAACCAACCATCGTTACAAATTAATAAAAGAAAGTATACTACCAACAATCAGTTGGTCTAGTATGATGAGACACCTGATCTCTTAAGCAAAGTCGGAATTTAAATTATGATATTGTGAATGGAGTAAATTGAAATAAGAGGGTCACTCTCATAATAAATCTTTATAATACTCAATCCAAATTAGTCAGCCAATGAGTTTAATACCGATGATTAAAAAAATAAAAGAAAAATGACCATATGAAGTGGTGGCCTGGCCTTCTCTTTGCTTCCATGCAGTTGTCTTTCTACGATCTCTACTTCGTTCGGGTTTACCGACTAAATTGAAAGAACCAACCCAACTTCAATGATTTTGGTGAAATTTAAGAAATCTATCCCAAACGAAGAATATGCTTCAAAATCTACCATATGAGCTGCCTTTCCCAATGTGTTTGTACCTAATTTCAGTTCTTAATGGAAATGAAAGAGTTGAAATCCTTTTGTTTTTTTATAAAATAATTACGTGTATATAGATGATAAGATAGACATAACGCGTAAAACATTTATTAATAAAAAATATTTTTTATTATAACATTTAATGTTCGTATGCATTTTAACATAAAAATAATATGAGTGTAACAATATTTTAATTGACTCAATTGTAACTCATTTATAAATTAACTAATAATTACATGATCTAAAATGCACTTCGCCCCTAATATTCATCCTGATCCACGACCAAGCAAAGACACGATAGAAATATCGAAATTTAGTATAATATTCAATGATAAAAGTAATTGAGTATAATATAAACAATTTCGTCAACCATCTATTCTAAGTGGATTTTATTAGGCATAATTAATAAGCATGTAGTATAATTCTCTTTTTTTTAATAATCCTATAGTATAATTTTCAGATCATCCTTATTAGAAAATAATATAATATAAAAGTAATTTTCAGATCATCTGTTTTTTTTAATTATGAAAAAAATATTTGAAAAATTAGAATCACATGAAATATTGTAAACAATCATAAAATTCCTAAAATTATAAAATAATCTAAAATATTTTTTTTAAAAAAAATCAGAAATGGGTCAGGCCCAAAACATGGCATGGCCTACAGAGTTCCTACTTCGCTTCACAACTATGCATTTGAAAACCAATTTGGTGAAGGAAGAAAAAATGAAAACAAAAACCAACTGTGTCAAACTTAGTTGAAAAAATAAGACCTTAATCGTTTTTTTTAATTTTCTCTCAACTGTAACAGTTTGTTTTTTCTTTCTTCTTCTTTTCTTTGTTTAATCGGTTATAATATTAATTTTTATATTGGTTGTCGACCGTCGGTTATTCATATTTTATTTGTTTTTGTTTATTTATCTTGTTTTTTGTACATTTTGTTGTACTTTTCTCTATCTCTGTAGCACGTTTTCTCTGCCCTTATGACACGTCTCTGCCTTATAACACGCTTCTGTTGTTACTTTTACAGATTTTTTGTGTTCGTACAGTGACCCACATTATTTATTTTTTATTTGTTTTTGTCTGTGGCCACGTAAAATTTGATCCTCTTTCGGATTATTTGTCGATGTAGTCTATACCAAATGAAAGATTGTTGTTGATTTTAAGAATTTATTTTAGTTTGTGTTTTAACAACTCCCCATGAACCCTTCCTAAAATAGACCTAGAAATTTTTTCTTGTGCAAAGAGGAAATATTTAATATGACTGGTACAATACTTGTTTTTTCTTTTTAAATTTATGATTTTTTTTTATTTTGAATGTTCTAAAACCTTTATTATATTTATATTTTATTTTATATATTAATAAAACTATCTAGTTAATGAGCGAAAAAAACTAATTGCGTCACTTCACATTTCATGACGTACACATCGACTCTATGCTCTACATTCATTTCACACATTTCCACTGTCGTGTCTGAATAGAATTTTTTTTATTTTTTTACTTTTCTATTTTGGGATCGTTGGTTTATTTTAATGCTTATTAGCCTTAGTTAAGAGAAAATATGATTGAATATATTTAAATATTTAATATTTTTTATTTTATGGATAATAATAAATCTAAATATTATAAACATTGTATATTAAATGTTAAAAAAAGAAGTATATTAAGAATATGAGAATAAAGTAAGCAAATGAATGGTGAGGAGAACAAATCCTTTCGGCGAGCTTTATCAATTACTTTTGGTGTGTAACGCAAGCTGGAATTGATGTGTCGACCCCCAAGATTCTCATATGTAATTATCTTTTTGACAGTTGCATTGCATGAATGGGAAGTTGGAAGCCTTGTCCCTTGACACTTGTTGTCCTAAAACATCTTTATCCAACTCACGGTCAAAACAGCATTGGCCGCTTGGGAATCCCACGACTTTCGTATTCTTACCCATTGTGCTTTTAAGGAAGGTTTGGCATTTTGAATGCAAAAAATCTACCTAAGGAGCGTTTTTCTTCTTTTGATTAATGGTTATGATCCACGCCTTAATGTAAACATTAAAAATAAATTTGGTGTTTTTTAATTAAATAGCGAGACATTATATTCTTATGCCGGGATTCAAATTCATACAAGATGAGACAAGATAAACATTTTTAGACACTAAGCCAATTAATAGATCTCATAAATTTGGTAATTTTTACCAGAAATAAATCATCAAATATCAACCATCTTGATTAGGGAGTTCTATTATTTTTTTTTTTCATCTAATTATTTTTATTTAAATTATCAAACAAATTGGTGGTGACATGGACGAAGTCACGTGAAGACTAAAGTGTGAAAAATTTGTTGAAAACTTTTTTTATGTAATTTATATATAAAAAATTAAAAAATATATAAATGACACTCCTCTATAGATAATTAACTTCTCTAAAACATTATTAAAAATAACAACACTTAAATAAATTTTTAATTTTGTCTTTAAATAGAGATAGTTCACATTTCATATATAAATAAATAAACATCAAAGACAGAGTGGAGCTACAATAATCCAACTCTAGAGGGTAGAAACAAAAGCACACACAAGGCAGCACAAACAACAAGAGAAAGCATATAATGAATAAAATTCATCTATCTATTCTGTGTGTCCCTTTATTTATAAAATAATTTTATGTTAAGTGTATTAATGAGTTTTTTTGTTATTTTATTAATTGTTTATATTCTATAAATAATACACATGATATAAAATTATTAATGGAACGTATAAAGGATCACAAAAAATAATAGACAAACAGGAACAGACGTATGACTTTATATTAGGGAACAAACTTATAAAATTTTAAAGTTTGCGAACTTATAAAATTTTAGAAGGCAAAAATATATTTATAATAAAAAATACATAAAAAAATTTAAATTATATACAAATTTTAAATTTTATGAGAGCGACTGTCCTCTTTAACCATCTTCGGTCAATCCTTGCAAACGAATTATGTTCAGCATATAATAACTCTAGCAACATACCAACAAAGGATAGACCGGATCAACCCAGAAAAAAAACACAGAAAACTTAAGCAAACAAAACAACATTCAAAACAAATAAGAAAATATAGAAAAGACAGTAAACACAACAAGCATCAAACATGGAAGCATCAAGACCGTCAAACTCCACCGAATGACTTTCGAAAATCTGACTGAATCAAAGTTGTGATTATGCGATTTATTCCGAATATATATGTTTATTTAATTTATAATTTACCTTTATTTTTATAATTAAATTAAATAATAAAAATAAATTATAAATGTTATATAAAATTATTAATTGATTTTATTTATTTTTAAAAATATTTACATTAAAAACTTTAAAATTTTAATGTTAAACACTTGACAAGAATCAAACTTATCCTAATCGAATTAAAATAGACGATTAAAAATGTAATAAATGTAATCAAACCAAATTGATATTATCCTTAAACCTGTCCTATCCTATCCCGGAAAGCACCATGACCGAACAATTCGGCAAATTAAATTATATTTTAAACTCTGACACCATGAATACTCAATCGAAATCTGTATGGTCAAGGTCAAACAAGTAGATGTTGAGGATTTATCTTTTTAAAACCCACAATGCCAAAACTCGGACCAAATCTTTTGCACCAAGTTCCGAACTGTTCTCTCACTCTCAAACTCATTGTACGACACTAGATTAAAAAAATACTAAATTACATCCCATATATTTAATTATAGATTTAAACCCAACAAGTAGTCCTAATGAAAAAGCGAATGTAATTATTTTTAAGAAACTCGAGTTCAATGGTAATATCTGTAAGGTGTGTGTTTTGTTAAAGGATTAAGAATATCTATGAACAGATATTATCTTGTAATCACCTTTAAACTATTTAATTTTTTTTTATAGATTTAGTAACAAGCAAATAGCAAAAAAATAAAAAGTAACAAACGAATATTTTTTAAATCTGACAATTTAATTATTCAATTAAGAATTTTGCTCTTAACCTTTTAAAAACGCGCACAAATATATACTTATTTTATATAAAAAAAATATCAATATTTTTACTTATTAGAATCAATATGTTTGTTTCAGTTTCAACGAGGAATGACAGTTGAAATTTGATTAAATTATTAATTTTAAAAATGATTTATTTGTTAACAAATATATAATTAATTGATATCATAAAATTTTGATTGAGTAAAATATTTTCACCTATTAAAAAATAGTGTTGGATGTAAAACGTTTTCACTGAAATTGCAGACGTTATATTGAGTACAACAGTTGAAGCGGCCACTCAGACTATTAATTCCGGGCAAGTCTAACGTGCAGCATACTTAAATTACGGTTAAAAGATAATAAATTTTAAAATTTATTTATAAATTAAAAATGTTAAATTTTTTGATAATTTTTTTAGTTGATTTTTTTAGTTTTTTTAAGTATCAATACTTATTTTGTAAATATCGATATATTGTCTCAAATTAAAAATTGTTAAAAAATTAAGTATCAATACTTACAAAATAAGTAATGATACTTCAAAAACTAAAAAAACAACCGAAAATATTATAAGAAGTTTAACACTTTCAATTCATAGATAAATTTCAAAATTTACCGTCTTTTAGCCGCACCCTAAACCTACCCATTAATTCCATGTAGTTGCGTCAACGTTTTTGTTTTCTACTCTCAGGGAGCGTTTGGTTCGGGAAAAGATCATTACATGGAGGAATGATCTTTTTCAGAATCACATATCTACTTTTGGTTGAAGTGCATTCCCTTCAATGAGTAATACTTCATTCCTATCGGTAGCACTTTTTTCATTAAATGGTGAGAATGTGATTCTCTTGAGAGATATTGGTCAATTTCTTCTCCTTTAGACTATATTACCCCTAAATTAATGAATTTTATTTATATAGATCCTTTGTTGAATCTAATTAGATAATTAAATACGTGGTGTAAATTAATTAAATATTTTTATTCAATATTTAATATATTTCTATTAATAATATATTTATGATATTTATAGATTATATGTTGGGATAACATATTTTTGGAAAATTAATAAGTTAACGGTTATTTTTTTAATTTTATTTTTTAATTTATAAAACGTTTATCATCTTATAAAATATTTTAGTAGGCTAAACTTATTATATAAATTTTTATAGGTATTATATACAAAGATAAAGCTGCAGATAAAACACTGGTTCAAGACCCATCATGCTCACCATGGGTGTAAAAGAATCACCGCAAAAAGTTGGATTCTTTTTCCTTCAGTCTCTCAAGTCCCCTTTTCCCTTCTATATACTCATTTCTCATTTAAGTCTTGCTCGTTTGTGGTTTCGGTAGTGTGAATTTTCTCTTTCGAAAGACACCGTCGGTTTTCTCTTAGATTTGATCTGGATAGAGGTAACTGGTGGCAACGAGTGGGTGTGGGGAGAAGATTTGGCTTCCATGAACGGTGGTTCGTGAAGGATGTTTCTTTCCTTTTTGGCTGCGTGGCTCAGTGCGAGCTTCGTTCTCGGTGGGTTACCCTGACCTGATCGCTGGTGGGGAAACGGTATACTTTGGCGATTGATCTTGAAGCAAGTAGGGTCAAGGGTCGATCTTCTATTGTTCAAATAAGCCAACACATGTCTCATTCAACCATTGACTATGGTGGAGAGTCTGAAGTTTGCAAGAAAGATTTGGTATGGTTTTCAGGAGAATGAAGAACAAGAGACTATTTTTTAACTCTTTCTGGTGGTGGCCCGGCAACAGCTTTCCGATCAAGAAAAAAATATTGTACGGGCTTTTAACATCGATTCTATCAATTATTCAGAGTCTAACAATTCTAGGTTGTCAGGAGGATCAGTCAAAGATAAGTCTAATCTCGAGAAAGTCTTTTTTTCTCGGCTTTCCTAGGATGATCTCGGACCAAATTAAAGCCTGCTTTGAGGTTTTCTTATTTGATATACTCGATCAAAGGGGGTTGGATATGATAAATCAATCTAGGACTCTACAAATAAGTCAAGTCTTTTTCTTTGACCTCGATCAGGGGGATAAACCTAAAAAGCTGCATGGGTTTTAATGCTCTAAATCTTCTTTCCATGCTAGCACCTAATGCTCTATCTGCAAATCTATTGTCCTATCTTGGAGATAACATAGCAAAATCTATATTTGCTATGAAAATTATAGGTAAAAAAAAGTAAGAGTGTTTAACATGGAGAAGATTTTTTTAAGCTCAATGAAAAGAGAGCTGCTTGTTAAGAAAAGTGGGTTTTGTCTTTTTCATGGGTCTACGTCTAGATTTTTGGGATTTTGGTCCCCTTTTTTCGATTTCAACAATTCTTCCCCGTATTTTCTGTTCGCTTGGGTACTGTCACCAGCTTTCATCACTCTTTTGAGTGTTCGGAGGACAAATGCTATGGTTCACCTTGCTTTTATGAAACACGGTGCCTTTTATGAGGTGAGTAGGGGAGATCAATTTTTTAAGGTTAGTCTGGGTGACGATCTTCATGCTGGAACCATCTTTTAGCAGTGGCCTGGCTTCATCTTTTCTTTTATGTGCAACACTTAGTCTTTGGGATGAGGATTTTAGTTTTAAAGGAAAATATTCCATGTTCAGTTGTAGATGATTCACCTCTTGATCATCCGCATTACGGATGAGTTGTTGTATTTTAACCATCGTCTATTGTTGAAAGGTCTAAAAGATGGTTTTTATCCCTTCGTCTTTCCTAGGGATTATTCGTTTCCTTTATCTCTTAAGGCGTTTGGTGTTTGATCTCTAGTTCTGTGTAAGTTTTTTTTCTTGTTGCTTTTGCCCTGTTATCTTACCGTTAAGGCTGCCCTCTCCATTCCCTAAAATTTTTTTTCACCTTTGTCTTTTTATTTAAATTTTTAAAAATTAATTTATTTATAAATTATCCCCTTCAAACATTTATAGTTTACCTCACCAACCCTAAATCATGGCTCTATTTATAGGTTAAGGAGTCTTTCATCGATGTGGTTCTCTTGCCGTGTTTTGTCCCTTACTCTCAGTTTAACTCATTAGCATCTTTGATGACAAGATTATTTACTCGATGGTATAATAATTAATATAATAATTATATTAATAATATGATAAATATATAATTTTTAAAAATTTTAAATAGTGTAACAAAAATAGTTTTATTACTTTTTGAGTATATAAATTTAATTCAATATTAAAAATTTAATATATTAAAAAAATATAACACATAAATAATTTAATAAAATTTAACTTTTAAATAATTTTATATACCTTCATCTAAATACAATAATCTTACATTCTTACCTAATTAACGAAAGGCACCCTCATGTGCTTCTTCCCACTATTCATGACATCATTAACGCCGCCCGCTATCATTCGTTACCCAAAGCTTTCCTAATCATTGCATATATATATATAACTAAGAGTATTTATGTTAGGTTAATCATACTGTTTAATTTAAAAGGTAACTGTTATAGCGGTTATTAAATTTTATTAATAGTAATCTAACTATTAAGAAACGATTAATCGATAACAGTTAACTGTTAAAATGTGATTAACTGATAGTTAGATTATAGGTTAACTTGTAATATATTATAATTTTTTCTCACATGTTCACTATTTTTTTAGAGAATAATATAATAATTTTTTTATAAATATTATATTACAATATTCATAAAAATACTTAAATAAAAATTAAATAAAATATTATAATCACTTAGGACATAATTAAAAAAATACTTAAATACTATAAAGTTTCAACCCAAGACAAAACACACAAGCTTCATAATATTTTAAAGTTTAAAGTTTAAAAAGTTTGCAGCATATAACAATAACATTGTAGCAATAGAACATTAAAGTTCAAAACATAAAAATTACCATCAAAGTTTTAAAGACAAAACTTTAACTAACATATAATAATCACAAGATAAATAAAACTCCACTTTAGAAATAAGGTTTAAAATTAAAAAAATGGCGCGTATATTTGTATATGTGAGTTGATTTTTTTAAAAGTTGTTTTATATTTTAAATATATATAATTTAATAACAATTATCATTAGTCAACTATTAATCATTATTTTTAATAGTTCAATTAACTGAAACTGTTTAATAACAATTATACCTGTTAACAGTTACAGTTAACTGTTAATTGTGCATATCCCTATGTACAACACAACTTTCAGCTTCAATTTCTGCAATTATAACATCCGATTGAAATGAAGTTTTTGCAAGTTTAGTATGCTTAATCATGAATCTCAGACTATTATGAACATGTTCAGATGCAATTACATGCTAAGTTCACAATGTTTTTCTGATGCAAAACTGTAATTAGGAAAATATATTCTTACTATTCAACAAAATTTAATTCTAATTCTAATTACGCTATTTAAAAAATCAAATCAAATAAAAGTAAAAACTAAAAATACAAAGCTAAAGCATCTTATAAACATTGATGTGAATTCACCATTATCCACCCTCCTTTTGATCACTGTTAAGATAGAACGACTGAGATTTTCTACTGCTTTTCACCCTCAACAACCCATACAGTTTTTTAAACTCCTTCACCGCATTTACACCGGTCGCTTCACCACCTTCATCCAACGATTTCCTCGACCGTCCGATATTTAAAGCACCCCTCCCATCACCGTCTGTTTGTAAAGCACTGATCACGGATTTCAAAGCCCGGCTCGGTGAGTTCCGGTTGGCGATCATTAGCTCGCCAATCTCGGCCGGGCTTAAACTCGACACGTTTTGGAAAATCTCCTCGATTTGCGGGAACAGCTTATGATCCTTGAGGCCCAGGTAATTATTGGCCAGCGTTTTAAATGCCGTGAAATCACATAAAGGGAAATGTATATGAACATCAATACTTCCGGGTCGGAGAATCGACTGGTCAACGTGATCTTTGCCGTTCATTGTGAACACCATGACTCTTTCCTCGCCGCAACTGGAGGTTAGAATCCCGTCCATAAAATTTAAAATTCCCGACAAAGTCACCGCCGTTGTTTTTTCCGAAAGATACCGATCAAGATCCTCGATGACAATCAAGGATTTGGCCGTGGTTTGCAACAAAAGAAGTTTAAGGTCGGAGTCATCGGAAACTTTGGACAGATCAATGTCGTAAACATCGTAACTCAAGAAATTAGCCAAAGCTGCGATAAAACTTGATTTTCCAGTACCTGAAGGACCGTAAAGGAGATAGCTTCGTTTCCAAACACGACCCAGCCTCTGATAATACTGTTTGGCTTTGAGGAAAGACTCGAGATCGGATTTGACTTTGTTTTTAAGGTCGGATTCCATGGATATCGTTTCCAACGTTGAAGGATGCGTGAACGGGACGGATCTCCACTGCCCCTTTTGATTGTCGACGACGTTCATGTAAAGCTTCAAGTCTCGTTTCTGGTCTTCCAAATCGTCGGAAACTGAGTGGATATGTTGAAGGTAAGGCCGGAGAACTCTCCGTTTATCGGCTTTCCGAATCTTTAACACCAAATTGTCGTCTTCGTTAATCCAAAAAATCTTGGCACCCAGAAAATCGTCTTCGATGATTTGGTTAGGGTCAAGGCGGAGAACGATTTCATTTGTTTTTTTGCCGGTGAAGAGGTTAGTGAAATCGGAATCTTCAACGGAAGTGAGAGAATTAAGATAAACCCAAACTTTGTGATATAGTTGGTTCCTTTGCATGCTTTCGCTGAATCTAGGGACTTTGAAGAACTGGTAGACATGGAAGCAATCTTCGATTAAATGCCAGTTTTTCTTGACAACATAAATCAGTCCGGTCTTAATCAAAACAACCCGGAAAAGGAACAGGACAATCAAAGTTATAAACAAGAGAAAGAATGGGCTATAAAGAATTGTCATGGTTTGTCAGAATTCACAGAGAAAGGGGAGATAAACACTAAAGAAAAAGAATTTTAAAGGCAAATTTTCTTGCAACAGGAAAGGAAAACATGTTTTTCTGGGAAAGGAAAGAAGAGAAGAAACGAAAATAAGAAGAATTGAGAGAAAATTTTGTTTGGGTTTAAGAACAGTGAAGGAATGGGTTAAAGGATTAAAGATTGAGTAGATATAGTATTGGGGGTGAGTGAAGAGTTTTAAATGTGAAAGATTTGGCTAGAAACCGGCAAGTTTGATGGGTCAAAAATTCAAAACCGCAGCAGTTGGAGAGAGATGGTGTTTTAAGGAAAAAAGATTTCTTTCCTATTGATGTGTTTTTTAATATCATTGTCATATTTGTTGGGTTTTTCTAAGGGAAATATTGCTCATTAAAATTTAAAAAATTAAAATATTTTTTAAAATATCTTAAGATCTATGGTCATTTGAACATTGGTTAGAAAACTCGTTCTGCCTTCTCGAAAAATTCCCTTAAAAACATATATGGACGGGAAAACTCGTCTCGAAGACGGGACGAATTTTTCATAGGTCAAAAAAAATTCTTCACGTCGAGGAGATAAAGACGAATTTTATGGTTCTGTTTAGTAATTAATAGATAGTTGGTTGTATTAGTTGATTTGAATAATAAATTATATTAGCTGATTATATAAAAGTGTTGATAAAATTAACTGATAGTTGATAGATGTTTGATTATTTAAACAAACATAATAACATATAAGGATCTACATATTATTTTTAATATATTAATTATTAATATTTTGTATATATTAATATTAATTATATTATAAAAAATGTTTTTATAATATAATATTATTAGGCATATTTGAATGATTTAAATATTAATTTATTATTTATATAATTATTTTTAATAAATTTTAATTCATTATTAAATTTAAATGCAAATATAAATGTGTGAAAAGAAAAAGAAAAAGAAAAAGAAATATTAGTTTACAAATATCACAACGTAAATACGTGAGGGTGAAGAACTAAAATAAAAATTGTTAAATTTAAGTTATTTGAAGATTTTTTATAATTATTAGGAGTAAAATGATCTTTATAACTCTAATGTCAAAATCTCTAATTTCAAAAAACTTATACTAGTAGATTTTTTAAAATTAGTGATTTCACCCTAATCCACTATTTCAATCCGCTATTCACCAAATATCTTCATTAGGGAATTTGACATGTCAAACATCTAATTTTAGCTTAAACCGTTGTTTATCAAATACCGGTCATGCTTGGCAATTAGCGAATAGCTGATAGCATTAGCTGATTTAACTAGTGGATTGCATTAGTTGATTGTATAAAAGTGTTTGGTAAAATTAAATGATAACTGATAGTTGTTTGATTATTTGAACAAGAAAAATGACATATAATGACATATTATATTCAATATCTGTTTGAATAATTTATTAGTTATTAATATTTTATATCTATTAATATTAATTAGATCATAAAAGTTATATTTTTAATATCATTGCTAAGCATATATGAATGATGTACATGTTAATTTTTTATTTGTGAAATTATCTTTTTAGTGTAATTTTAATAATTATTAAATTTAAATGTATATATTAATTTTTTTATTTATGAAATTATATTTTAATATAATTTTATTAATTATTAAATTATATGTATATATTAATTTATTATTTATGAAATTATTTTTTAAATTTTATTAGTTATTCAAATTTATGTTTGAATTTTTTTATAACTGTCAAGGTAGAACAATCTTTATAAGTTTTTATCCAAACCTCTAACTCAAAAAGTTCATTTTTAAGAGTTTTTCAAAATAAGAGGTTTTACTCCAATCGGTTAGTACAATCTTCTATTTACCAAACATAAAAATTACCGAATTTGACTGGCCAAATCTTTAACTTTAGCTAAAAAAGATGTTTACCAAACAGGCTCATGACTTATATATACTGTTCAAATAATAGTAGATCCTAAGTTTTGTTGGGTATTCCAATTCCCTAGTTTTTCAAGGAAACAATATTTCCCTCAAAAGTCTATTTTTAGTATATTTTGAATTTATTAAATGTTTTAAAAGAATATATGTCTTTGTGTTAATCTTGCTTATAGAATTTAAAAAGATATGTATTCACAGAAAATAATTTTATATACGTAATATGTTTTAACTATAGGATCAAAAGTTTTAGTTAAAGAGTTAATTACTTTTGCCCTTATTTTTGGCTTTGATATTCAATTTAGTCTCTCTCTTTTTTTGTAAATTGGCTCTTAAATTTGACTCTGAGTTGTGATTTGGCCCCTGATTTTGATTTTGATATACACTTCGACCCATAACTACTTTTTTTTTTTTTACAATTTTAAAATAATGATTAAAGCTTTTATTTATAATTTTAAAAATATCTAAAATGTTAAGGTTTATATTTCAAATATTTAATTAAGGATAGATTCGTATCTAAAAGTTAGGACCCAAATTGCATATCAAAACTAAAATTAGCAGTCAAATTACAAATCAAAGTCAGGGACTAGATTGCACCTGACAAAAAGCAAGAGACCAAATTGCATATTAAAACCAATGTCAAAGGCCAAAAAGTACATTAACCATTTATATAATAGAGGATAAAGAAAATTGGAAAGTTAAATAATTGAAAGCAAAAAAAAAGAAGCAATATAGAAAATGTATGGTTTCTTTTTCCTTCCACTCTTAATAGGAAAATCTATTCATAGATATTATTGTCTTTTTGATAATGCGCATACTTCACGTAGACAAATGAATTTGAATTTGTGTCTCCTATGATAAACATCATATGTTTTTCCACTGAGATACTTGTTGGGTGCAATGCAAAGATTTTTTCTTTCTTCCCATATGTTGAGTTAATCAAGGAAGAATTATAATTCAGTGACCAAGATGAAAATACAATGAAAATTAATGACTAATAGTATAATTTACCAGAAAAATACACTAGTGTGAAATATATGTTAACTTTCACATTTCTCATTTCATTCTAATTTAAAATGATTTAATTTTGGCTTAAAGGTCCATTTGCCTCTTAAACTATATACTTTTTTTCCAATCAGTCCTTTAAAATATTTTATGAGATATTTTATCCCCTTAACTAAAAAGCGTAGCCCTATATAGTCACTCTGTTAGACACCGTTAAAAAAATCTCACGGGCTAATCAAAACGTGCCTCATGTTATTTTATAAACAAAAATAAACCAACTTAAATAAAAGCGATGAATTGCACATTAATTATCCAACAAATAATCTTCATCACCAACACCCTCAATCTCCCATTCATCCTCATTTCCCTCGTCCTCTTTCCATCATCATCACTGCAAAACAACTCATTCATCTGCAAACTCTCAATTTTCTCTTCTTATTCACCCTCATTCATAACACCATCTAATGCTCCCAATACTCACATTCCCGCCATCAAATTCTAAAAAAAAACATCATTACAACTGCAAAACAACCCACCATCATCGCTATTTATTTTATTCTCTTCCTCTTAAGCACCAAATTAATTTTTGTAAGCTCTTCATTTTTTTAATTAAACTCAAATTTGTCTTGTATTTTTGGCCGCAAACTCTACAAATGGAAGGCTCGGTCAAAGATCGAGAATCTATTTCAGGGGAATTAAAACTCCACTGATTGGCCTATTTTCTAATTTTTTTCATATCTTGTTTGGGGAATTAAAACTAGTTTAAATTTTTTTGATTTTTTGTTTTAATTCCCCCACCCCTTAAGTTGTATTCTTTTTTAGTTTAGCTAGTTGTTGTTGATGGGCCAATTGAGTATTTTCGGCGAAGTTGAAGAGTCGTCGAGATTAGGACCATCTCAAGCAATTAAAATCAAAATCAAAATCAACAGCTCAAATTTGTCCGATGCAAACTGAGGAAGCTGAAGAACTTCAAATAAAAATAAATAAACAGAATTGATGTATCCTTGGATTTCATCTCGTATCTTTCCAAATAATGTTTGGTTATATTTTTCAGTCTCTAATTCTCGATGATCGAAAACGATGCTCTCTCCTTTACCGGTGATGGTTGGTGTTTGGGGAATTAAAACAAGTTTAATGAATATTTTAGGCTTAAGGGTCCAATGAGGCCTAAACTTTTATAAAAAATTAATTAAGCCCCTAACTTTTTGTACTCAATTAAGTCTTCAAACTCAAGAAAAAAAATCAATTTGACTTTTGATTAACGTTGTCTATTAACTTTAATAGTTTTTTTAAAAGAATTGACACATATCGCAACATGATAATGCCACTTGTTGTTTTTATGAATTTTTAATTTATAATTTTTAAAAATATAAAAAAGGAAAAAATTAAAAATCTGGGAAATTATAAAAATTATTTTGAAAAAAATAAAAAATTTTAATTTCAAATTTTATTTAAAATAAAAAATAATAATTTTTCAAAAGATTAATTTTTTTAATAAAATACAAAATATTAAATATTAAATATTATGATTATACAATTATAAAAAATATTTTTCAAAATAACTTTTATTGTTTTATATCCTTTTAAAAAATATTTTTTAAAATATAGTTTTAAATACATTTTAAAAATCAAAATAAATTTTATTATTTTACATATTTTCCAAATTATTTTTTATACTTGTATAATAATATTTATTATTTAATTCTTTAATTTTTAAAATTTTAAAAATATTTTTAATCTTTTGAAAAATTTTATTTTTAAATAAAATTTGAAATTAAAAATATTTTTATATTATTTTCTAGATTTTTTTTGAAAAAATAGATTTTTTTTTTATTTTTAGTTTTAAAAATTAAAAATTAAAAATTTCTAGAAATGATAAGTGACATTATTATATTATAGCATGTGTCAAAAGAATTTTTAAAAAAAAAAAACTGTTAAAGTTAACGTTCAACGTTGGTATAAGAATCAAATTATTATTTTTCTTGAGTTTGAGAGTTTAATTAGGTGCAAAAAAAAGTTTAGGAGCTTAATTGTTTTTTTGGCAAAAATTTAAGGACTTATTGAACCTTAAGCCAGTATTTTAATTAAATGATTATTTTAATATTTTCATTTTATTTTGTTTTGTTTTGTTAACATTATTTATTAAATTTCTGTCAAAAAATATATTTAAAATAATCATTTTAATAAATAACATTAAGTTTTGACACTAATCATCAGTTCTAAATTATAACCCGACCGATCATATACGTATACTTCCTTTAGTAATATTATTAAAGGTTCTTACGCCGGCCATACTCCTACTTCGTATTTTATTTGTTAGACCAACCTTTTTGTTACGCGGAATAAGAATATTTATGTTCTACTTTTCTCTTATTTTTTTTAAAAGGACTTATTCCATTGTCACTAGTAAGAAATCAGTTAACAAAAGCTGAACAAATCCACACATGACTGAGTTGATCCAATATGCATAAAAGTATGGCTTAAATGAAAAATCAACTTTTAAATTATATATTTTGTTTTTTTAGCATTTAAATTATTTTTGGTCAAAATAAGCCTCAAAAATATTATTTTTGGTCACTTTAAGTTCTTAAACTATTTTTTGGTCAAAACAAGTATCTAAACTATGTCATTATTTTTTTTAGTCACTAAACCATTTATTGGTCAAAAAACTTTGTGATGTGTCAATATCTTATTGGCCGATTTTTTTTTGACTTTGATAACTTTCGGACTTAAAGTGACCAGAAACGATAGTTTAGATACTAATTTTGACAAAAATATAGTTTAAGGGCTAAAAACAAACAAAAGATATGATTTAGGGGTTAATTTTTCATTTAAGCCTAAAATTATATCAAATCCATCTATTGGAATCTGAACATGAAACTCTCTTACTTACTGCTAACCTTTCTTAATTCTACTTTATAATTTTGCCATTGAATTGGTAAAAGGATTTATGTATTATCTGACATTAGATTTTTTTTTATTAAATAAAGAGGTATTATATTTTCATACGGGATTCAAACCCATACAATATGAGATATGAGCATTCTTAGTCACTAGGCCAGTTAGTGAATTTTATTTGATATCAGATTTTAAATTTGATTTATAAACATTTTTTTTATTAAAATTACAGGCTTAAACCAAAAATAGCCCGCAAACTATGCATTTTTTTTGCTTTTAGCCCTTAAACTATGATTTGGGCAAAATAAGCCCTTAAACCATCATTTTTTGTCACTTTAAGTCCCTAAACTATGATTTGGGCAAAATAGGCCCTTAAACTATCATTTTTGGCCACTTTAAGTCCATGGTTACAAAAATATCATTTTATAGGCTTTTCTAACATATATAAATATTTATGTTCTTTTTAAATTTTAAAATATCATATATCAAAATAAACCCCTAAACTATCATTTTTGGTCATTTTAAGTCCGATAGTTATTTAAGTCAAAAGAAAATTATTTCGACTAATAAGATGTTGACACATCACAAAGATTTTTTGACCAATTAATAGTTTTGGGGACTAAAAGAAGAAAATGACATAGTTTAGGTACTTATTTTGACCAAAAAATAGTTTAAAGACTTAAAGTGACAAAAAATGATAGTTTAAGGGCCTATTTTGCCTAAATTATAGTTTAAAGGCTAAAAACAGAAGAAAAAAAATAGTTTGAGGGCTATTTTTTGTTTAAGCCAAAATTATATATATGCAAGAACCGGATTACAATAATGGTAGGAGGGGCCCTTAACCCCCCAACTTTTCTAGTTCAATTGAACTTTAAGTCTTTAGTAGTTCTGAAATCAATAAAATTATTATTTTTTAGTTTTCTAAGGTATTTAATGGAGTGAGTCCATAGACTACTTTTTGTGTTATATTGGCAAGATAGAAATAGATATTGGCCACAAATTGAAAAACTGCTTCATGCCCAAAATGAATATCAAACCCTAATTCAGTCCTTTTTCCCTATATATTTGTGGCCAAGTAAGATAAAGCTAAATTTTGGGTATGTTAGCTTCTTTTTTTTTTTTCACGTGGCTTGGGGAAAATCAACTTTCTAGCAAAGGACACTTTACAACGAGTAAACTTTCATGATTAAATCTAAAAGTTTAAAGCACTAAGCAATTTATTTATTAACTTTCTTTTAGTCCAATTAAGCTTAAATTTCAAACTTCTTTATGCCCGCCGAATTCCCACGATAATCATCACTTTATTGAAAAATAGAGATGAATATATGGGTATTCTCCATCAAATTGTGAAATCTCAACCTCAATTCTACTTTGCAAGCTCCAATTTTCCTACTTTTAATTTGGTTGTTTCTGGACCTTGCTCCTGCTTTGCTGTTTTGCCACCTACGGACAACATTTTTATGCTTCAAGCCTATCTCTAACCTACACTCAAGAATAAATAATTAGTCGTGAATTATAAAGAAATTTGATATTTAGGGTAAACTACACCGGTCTAATACATGGACTAATAGTAAAAAAAAAAATTTGAACTAACATTTAAAGCTACTGTTTAGATCTTGATCAAAATCAAGATTTGAAATGTATAAGGACTAAAAATGATCAAAGTAGAGTGTAGTACAAGGACTAATAAAAATTCTACCTATAACTAATTTATTTATAGAATTAATTATACATATAATTTATTTAGTTATTTTAGAAATAATTCTACCTATAATTTAATAATTCGTCAATAGTATTAAATATAATGTTTTCTTGTATAATTAAACTGCATAATGAAAAAAAAAACGTTATTAAATTTGTGTATGATAAATGTTTTTCTTTGCCGTTGGAGCTAGCTAGTTAGGAATCGGCTAGGCCGACATTAGACTTTAATTATCATGACGTAGAATAATTATTTGCATTAATTCAAAGGCATGAAAATATGATTAAGTCAACTATGTAGAAGATTAAAAGGAAAAAAAACTATATATAACAGACGTAATAGTTAGCTTACTTAGTTGACGGTCCATTATTCATTATTCCCATTTGAAAATCGCACACCCACGGAGGCCACAAATTTGAAGGATCAACTTGATGACTTTGTATTCTCGTATTATATGAAGTCGGATCCATGCAATTCTAAATTTTATTTTTATTTTTTCTTTTAATAGTTCAGCGTTTTACTTGGCAATTAACAATGAAGACATTTATTTTCTTTTATTTTTTAGTCTTTCAAACTTCAAGTTGTTTATATAAAAATTAGGTTTGGTCCTCTACGACTAATTTGACAATAATATATATATATATATATTCTCTTAAAAGATTTAAATAATACATTAATTTATAAAATTAAAATTATTTTTGTTCAAATAAATAATATACTTGAATTTATTTTTATTGCTATATTTTTTTTCCTTTTCTGATAAACGCTTTGAATTACAATATATTTAATTGTAAAAGATATACTGTTGGTATATTATCCTGTTTGAGTTGATAACTTATCCTGTTTGAGTTGAGATGTTGTGACTACAAGTACTCAATATATATCAGACTTTTTTTTTTTTTTGAGAAAGCACATTTGTCAGTTGGGCATGATTCCATCTTTGTTCCCTTTATATTTCTTTAAGTCATGGGTTCTAGATTCACTAGGAACATCTCATTCCTTCATCTAAAGTCTCATTTTTCTTCCCTCTAGGTAAGATTAGAATTAGAATTTGGATTTGTCAATATATATATATATATATATATATATATATATATATATATATATATATATATATGGGATAGAATCTAGTTGTACAATGTAAAAGTTTTTAAGTTTTACACGTTTTTTGTATAGTTGGATGAGTGAAACGTATAGCTGAGTTTAACAGTAGAGTATGTGAAGATTATCACTTAAAAAAGTAATGAGTTAATCTCACTCATCTATTTCCCTCATCCAACAATCCATAAAACGTGTAAAACTTATAAGCTTTTACCCTATGTAAGTGGATCCAACAAATGTCCTAGTGAAAAAACGGATAATATTCAAAAAAAAAATTATTCTACAATGATTATATGTAAAGTGATTAAGAGAATTATATGTGAATACATGAGTCATAGTAAAAACTTTAATCCAAAGAAATATTTTAAAGTTGTTTTATATAGGGAAGGAGCACCATTTAAAAGTAAAGATCCAATTAAATTAATAACCGATTAATTGATGATACTAACTCAATACATATATAAAAGTAGAAACATAAAAGGGAATGAACACCATTTTGCAATGTGGCAATATCTTGAAGTTTTGCTGAAACAAAAACCCATTCAAAGTAAAACTTAAAAGGGCAAACTACACCAGTAGTCACCAAACTATAGTTTCTTTCATATTTTGGTCACCGAACTATTTTATTGGCAAAAACATCACTAACGTTATGTTTCCTTCTTATTTTGGTCATCGGCTGTTAAAAGCTTAACGGTTTTGCTGATGTGGAATTTTATTTTATTTTTTTAATTTTCCTTGTCATTTATTCTCTCTCCTCGTAAGCAATATATGTTATTTTATAACATTCTTATTCAAACTAACATGATGGTGACACGTGTCACTGCCTATTAGTGGAATAAAATAAATGAAAAATCAAGCCCCTTATGCAGCCAGAGAGATTCGACTAATAGGCAGTTACACGTGTCACCATCTCTCTAGCTGCATAAGGGGCTTGATTTTTCATTCATTTTATTCCACTAATACAGAGTGACACGTGTCACCATCCTATTAGCTTGAATAAAAATATTATAAAATAACATATATTGCTTACGAGGAGAGAGAATAAATTACATGGAAAATTAAAAAAAAGTTTCACGTCAGCAAAACTGTTAAGTTTTTAACAGTCGGTGACCAAAATAGGAAGAAAACATAACGTTAGTGTTGTTTTTGCCAAAAAAATAGTTCGGTGACCAAAATAAGAAAGAAGCCATAGTTCGGTGACTACTGATGTAGTTTACCCAACTTAAAAAGACAAATGTCCAATATGAAGTAACTAATTATTTTAAGGGCAAAGTACATCAACGGTCACTGAATTTTTAAGGCGCGTTTATTTTTGTTATTGAACTTTTAAAATTTTCATTAGAGTCACCGACTTTTAGTCTACTTTCATTTTGATCTCTCTTGTTAACTTTCGTTAAAAACGCTGATGTGACATGTTATCTCTTTTTTTTCTTTTATTTTCTTGCTCTGTTTTTTCACTATAACTTCCTGTTCTTTCTTCGTCCATTTTTACGCTAAATATAAAATTCATAATCTCTTGGCTCACTCCTCTCCCCAGTCAAATTGCTTATGAATTAAAAATAAAAATAAATTAAAATATACATATATTCAAATGCCGCTCTTTTTAATTCTTACCCAGCCTCATAAGTTAAATTACAACAAATTTTTAATTTATTTTTTTAGTCGAACCAGCTTCTCCTGTCTCTTTTTTATCTTATTTTATTTTTATATATTAAAGTCTATTTTTAAAACTTGTTTCTCTCTCAACCGTCAAAAATAGGGAAAGTAAACAATGCAACACTCAACCTGATATTAAAGAATTCAAGGAAATTGAAAAGATTTCCTTAAATAGTTTGGATAGGCAACAAGCTACACTGGAGAAGCTTATTGAGAAGCTTGAGCATTTTAAGAAATTTCTTAAGAAAATTAGAATTGACGAGCAGTATGCAGAAAAATCTACAAAGATGTTTGTTAAGAGATATTATAAGGAATTTAGTGAGAACTTTTATATTCAACCAAGCAACGGGACATATAATGGGGGCACCGATAACAAGTTCTCCTCGTTGTTGAGTGCCGTTAAAGGTGTTTTTTTTTTCTTGATTACTGGTTGGTTATTAAGTTCATCTTTATGACAAAACTTATCAGTTTTAATTTTCAAACTTTTGTGTGTTAATTCAATCATATTACTTTGAATCATTTCATAGGGTATTCCTATCTTTGAATGAATGCTTCTGCATCTATGGTTGTTACTCATTGTTGTAGTTTTATAGTATTTAGAAACATTATGAACTTGAAATAAGCAGCCCATACATTTAGAGATAAAAAGTTTGTGAGGCAAAATAGTTCATCAGTGTCTTTCGTTTAACATGTAATGCAACATCAGTAGTTAAAATGTTTAAAAAATTATAGAGGAAGAACAAAGCAAGGAAAGAAAAAGAAAATTGAAGGAGAAAGAAAGTTAACGTGCCATGTCAGTGTTTTTAACAAAAGTTAATGAGAGGGACCAAAATAAAAGCGGACTAAAAGTTAGGTGACCTCAATAAAAGTTTTAAAAGTTAGGTGACCAAAATGAATATACTCTAAAAGTTCGGTGACCATTGGTATAATTTACCCTTATTTTAATTAGTGTTGCGTGTTTGTCTAAATAGTCCGATTCTTGACCTGCCACTGCCAGGAGTTAGATGGGCAGCCTACTTTAGTTCATCCGCCATTTGGCCCTTTCCATATGTTGATTAGCATTTGAGAATAATATAGTATGGGAAATGGCCTAATATTTACATGGCTTTGGATTTTGGACTGCTCGGTTAGGCAGGCCTAATATTTTGAAACGAGATTTAATGTACTGCCAAAATACATGGTTCACAGTGGTTTATTAATAAATAAATTGGTGGGATCAATTCAAAAGCATGCATGGGTGGGTTGTGGCAAGATTGATGTTACGGACACAAATACTGCCGAATTTGTAGAACGTGGAAAGCATACCGGCAGCTTTCATAGCCATCATCACCAGAGGGATCCACACGAGATGAATATAAAATGGGTCATGTTGTACACGCACATTGTCTTTATATAATCCAGATCCTTGTAGGTTCCTTGTTGTTATACCTTCGGCTATAATTATTATATCTTCGTCTTTTTATCTCTATTTTCAGAATTTTTAATTTTTGTACTGCGTCTCAACGAGCAAAGTATCGTGACCATTAAAATTTTTTGTTTTTAGGTCACCCTTAGTATGACAATCATCAGGTTTACCTGACCAACTAATTTTGCCT
Organism: Hibiscus mutabilis; assembly: GCA_019671005.1. Taxonomy (NCBI): domain Eukaryota; kingdom Viridiplantae; phylum Streptophyta; class Magnoliopsida; order Malvales; family Malvaceae; genus Hibiscus; species Hibiscus mutabilis. The sequence goes on from CM033756.1 coordinate 11,595,389, forward strand.
ATGGCCTGATAACAACATGTTACCCTGTCAACCTACGTAATAGGGTTGAAAGGCTTAATTCTACCGAACCATCAATGTGTATCATTAGGCCTGACCTTGTCACATTAAATAGTACCACTCAATTATAAATAATCCGATTTGAAGATGGTAGAGAAGGAAAGACCCCTCACCTCACTGTCCACCAATTTCTCTGTTTTTCTCCATTTCACTCCGACTACCATTTTTTTATAGACTACCACCAACTTCTTAACTTCTTCCGTTATATCCATCTCCGCCGCCTGTTCAATGCCTGTTATTTTAACATCAACACTTGCTGAAAAGCTAAATTACTGGTCCTTTAAACGAAATAAAGCAAATAAATGCTAAATTAGCCAATTTCTATTCCAATCTAAAAATTTATGTTTATAAACTTAAATCAAATTCAAATTAATTCGACTATAAAATGTCAACCACATTAACACCTCCAACCTAAATCAAAATTAACCCAAGGCCAAAACTAAATGAATCAAACTGTATGTTCTAAGAAGTTTCTTCCTAATAATAAAAGTTTTAACATCATAATTATTTGTAACACTGCTAGTGTTACTGGTTCACTGTCACCACATTTTTTTGCAAAGACATTATAAACCGATTTTGTAATCTTCAAACATTTCATGTGAAATTACTGATCACAAAAACCAACTCTAATGAAATAATTATTAATCTACTTAATAAAAAGAAAAGAGCAATATTCCAGGGTCCCACACTTCCACCTTAACAATTCGGTTCCTCTTTTGTGACAAAAGATGGACAAACTTAAGATTTTGATATTCCAACAGTAATCTCACAAATGTTCTTATGAACTAAAGTCAAGCTACTTGATCGAGTAATATTCTTCATTAATTTATATAAAAATATATGACAAAACCATCCCCCACCCGTACGTTAAAAGGCACCGAAGGATCCTGAAATTTTAAAAAAAAAAAGTTGTAAAAGAAAGCTAAACTGATAGCATCGAAATCTCATCGAAATCTGCTTTCTGTCCGATCTCAGCAAGCAAAGTAAGAAGGAAGAAAGAGACAGCGACGGCATCAAATTTCTTTAGTAAGAATTTGTGTCACGGTTTGCTGCATAAAATCAAAGGGAATATTGGGAATCGTTGAACAAATTTTTGTGCTCCGTGAATTTAATAAGAATATGTATAAGTGCAATAAAGCCGTTTTAAGAACAGGTCCAATGAAAAAGGAACGGTGGTTGTGATGGTCGGAGAAAGTGAGCCGCTGTCGGTTTTTCCATTTCTGTAAAGAATGCGCAATAGAACATTGGCACAAACCAATCAGAAGAGTCGGCCGAGGATTCAAAAGTGAAAAGAACAAGTTCTTTTGTTCTGGGCTGTGGCTAAATGTTCATTGAAATGACTTTGGTTTGACAAAATAAAACATGGGGTTGATAGAGGATTCTGAGCCTGACGTTTGAATTGTGTGTAGACCTGGGTGGAAAATGGAATAATAATCTCATAGATTACATCATTCGATTCCTATTGTAAGATGTTAACTTTTGAGCTGTTAATGCGCAGCATCCGTTGCTAATGGCTGGGTGCTTTTCTTTCACTTTTTCCTTCTCTACGGATTATAGATTACTATATAAACATATAGTGGTAGACATTAACTTCATCAGTTGTTGTGCATTTAGTGTTCAGCTTTTGATCTTTCAAATCTTTAGAACCACTCCGAAATATGTCAAACCAACCGGCACCAACTCGACCCTGGTTTCGATTAGCATCCATATCAAGGCCAGCACCCCAAGAACCAACCCCAACTCCAGCTCTGCCACGATCAGCCACTATTCGACCTGCATTCAGCCCTCCAACTCAAGCTCAACCAAATGCCGCTGCTCCATCACCACCTGCAGGTATTGTTTCTTCCGTTCCACCATCCCCTGCATATAAAAAACCTACGGTTCCAGTTAATGCATCAACTTCTTTGGTCCCCGGTTCCCCTATGAAGACTGTGCCAACTGCGGCGGTGCGAACTACTTCTCCAGTGAAGCCGGTGGTTACGAATACCACCGCGAAAGTATCACCTGCCAAGATAGCTCCAACTACAACATCAGTGACAAGTTCCCCAACCCAAAAGCCTGCCTCCTCTATGACCACCACGACTCGTATGCCTAGCCCTAAATCATCAGCAACAACAGTGAAACCTGCCATACAAAATCAAATTCAATCACCAAAGATCAAAGCGCCAACTGTGGAGGCAGAGCAAAAGATGGTGGACAAGCCCAAGGGATGGCTATTTGGTGCCCTTCAGGAGAAAGGTCATGGCAAGAAGTACTCTTCTGATTCCGAGTATGCCGGAATGAGGATCATAACAATTACTGGTAATAATAAGGGTGCTTTCATGGAGATAAACCAGTCAGCCCACCATAAAAATGGGTTTCAGGGAAGTCCGCATCGTCTCCAAAGCAGCAGCAGCAGCAGCGAGGCAGGTGATCGCAAGATGAAGTCCAAGAGCAACTGGACAATGAAAATGCCTATGAACGCATTCATTAACAGCAATGTGCAAGGCATCAATAACTCCATTGTGTACAATTCTTCATGCGCTTATCATGACCCTGGTGTGCACCTCACTCTCTACACAAAACCAAGTGTTGGCTACAAGCCTACAACAGCTAGAGAGAAAGCAAAACATTAAATTTAAAGGGTTTAAAGTGTGTGTGGTTTTAGGCTATACTAATGTTTTGGAGACTAAATAATATATATATACGAGTTGTTTGAGTGGTGGCTAAAGGGCAGACGGGTTTCGGATTCTTCAATACCACTCTTTCGTGGCGTCTAATTGAAGACGATCCAAGCCCAGGCCTTTTAGAGTTTAGAATTATGAGCATATATATACTAGACTTGGGAGTGTGATGAAAATGGTGGATAAAACCTTTGTGTTTGCAATTCACCGACTGGCCTTTATAACACCAAACTTATTTCTAGTTTTGCCTCGCAAATTTTATTTGAATTGATTTTTTTCTTCTTATTTGCATCCCTTTTTTTTTTCATGTTTTTAATGGGCCGAAGCTAAAAATATAAAATAATTAGAGAAAATGAAACGGGCTTAATTATAAAAACTAGACTATATACAAAAATTGGGCTTGGTTAACCAACTGCTTATCTACCGGAAGGACATGCTCATCAATTAAGTACTATTTTTAACACATATTTTATAAATAAGATGTGTTGTGAGATTTATCTAGCTATTTTTTCTAAAATACATGTTCGTCTTACGGTCCATGTTTGGGGTGCGAGGCTGCCCCTCCTAACAATGTAGTCTCTAAGGTTTGAATTTGTGTAATCTCATTGGGAGTACAATGTGCCTTACCAATGCACCCAACCAGGGGCGAAGCCTGTAATTAAAAGTTAAGGGGGCCGAAAAAAGCTTAAGGGTATAAAAGTCTTTGTACTTAAAAAAATCAATTAAGCCACTAATTTTTTTTGCACCCAATTAAGCCATTGAACTAAGGAATTGAATCAATTACGCCGTTGAACCAATTTTGACCATTAAAGCTTGATAGTTTATTTTTAATATGTTGGTTAAGTGCGTTGTGCCAAAATGTCTCGACTTAACATTTTCAAAAAAAATATTTTATTTAAAAATGTTTAAAGTTCTAAAAATTCTAAAAGAACATATAAAATATTTTAAAAAATCTGTAAATGCTACATGATAGAACTGTTGTGTATCATGTGCCAGTAATATATAAAGAAAAATTTGTCAAGATTTAATGGTCAAAATTGGTCAAAAGACTTAATTAATTTAGTTTTTTGGTTCAAGAGCATAATTGAGTGCAAAAAAAAGTTCAGGGGCTTAATTAATTTTTTTTTCAAAAAAAATGTAAGGGTTTCTTACACCTAAACTTAAAAAGAATTAAAGATTGAAAACGTCATCAATAGGATTTGATTCACTAACTTCAAGTAAAACAAATTTAATTTCCTTTACACATTTTACCACTAAGACAACACTCACTTTATAATATTAAAACAAATAAAATAAATTACAACTTAAAATTCTACAGGGGCCAACTTAGAAAAAGAATAGACCGTAAGGGTGGACCACAGGGGCCTGGCCCCTACTAGCCCTCATGCACCCAACACTTGTTGATATTTATCTAGCTATTTTTGTGTGCATAATAAATCTTTTATTCATTTTTTATTTAATTAAGATGAGATATTCAAATTCAATTCCTTCAACTCGAATATAACACACTCATCATTGAGTTAAATAAGCTATTTGAATGAGACAATTTCTAGATACAAAAATGACAACGGTGATCGTGTCACTTCTCACTTGAAAACTGAAAGTACTAGTAGCATAGATTGAAAGTGCTAAAAACATAGTACAACTTCTAGCCTTGCATCCTTCACTTTATTACATGGAAACGGCTATTCTACACTACAAACACAATGGTGATTTGAGCTGTGAAGGTGATGGGAGAAGCAAGACCAGCCTGAGAGCCCACTAAACATGGTAGAGTTACATCTTAAATTGCAGCAGCAGCGGCGGACTGAATCCAAACACCATGACCTTCTGAAAAAGCATGACACACAGGAGTTCCAGGTTTTGTCCCAAGCAAGCTAAATGCAGTATGTTTAGGGCTCCAAGTTGAAGTATCCATATGGCAAACAATGAGAGCATCCACTTTGTCTCCATTTTCACCAGCCAGTGCAACTTTAAAAATCTTGGTCTCAAATGCATCGTAATGGCACATATAGATCGCGTAGAGGTATGGCATGGGATGGCATGCCACATTCTTTGGTGATTCAATCTCTCGAGGAGGCTCCATGATTGTGTAACTTTGCAATATCGGGGTGGTCATCGTGGGGTGGCTTGTGCTTACTAGCTCGAAATCGACGTCAGGACCGAAAGCATTTCTCACGAATTCAAACATGGATTCTGAAGAGGTAGCGCAGATTTTGGTCTCCCCTTTGGCAGGTTCGATCTCACATTTCCTAGCTGTATCCTTTACAGCTTTGCCTTTCGGTGAGAGGGGAGAAATTGAAAAGAATTGGAGAATTTTGGGAACTTCTGATGAAGAAAATGGGAAGGAATCGGCTACCTCTTTTGGTAAGAAACCGGGATAAAGAGAGTGGTTCCTGATGGAAAAGAAAGTGCTCAGTTTCCTCCCAACTTTGAAAGCACGTATGTCATCTATGGTGAATACGCCTACATCTTCGCTTCCAATGTCGTCATCTTCGTTGATTTCCATGTTTTGATGCACCATCCTCGACGGAGAGGAATTCATATCCTCGTCTTTGTCAATTCCATAATCGGGCTTATACTTGCTTTCGAGTCGTGCAATACGAGATGAAGGAGAACTTTTTTCTTCTATTTCATCCACTAATATATAAACAGGCTTGTATTTGCTTTCAAGGCGTGCAGTGTAAGAAGATTGAGAAGAGCTCTTGTCGTCTGACTCATCCATTATATAACCGGGTTTGTACTTGCTTTCAAGGCGCGCAATGTGAGATGGAGAAGATCTCTGGTCCTCTGTTTCGTCCATTATGTAGCCCGGTTTGTATTTGCTTTCCAGGCGTGCAATGTAAGAAGATTGGGAAGAGCTCTTGTCGTCTGACTCATCCATTATATAACCGGGTTTGTACTTGCTTTCAAGGCGCGCAATGTAAGACGGAGAAGAACTCTGGTCCTCCGTTTCGTCCATTATGTAACCCGGTTTGTATTTTTTTTCCAGGCTTGCAATACGAGATGACTTCTTTTCCTCTCCTGCATCCATTATGTAACCGGGTTTATATTTACTTTCAAGACGTGAAATGTAAGTGGAAGTACTCTTTTTCTCCTCCTCACCACTGTGATGTGGTTCTTTCAAATCCTTCACAGCATCGCAATGGTCAAACTGCAGAAGATACAAAGTTTAGAAACTATTACAGAAGTAGTTTTATTTGCCGTAGTAGCTACTAGCTATATGCTTAGACAATAGACTACAATTTACCTTTAAAAGCAGAAGATGAAATACGAGAAGTGAATAAAAGAAGCGGAGATTAACCATCTTCTTTTCTCTTATTCCCATAGGAATTTGCATGAGTGATTTCCAGCATGAATTGTTTCAAGTTTGTACAGCCTTTTATAAGCACGAACCCTAGAGAGGGAGAAGCTTTCTATTTCTTTATTTATTATTCTAATTATTGTTTTCTATTACTGATTTACAACTCATTTGTTTAAAACTCAAGGAAGCTTGTCAACTTGTTGTCACATATAAAATGTGCCACTAGGTTTTAAAAATTTACATAAACGATTAAATATAAAATAATGCATGCTAATATATCTCAATAATTTACATATATATGTGCCATAATAATGTTTTTTTTACAAATGTACTAAACAAAAATTAATTAGTGTTAATACCGATACTTTCCTGATCCTAAGGAGCTCGTGAGACGTATTCGTTTATATTTATCTATCTGTAACATACTAAAATACGAATGTTGATATTTTTTTTGTACCAACAATAATATCCATTATCATGTCAATGTATGGGTGAAAAGAGACTAGAGTAGCCTAAACATTTTATATTACATATTCAAAAAGAATATTCATTAATTATTTTCATTATTTATTAAATAGAGTGCAATTTTATCCCCTTGGCCGCTTGCTTTTCTTTAATCGGCGGTGACACTAATTTTTGTATTAATTGTCGACCGTTGGTAATTCATATTTTATTTATTTTTTTGTCTTACTTTTTTTTCGCACATTTTGTTACGCTTTTTTCTGCATCTGTGACACGTTTTTTGCCTTTATGGCACGTCTCTGCCTTATGGCACGCTTCTATGGTTACTTTTGCAAGTTTTTTATGTTCGTAGGCGACCCTCACAACGCTTGTCTCTTATTCGTGTTTGTTGGTGGCCACGTAGAGTTTGATCCCTTTTTGGGTTGTTTGCCGATGTAATCTATAGCGAATCGTCGTTTTTCAGAATAGGCGTGAAAGGTTGTTGCCGACTTTGGAATTTATTCTAGTTCGTGTTTTGACAACTCTCCATGGACTATTCCTACAATAGGCTGTAGAGATTTTCTTTGGTGCAAAGCGGAAATGTTTGATCTGACTGATGCAGCGCTTATCTTTTCTTTTTAGACTTATGATTTTCTTTTTTGTTGTTCTTTTGGATGTTCTAAAACCTCTATTATATTTATGTTCTAGTTTTATTTTAGTTCTCAATAAAGTTGCCTGGTTAATGTGTGAAAATTTAATTTTATTATCACATTTAATTAAGGGTGGCAAAACTCGACTCGACAAAATTGAATTATTCGACTTGATTTGAGGCCAAAAAAACTGTCTCGTTTTGACTCTACTCGTAATTTTATAAACTCAACTCGACTCGAAAAAATTTCAAATAAAGTTTGAGTTATGAAATGGAAATTCGAATAACTAGAATAACTCAAAATTTTTAGTAATTAGTTTATAAGTTTTCATATTCGAGTCGAGTCTGTCAATTCTGCATGATTTATTATGTATATATGCATATAGAAAGCCGTTAAAATTGGAATCAATATGTGCACCGCCTAGCCCTATGTATATGCATATAGAAATATATATATCGGCACTGCTACATATATGTGTATAGAAATATATATATGAAGAATATATATGTATAATTAAATGTGTACAGAAACTCAAAAACTCGACTCGTTTCGACTTGACTCGAATATCATAAACTCGACTCGATTCAAAAAAATTTAAATAAAGTTTGATTCGTAAAATATGAGTTGAAAATTCGAATAACTCGAAATTTTTTGACTCGACTCAACTCTATCGAACGCCCAACCCTACTTTTAATATGGATATATATGTAAGTTAATTTTGTTTTTACCATTATTCCAAGTTACCTAATATATATTTATGTTTCTTTTAATGTATTTAGGTAACTTTTTTTTTACTTGATATAGGTTGTCTTATTATTTTATTTTATTTTAATGATATTTTATTTTAAAGAATTAAAAGTCAAAAATGTTTTGATTCAAACTCGGATATGGATCGAATTTTTATCGGACATAAACTTGAATCGGATTCGGATTAGATCATGATAATATTCATATTCAATTCGCCTCCTATTAGGACTCATACCCTTTTTTTGGGTTCTAATTCAGACTTTTTCCAATCAAATTTGGATCAAATTTTTTTCTTCAAATCAGATCAGATTCGAATTAAATTGTCATCCTATATTTAAAACATTTAAAGGCCCCATGTGAAGAAACAGTCTATCGCACTCGTGTAACTGTTTAAAGAAAACAGTTAAATTGTATATTTAATATTTCATGTTTGCAGTCTGTTCAATTTAGTCCCTACATACTGTAATACAGTTTTGACCCCAAGCAATTTTTATTTTTTATAAACCGATGCAGAATTGTTTTTTATTATTTTATTTTTATTGCTTTAAACCTTAGGACGATTATTTATTCATATATTATCAGTGTCATACTTATTTATTTTTTAGATTTTTAAAATAGTTTAAAGACGTTTGCCATCATCTTAAAATCTTTTATGTATTTTTGTCACTAACAATAATTCAAATAATAGTTCATTAAAAATATAAAAAAATAATTATGAAACATTTGTCAATATCTAAACACTACTTGCAAGTTTTCTTTCACCAATAGTGACAGCAAATAATATTTTTTAATAAAAGTTTATTTATACACTCAAAGCTTAAATAAAGACTGTTACTTCCGAAGCAAGCTCCGAAAGTATATAAATAAATTAGCAGGCAATTTATATAATATACGAATAATAAAATAAAAAATTATTATTGTGGCTGTTGTTGACGGTAAGTTAAAAAAACAATTTATAAATAAATTTAAGTGTAATTGATTGTAATTTATGTAAACAATTGAGAAAAAATTTTAAATATTAATTAACAAAACTCATTATTGAATTTAATTATATTTTACTATTTATATATTTACAAATTTACAATTACTTGTAATTATATAAAGTATAAATATATTTTAATAATTCATGTAACTATTCTAAAATATTTAAATGCATGCTAATGTCCTCTAAAGGTGAGTAAAACTTAACTCGGAAAAATTGAAGTTTTTTATTTAATTCGACGCGAAAAACTTGACTTACTTGAATTGGAATTTTATAAAAATCAATTTACATGAAAAATGAGACTCAAATAACTCAAAACTTTTAGTAGTTAATGGATTGATTTACAAGTTCGAGTTGAGTCTCTCAACTATGTCTAATATATCTATATTGTATATGAAGAAATATATATATATACATATATCATATGTGGCTAGAGAAAGTCGTTTAACATTATAAATATTTATAATTAAATTTGAGTAGGAACTCGAACAACTCAACTTGACTCGAATTAGATTTTATAAATTTGATTCGACTCAAAAAATTTTGAATACAGTTTGAGTTATAAAATAACTCGCCTATTCGATTAACTCAAAATTTTGTAATTAACTTGACTCAGTCGATTACTCATCCTAATATCCTCTACACACGAAGTGTTTTATTTGTATTATTTTTTAAGTGATATATGACTTTTTCAGTATTTATATTTTTAGGTAAACTACACAGGAGACCACCGATCTTTCAATTTTGTCAAAATGACCACTCAACTATTGATATGGTTCCAATATAGCCACCAGCCGTTAAAACCTAACGGAGAGGCTGACGTGGCAGTTAACAGAAACTTGTATAATTACACATTTAGTCCCCGCGATTTTCACATTTAATCAATTCAGTCATAGTTTCAATTTAATAAAATAAATAAATTATTCAATTAGAAAACTTTATCTATTTTTATTTAATTAAATTAAATTATTTTGTCACCACCTTATTGGAGGGAAAAATCAAAGCATTGCACAAATGTAGTTCCCCGCGATTTTCACATTTAATCAATTCAGTCATAGTTTCAATTTAATAAAATAAATAAATTATTCAATTAGAGAACTTTATCTATTTTTATTTAATTAAATTAAATTATTTTGTCACCACCTTATTGGAGGGAAAAATCAAAGCATTGCACAAATATAGTTTGTGGGAATTGAACCCACATTCCCTTGGGTGTAAGGGGAAAGCCTCTGCCACTAAGCTAGGTACATATTTATGATATGAAACACAAAATTTAATATATGAGTTATATGATTGTTAATGCCATGAAAAAAGAATTAAATGTGATTTTAGGGGATTCGAACATGACACACTTATGATGCATAAAACATCTAACCCAAAATTTTATAAACCCTAAGAATTTTATAAACCCTAAACCCTAAAAAATATAAACCCTAAACCCTAAAAACTATAGTTAGTGTATGATTTAAAAAATCTCCAAACCCTAAAAAATATAATTAGTACACGATTTAAAAAATTTATAAACCATAAACCCTAAAAAATTATAAACCATAAACCCTAAAAATCTAAAACCCTAAACACTAAAAATTATACACTATAGAACCTAAAAGTTTTATAAACCCTAAACCCTAAAAATATGTAAACTATAAACCCTAAAAATTATAATTAATGCATGATTTAAAAAATCTCTAAACCCTAAACCCTAAAATTATAGTTAGCACATGGTTTAAAAAATTTATAAACCATAAACCCTAAAATTTGTAAACCATGAACCCTAAAACCTAAAAAATATAAACCATAAACTCCTAAGCCCTAAAAAATATGTAAACTCTAAACCCTAAAAATTATAGTTAGCGCGTGATTTAAATTTTTATAGACCTAAACCATATACCCTAAAAATTATAGTTAGTGCATGATTTAAAAAATCTCTAAACCCTAAATCCTAAACACTAAAAATTATAGTTAGTGCATGATTTAAAAAATTACAAACCCTAAAAATTTTATGAACCATAAATCCTAAAAATTATAGTTAGTGCACGGTTTATGATTTTTAACTTAATTAATAATGTTTAGGGTTTAAAGTTTATAAAATTTTTAGTGTTTAGGGTTTGTAAAATTTTAAATTGTGTACTAACTATATTTTTAGGGTTTAGGGTTTAGAGAATTTTTAAGTCATACACTAACTATATTTTTACGGTTTAAGGTTTATAAATTTTTAAGGTTTAGGGTTCATAACTTTTTAGGGTTTAGGGTTTATAAAATTTTGAGTTAGATGTTTTTATGCATTATAAGTGTGTCATGTTCGAATCCCCTAAAATTACATTTAATTCTTTTTTCATGGCATTAACAATCATATAACTCATATATTAAATTTTGTGTTTTATGTCATAAATATGTACATAGCCTAGTGGCAAAGGTTTTCCCTTTACACCAAAGGGATTGTGGGTTCAATTCCCCCGAACTACATTTGTGCAATGCTTTAATTTTTCTCTCCAGTAAGGTGGTGACAAAATAAATTAATTTAATTAAATAAAATAGATAAAGTCCTCCAATAAGGTGTCACCACCTAATTGAATAATTAATTTATTTTATTAAATTGAAACTAGGATTAAATTGATTAAACGTGAAAATCGCGGGGACTAAATGTTTATACAAGTTTCTGTTAACTGCCACATCAGCCTCTCCGATAGGTTTTAACGGCTGGTGGCTATATTGGAACCATATCAATAGTTGAGCGGTCATTTTGAAAAAATTAAAAGATCGGTGGTAATTTCGACACCAACTCTAAAGATCGGTGATCTCCCGTGTAGTTTACCCTATATTTTTTGATGACATCACAATCATGACGATTTAAGTTCAACATCTAACTTAGAGAAAAAGGAACCAATCTTGATTTGTCCATAATACTTTCTGACAAATTAAAAATTATATTCAGACTCAGAGGGCCGAGACGAATGATTGATAAAATCTGAGACCGAACGATCACCATCTACGGCCGTCGGCAGTGGCGTCTGACGACGACGAACAATGGCCAGCGAACAATTGGTTTAACTTTTTATTTTTATTTAAAATTATTTTATATTAAATAATAATAATAATAATGTCATGTCATACCAAAATAATAATAAAATAATTTAGAGTGACCAAAAATGAGCAATCAGAAAGTTCAGTTATTAAATTGAAAATTTTAAAAGTTGAGTGACAAAAATAGGAGTGAGAAGATAGCTGAATAATGATATGTGTATTTTACCCTTGAAAAATTATAAATGTATTAAATTTTAGTTGATATTTGATTTATTAAATAGCATTACAAATCAAGATCTTTTAATTAGCCGAGTGGTTAAAGATATTCATCCGCTTTCACCTTGTGTGGGTTTAATCCTTGCATTTGTATTGGGAATTTAAATATTTATCTATTGTAACAAAAAAATATCATTATAAATCTTACTCACACTTGTGAAATAAATATGAATATATATATATGTATATTATATATGGTTATAGAAAAGTCATTTAAATTGGAATCAATAAGTACCATAACATTACAAATATTTACAAATAAATTTAAACAAAAACTCAAACAACATGACCTGACTCGATTCGAATCTAATTTCATAAATTCGACTCAACTTTAAAAAATTCAAATAAATTTAAATGCTAAAATAGGAATCGCCAACTCGACTAACTTGAAATATTTTGACTGGACTCAATCAAATACTCACCGATATATATTTGATCACTCAATTGAACTTGACGTTTCAATATTTTTTTCCTTTAAGAAATCAATTATAGATGGTTTTCCATAGAGTATATATATATATCAATTAGGGTATAATTATTTGATACACAAAAGGTGAATTTTTTCTCCAAAATTAACTTTAATTTACCGTCACGTGTCTTTAATAAATATTTAAATAATTAATTAAGGACACGTGACAGTGGAATAAGGAATATATCAAACTATAATCCTATTAATTATTAATATGATATATATAAAATATATAAATAAATAATTAGCATTGACACTAAAAGTTTAATTATGTTGAAGACTCAAATCCCAAAAATAAATTAACAATAGTAATAATAGAGAAGAAATTAAAATTCAATCTAACTTAATTCGAAGCTTAACAACATTAGTTTTTCTTTCCTGATTGTTTATTTTTTTTAAAGAAAAAGATAGTAAGTAAATTGAATAATATGAACTTAAAGAGTATAATTTTATTGATTTCAAAATGGATAGGTTGTAAAGAGCAATTGAAGAACAATTGTTAAAGGTAGGGGTGAGATTTCGATCGAGTCGAGTCGAGTTAAAAAATTTCGAGTTATTCGAGTTGACACGTCATATTTTACAACTCAAACTTTATTTGAATTTTTTTCGACTCAAGTAGAGTTTAAGAAATTCGAGTAGAGTCGAGTTTTCGAGTTTCTATAAAAATTTAATTGTAATTATTTATCATGTTATAGTACGGTTTGATTCTAATTTAAATCACTTTCTCTAATCATATAAGATATGCATATATATAATATATATTTCTTCATATTTTTCATATGTTGTAATATTTCTTCATATTTTTATATATCGGTATATATATAATAAAAAATTGAGGGATTTTTCTCGAACTTAAAAATAAATCCATTAATTACTAAAAATTTCGAGTTATTCGAGCTTTTATTTTACAACTCAAACTTTATTTGAAATTTTTTCGAGACGAGGGGAGTTTATAAAATTTCGAGTAGAATATTTTTACCTCGAGTCGAGTCAAATTATTTGATTTTTTCAAGTCGAGCCGAGTTTTGCTCACTCTAATTATAGGGGATTGGTTAATGTTAAATTGGATCCTACAAAATGTCAACTCTTTAAATATTTAAATTAATTATTTTTTTAACAAATTTAAATTAATTATTTAAACTTAAAGATTCAATCATGCTAAAGTGATTTGACTTTTCCTTCAACAGCGAAGATGATATTGATAGAAAGATTCTAATTGATCTCATGATTAATTGATACAATTATTATTGTAAAAATTAAGATGATATAAATTTGAATATGTATTATTTTTTAATTTAAGTATTTGGAGAGGAGTTTAGATATTTTATAAATCTCAAAAGTTGTGTGTTTTTTTTGGATATTTCAAAAGTAAAAATAGAGGATTGAGATTAATAATAGGAAATGTGAATATTTTTATAAAAATGTATCGATTTAAAAGTTCTAATCTTAGTCGTTAAATTTAGTTAATCTAACAATACAAAAAAACATGTAAAAGTTTTACATTATGTACGTGTAGATCATGACTCGTGTATAGATTTACATGTTTATTTGGATTGTCGGATTTATGAAAATGGGTGATCGAGATTAACGGTAGGTAATGAGAAGACTTTTACGAGAAAAAGTGGATTATCCTTAATTTACAAGTTTTAATCTCAACCATTAGAACTAGTTAATTCAACAATTCAAAAAATGTGTAAAATTTTTTGGTTTTACACTAATTTTGGACTATTGAATGAATATAAATTGAAGATTAAATAAAAGTTGAAAAATAAGGAGATTTTTTTTTAAAAAAAAGAGAGAAATAAAAATCTTAACTACAAATTTACACTCGTCTAATGATCCAATATTAATGAAAACCTTTTTAATTTTTATATTATGTGAAGGGTCCATGCCTCTTTTAGATTTGTGTGTGCAGATCCAAGAAAACAATGTAAAACTTTTAAGTTTTATATTTTTTATATAATTAAATAAATTAGCAGGTAACTTATAATATACTAACAACAAATAAACAATTATTATTGTTGCTGTTGTTGACGGTAAGTTTAAAAAATCAATTTATAAATAAATTTAAGTGTAATTGATTGTAATTTATGTAAACAATTGAGAGAATTTTTTAAATATTAATTAACAAAACTCATTATTGAATTTAATTATATTTTAATATTTATATATTTACAAATTTACAATTACTTGTAATTATATAAAATTATAAATATATTTTAATAATTCATGTAACTATTCTAAAATATTTAAATGCATGCTAATGTCATGTAAAGGTGAATAGAACTCAACTTCGAAAAAAAATGAAAATTTGATTTAACTCGATGCAAAAAAACTCGACTTACTTGAATTAAAATTTTATAAAATTTATTTACATGAAAAATGAGACTCGAATAACTCGAAACTTTTAGTAGTTAATGGATTGATTTGCAAGTTCGAGTTGAGTCTCTCAACTATGTCTGATATATCTATATTGTATATGAAGAAATATATATGTATATCATATATAGTTATAGAAAATCGTTTAATATTATAAATATTTATAATTAAATTTGAGTAGAAACTCGAACAATTCAACTTGACTCGAATTAGATTTTATAAATTTAACTCGACTCAAAAAAAATTAAATAAAATTTAAATTTTAAAATAACTTGCCTACTCAACTAACTCGAAAATTTGTACTTTAGTCGACTAAGGCTTAGTTTGGCATTGCTTTTAAAAATGCGGTTGAAAAAGTGATTTTAAAAATGATGTAGAAAAATGATTTTGAAAAGCTTGGTTAGAGATTTTAGTGTTTGTCGTTGATGTCAAAAAGTGATTTTGAGAAGATAAAATGTCTATTTTAGACATGATATTGTAAAGTAAAAGTAAACTTGGGTGATGTTCAAATTTGTTAATGTTATGATATATGAAATAAATCAACTTAAATTATAATAAAAATTTTAATTTTTTTGTAAAATTTAATTTGAAAATATAAACCGTATTCTAGATTAGATACGAACATAACAAATACAAATTAATAATAAATTTAAAATAAATTACAAATAAAATAATTTTATTCTCAATATAAATATTATAAAATAAATTATTTTATAGTTATGTATACATAAACATTATTTTAACATTAAATTATAAGGTATAAAAGTAATTTTATTTTCAAACTAATTTTTCTACCACAAAAATTATAAAATTTAGCTTTTTAGTTTGGGTAAAAAATACTTTTAAAAGTAACCAAAAACAATTATTTTAAGTAAAAACATTTAAAAATACTTTTAAATTGTTAAAAGAAAAAAAAAACAATCCCTAAATGATTACTCATCCTAATATCCTCTACACACGAAGTGTCAGAGGCAGAGCTCACACCATTATTATATTTATTTGTATTGTTTTTTAATTAATATGACTTTTTCGGTATTTATATTTTTTGATGACATCAAAATTATGACGATTTAAGTTCAACATCTAACTTAGAGAAAAAGGAACCAATCTTGATTTGTCCATCTAATACTTTAAAATGGGAAAGGCATCTGCCATGAATAAGTTATAATATTAAAGAAAACCTAGGAATTTTTTAAGTTATAATATTTAAGATAAACATGGGCGGATTGATATGTTGTTTAGGACCCCACCTGGGTCTAGAAATTTGTTTGTAAAAAGTATACAAGTTTGGGAAAGAAAAAAAATATACTTGAATCTACTTGATCTATCACATACAATTTAAATGGTCAAATTTAAGCAAAAATATATATTATATAGAATTCTAATTTAATAAAAATTAAATTACTAATGATAAAATAAATTATATATATTTTTATCATAATAGACATCTACATATATCAACATTCATATCATACATTATTTTATTTTAATGGAGGGTTGAAATTTTTTTATTTATAAATATTTTCGTATTTGCGTGTTTGAGTAATTATTCGAATTATATTAAGAGTAGACTTTTTACAGGATCCAGGTCTTTTGGGGGTGAGGATATCAAAAATTAAAATAAGTTCATGCTTATCCTTCTTCCTTTCCAAATTCCAATTAATAGAATAAAAGGGTTTTTATCCCTTATATATATATATATATATTATATTTGACGATTTTTTTGTAAAATAATATTATAAGGCCATGTACTTATCGGAAAAGCAATTTTCCTTATTTATCATTTTATTTTTTTATTATATGCATGTTTGTGTTGTGTTCGGAGTGTGAGGTTGCCCATCCCAATAATATATATATATATATATCAATTAGGGTATAATTATTTGATACACAAAGGTGAAATTTTTTCTTTAAAATCGACTTTAATTTACCGTCACGTGTCTTTAATAAATATTTAAATAAATAATTAAGGACACGTGACAGTGGAATAAGGAATATATCAAACTATAATCCTATTAATTATTAATATGATATATAAAAAATATGTAAATAAATAATTAGCATTGACACTAAAAGTTTAATTATGTTGAAGACTCAAATCCCAAAAATAAATTAATAATAGTAATAATAGAGAAGAACTTAAAATTCAATCTAACTTAATTCGAAGCTTAACAACATTAGTTTTTCTTTCATAATTGTTTAATTTTTTTAAAGAAAAAGATAGTAAGTAAATTGAATAATATGAACTTAAAGAGTATAATTTTATTGATTTCAAAATTGATAGGGTGTAAAGAGCAATTGAAGAACAGTTTTTAAAGGGGATTGGTTAATGTTAAATTGGATCCTTCAAAACCTTGGATCCTACAAAATGTCAACTCTTTAAATTAATTATTTTTTGAACAAATTAAATTAATTACTTAAACTTAAAGATACAATCATAGCTAAAGTGATGGGACTTTTCCTTCAACAGCGAAGATGATATTGATAGAAAGATTCTAATTGATTTTATGATTAACTGATACAATTATTATTGTAAAAATTAAGATATAAATTTGAATATGTATTCTTTTTTAATTTAAGGATTTGGAGAGGACTTTAGATATTTTATAAAACTCAAAAGTTTTGTGTGTGTTTTGATCATTTCAAAAAGTAAAAATGGATGATCGAGCGTTGATTCGGTGTTGATTTGAAAATTGCGGTACCTCTAAAGTTCAGTGTTTTTATTTGGTTTGTGATGCATCCTCGGCTGCGGACGCTATGTTTTTTGCGAGATCGAGGCGTGGTGTTGGGGGATGGTGATGAGTTGTGTGTGGTGTGGGGGAAGATGAGCTCGATCATATCTTGTTCTCTTGGCGAGTTATGGAGGAGATTTGGGTCTTGTTTTTCGAATGGTGGGGTGGCGTTTGTACGTCCGCAAATAGTTCATGAGTTTATTATTCAAGGTTACTTTGGTGCTTTTCTCGGGATCCTTAAACAATAGTGGATTGCGAGTTGTGCTTCTGTGTTGTGGTCGATGTGGCTTGCACGGAATGAGAATCTATTTAATGGGAAGAGAATGACTGTGGGTGAAATCTTCTGTTTGGTTAAACTTCGAGCGTTATATTGGTTGAAGGCAACAAAGGATGAGCATTTTATTACTGAAACGGAGTGGTGGATGTGGCCAAGGGCTTGTTTACCTCAGGTTGTAGCTGGCTCGCCGCGTCAAGGGATAGTTTGGGTGCCACTGTTGGCGAGGGTGGTTAAATTTAATGTGGATGGCTCAGCGAGGGGTAAGCCAGGACTGGTGTGGTGTGGTGGCGTCCTGCGGGATGTAGGGGGTAGTATATTGGTCTTGTTCTCGGGACCGTTGAGGGTGATGGACTCAAATGAAGTGGAAATTCAAGCTATAGCTTATGCTCTTGACATGATGTTACATATGGATTGTTCTTTGTATCATTCGATTGTGATTGAATCGAATTCTCAGCTGTCGGTGTCTTGGATTTTACATTTTGAGCGTAGGTCGTGGAAATTGTGGCGTTGCTTTCGAAGGATTGATGCGTCATGTCGTGTTCTCCCAAATGTTTGTTTCCATCATATTTACCGTGAGGCAAATGGGATGGCCGACGCTCTTGCGTAGGGGGTGGATCGCTCAACGTGGTTTCGAGATATTTTGTAAAAGCCGGTCTCGGTGCGTTGTATTGTGGTGTTTGGTGCGCTGGGTGGTGATGTTAGGTCCAGCCGTGGTATTGTATATGTCTGAGAGGTGCAAACTATTGTGATTAGCTTTGGTGTTGCGAAAGATTGAGATGGGGGATGCGTATATGTTTTGTTATGGGGATGGTTGGTTTTGTTGGTTTTTCATTTGGAGTTTGCGTAATTGATTTTTCGTTTAGGTGTTGTTTCAATTAATTATCGTGGTGTACTCTTTTCGTCAACTTAGGTTTAGGGAGTTTTTAATGAGGCTCATGATAATTGTTGTATGATTTTATGTTTTAATGGAATCATACTTGATCAAAAAAATAGGAAATGTGAATATATTTATAAAAATGCATCAATTTAAATATTTTAATCTCAGTCAGTAAATTTAGTTAATCTAACAATACAGAAAAAAATGTAAAAGTTTTACATTTTGTACGTATAGATCATGACTCATGTATAGTTTTACATGTTTATTTGGATTGTTGGATTAATGAAAATGGGTGATCGAGATTAACGGTAGGTAATGAGAAGATTTTTACGATAAAATGGATTATCCTTAATTTAAAAGTTTATCTCAACCATTAGAATTAGCTAATCCAACAATTCAGAAAATGTGTAAAAATTTTAGTTTTACACTAATTTTAGACTATTGGATGAATATAAATTGAAGATTAAATAAAAGCTGAAAATGCATAGATATGTTTTTTTTTAAAAAAGAGAGAAGTGAAAAATCTTAACCACAAATTTACACTCGTCTAGTAGTCCAAAATCAATGAAAACCTTTTTAATTTTTATATTATGTGAAAGGCTCATACCTCGTTTTAGATATGTGTGTCCAGGATTCATGGACATAATGTAAAACTTTTAAGTTTTTTTTTTTTTTTACTTTTTTAGATCATTAGATGAATGAAAATTAATGACTAAGATTAATAGTAGGAAATGAGGTTTTACTCAATTGAAAATTTTCAATCTCAGACATCAATTTTCACTAATCTCGTGATAAAAATATATAAACTCAAAAGTTTTATAATGATTTTGATCTATTGGATGAATGTAAATTTATGATTAAGATTACCCTCCTCTCTTTTTCTCTCTTAAAATCTCCTCATTTTATACTTTTAATTGGAGGGAAAATTCTAGAATGGACTACACACATCACTATGCACCACTAACGCTACACACCATTAACTTTTTAATAACTTGTAAATAAATATTAAAATTCTCAGAGACTCGATATTGGTAAGAGAACTCTTTTCTTTATCAGGTGTATAACTTGAAAGTGATGAGTGATATAAGAAACATGTGATTAAAGGATTCAGTAAAAAAGAAGGGAAAAAGGCAAAAAAAGGCTTTCTTTGATCTTAATGACAGACCATTTGAGTAATGTTAATACAAATAGTTACAGCTACCTCTAAGATGCATTTTCTCATAAACAAAGCATGCATAAAAAGGATTCAGTTATGACATTCTAGCAAAAAGAAAACAGTTCCCTCTTTCACTTTCGCTTGCCAGTTTCGATAGTTTAGGGAAAGCAAGTGATGTTAAGTAATTGATCCTATTATTTTATTTGCTGCTGGTTACGAATGCTGGACTATAATTTTTTAGTAAACATTCAATCCTCACTTAGGATGGATTTTGCATGGATTCTCTCTACCTTCACATTCAATTAAGCATGAATGATTATAAATTTTGCGGATTGTAGGGCGAGAATGAAGTAAAAATTAAATTCGCCGTGGGCAGGGCTGGTAATGGGCTTTTGGTGGCCCTGTGGACTTAAAAATCAGGCCATAAATCAAGGATTTAAATTGCGATTGCAGTTACACACTTATTTTCAGACATGTTGCGTTTATCGCGACTACGGTCATAACAGATGCTATTTCGGTCAATATAAGTATCGCGGTTGTGAAATTTTTTAATAACACGCGCTATTGTTGATATGACGGTTACAAGCCTCGCATTTTCAAATTGTGTCACTATTGTCATATAACGGTCGTTGCTGAGCTTTCATACTGCTATTTAAATCCCTGTCTCTAATAGCAAGTACTGAAAAAAGTAAATTTTAAGAGTAGGTCTATAGTAATAAGTATTAAAAAATTAGGCCCCTAATAACAATTATTGAAAAAAATGAATTTTAAGATTATGCTCATAATAACAAATATTGAATAAAATCATGGCCCTAATATCAAGTATTAGAACAAAAATCAATATTAAGAGTAGATCCCTAACAATAAATATTGGAGAGAAAAAATCTTGCCCCTATTAACAAGTATTAAAAATAAATCCCTAATAACAAGTATTAAAAAATTGAACCCTTAATAAAAAATATAATTTAAGAAAAATACAATAATTTAATTTTAGTGAATAGTGGGCCCTGGGCGTGCGCCCTTGTTTCCCTTGCTCAGGGCATGGCCTGGCCATGGGTGGTGAGGAAGGGGTGAATATGCCTTTGTACTCGCCCCATCCCCACCCGCCTCTCATCATACTCACTCGCTTCGCATCATCCTCACCCGTCCCAACGAATATTATAACATGTTATTATATATATTACTAAAAATATAATATTAGTTTAGATCATAGTCAAATTTAAGGTAATTCATATTGACTTATCTTGAGATATTAATAAAAAATTCAATATATAAAATTATGTTTGAGATTGATCAAATCAAATATATAAATATTTTTTAAAATATCATTTTGAATCAGAGTCAAATTTAAGAAATTTTATATTGACTTATCTTAGAATATTTATGAAATTATATATATATATAATATTTATATTTATTGGTTTCTTCTTTACTGTTGTATGCCTTTAAGCCTTATTTTAAGGTTTGTTTGCTTCTCCTTAGTTATCATCATATGTATGTTATTCTTCTATTTTTTAATTTTATTTTCCTAATATTGTATCTTATTTAGATTCTATTGGTATTTGTTCTTGTTTTTTAAACGTTTTTCATTGTTATTTTCTTTTTAGTTCTTTCTATATTGTTTATTTGTTACAACAATTGAGATATTATTTTACATGTTATTTGTGCTATTTTTTGGTCCTTTACAATAGACTTTAGTATCTTTTTAGTCCAAACTTTGGTATTGTACAAAATTTAATTTTGTATATTATTATTTTTTTAAAATGGTGATAATTGGAATAATGTCACACATGTAGTGGGAGTCTGAATGATAAGTATTTAATACTTTTTATAACAAATTTGATTTATATTTATTTAAATAATATCAATAAATATATTATATGAATGAATCATGAGGCGAGTAAAGAGGAGATTAGGTGGATCTCAGGACCCACGTGGATGGTGGGTCGAGGATGGTTTTAGTATTGTGAGTTGCGGGGCAGGTATGGTTTCAGATTTTACATTCGCAGTGGGTCGTGGGGCGGGGACGGAGATGAAAAATCTTGATGGGGATATGTATGGGAAGAGTACCTTTCGCACCCTTCCCGCCCTATTAAAATCCCCATCCTCGCTGCTGTGAGCCCTTGGATTATGATTGATTCTGTCTCGTCTGGCATGGAAGGAAAGCGATAATGTGAAATATAGTTACTTGCATGTCGAGTTCCTGAGAATTTTAATATTTATTTATAAGTCATTAAAAAATTATTAGTTTGTAGCAGTGTGTGTCGCCCGTTCTAGACTCATCCTAAGGAAAATATTTCATGCACGAGTAATGAAAACAAAAATTTTGTACAAGTGTCTTGGTTTTTGGGTTTAGGAATTTAGTTTAAGATTTAGGGTTAGAATGTAGAGTTTAGATGTTAGGGTTTAGAGTAATACGGTTAGATATTTAGATTTTAACATTTAAACCTTGAAATTTAACCATAAACTCCAAACTCTAACCATAACTCCTAAATTCAAAAGACCTGAGAACTTAAACCCCTAAACCCCAAACAAAATTCATAAACCCTAAAACAAAATCACTCATGGAAACTTTTTGTTTTTATCCCAATGTATGGAGAAATTTTATCATATGCCCGGCTCGCCATGTCATCCATGGTCTCAACCAATAAAAAGCATCAATTTCATTAAATTTTTCCATGTCATCTTTTTATCAAGTGAATCTTCACTCACATTTACTATAAATTAAATTAAAATCATTTTTTACCAATTGTAGATTCACTTAGTAAAAAGATGATGTGAAAAAATTTAATGAAATGGATGCTTTTTATTGGTTGGGACCATGAATGACGTGGCGAGCCGGGCTTATGATATAATTTCTCAAATGTATGAAATAATTACCCATACATATATGAGTTATATTTTGATGCACAAGCTATGTAAAAAATTACACAACCCTTCATATTTAAACTATAAAATCTAAAACCTAAATCCCTGGCCCTAACACTCTAAAACCTAAACCTTAAACCCTAAATGCTAAACTCTAAATTCTAACCATAAACCTTAAATTCTACAACCTACAACATAAACCCTTGAACTCTAAACCGCAACCTAAATATCTAAACCCTAAAATTGAAAGGCTTGTGTAAACTTTAATAAGATTATGTATCAAAGTATTTTCCTATATAGAGAGAGAGAGATATATGATCCTCTTACACTATGTAAAACTTAAAAGTTTTACACTTTTTGGACAGTTAGATGAAGGTAAATGGATGGATGAGATTAACAGTAGAAAATGTGAAAATTATCACTTGAACAAAAAAGGAAATAATCATATCCATTTATTACCATCATCTAACTGTCCAAAAAACTGTATAAAAGTAATTGAATTTTGCATACCGTAAGTGAATTTTGACCCATATATATTAATCGAAAGATAAGTGTGGGCTTATCAATTACGGATCACTTCACCTGAAAGCCTTGGAAGTTGGATTTTCTAAAAGATAATTTCTTTAAATAGTTTTTTTATATATATTCTTGTGTGATTATAAGATAATATTTATTTATTAATTTTAATTCTTTTATAATAAGTAAATCGTACATATATGCACGTGATGGAATTATAGTAGATTTGGGGACAATTGAGGAAATATAAATTTTGATTTTAGATTTTTTAATTAATATTGATTCACGACCTTTGACTTATACTGCAAAATTGATTTTGGGCTTCTTTGAATATGGGCTTTGGATTTGTATTTAAGTTTAAATTCATTTGAGCTTAGATTTAGTGGATTTAGATATAATCTATTTTGGGTTGGGCCGAATCAATTGAGTGGATTTAAAATAACATTTTTATATAAATATTAATAATTGGGCTTAAATCCACTTAATAAGCTATTTTGGTTACTTCCATCCCAATAAAGGTAATAACATTTCTTTCATAGTATATGTCTATATTTCTTTTCTTAACACCAGAACGTACATAAATAGTTCCAGCATACACCAATGCTTTCACCACAGGGCCGAATCTCACAAAAACAATTAGCCAGAGCTTAAAAGGGCACATGAGGACTCGGTCCGCTGCACTCTTATATCTAGCTCTAGTTTGTTGTTTTAAACTCATGATTGTCGTTAGTTTATAAGGACAACTGGCTTGTTTGACATTAAAATAGAAGTTTAATGACCTAATTATCATTTTTTTCATGTAATAATCTAGTGAGCAATAGAACAGTTTACCCTTTTTATAATAGATGGACAGGGACTCCCTATAATACAAGGCCTCCTAGGTACATTCACCTTTGATAATCATAAGACTATTGCAAGGGGTTCAAACCCCGAAATCTGTTCATTTATGCAAGATGATTACTTGATAGAAAGGATCAGAAACAATAGCAAAAGATTGAGAGTGCCACAAGCTAAGCAATTATTCTTAGCAACCAATAGTAGATCCTCATTGAATGTTACAACAAACACAGCTTTCGACAACCTTATTACCAGCAGCCGCACTCATGTCCAATAATGGGGGGGTGGATAAGAAATCTAAGCTTCCGCTTTCCCCTTTTCCCCCAAGAACTGCAAACCAAATGCGAAACCTAAGATCAAGAGGGGAACCAAGATCGGTAATATTTTAGACAGAAAGCCAGACTCATTGTCTTTATGAGTTACTGAATATGGCTGTGTTCTAATCTTCTTTGGAGCAGGAACTGTGGCGCTGTCAACCTTACCGATGTAGTATTTCTTCATCGTGTTTCTTGCATCATCACTGTGACCAACATCTTCGAAATCCTGAGTCGCATCTTTTCCTGCATATTTAGTAGTTCAAAGTGGTTCCAACATCAATAGATGAATCAAACCAAGCAAAAGAAATACGATCAGCCGGTAATTGTCGGCAGACAGCAACAATATCATCTTAATTCTTACCACTAGCGGCTAGCAAGACTTCATCTCCTCCAGGATGATCCTCCAAGAATTGGGTTACGTCATACACCTGATAGAATAGGATGATCCTCCAAAAA
This sequence comes from Hibiscus mutabilis, assembly GCA_019671005.1. Taxonomy (NCBI): domain Eukaryota; kingdom Viridiplantae; phylum Streptophyta; class Magnoliopsida; order Malvales; family Malvaceae; genus Hibiscus; species Hibiscus mutabilis. The sequence goes on from CM033756.1 coordinate 11,620,417, forward strand.
ATTAAATCAATCATATAAACAACAACAGGGGAAAACCCGGAATCATATTGGCAAAGAAAAACCCAACCTTTCCGGAGATCAATAGCCAACAATTATTCCTTTCCTTGTTCTTTGCCACATCTTCAAAAACAAAAACCTTCTCCCCAGAACCCATTTCTTCAACTACGAAAAGCAAAGCGAAGATCACAGTTAGAATAGTGGGATTATGAAAAAAAGGAGTAGATTTCAGACAACTAAAAATAAACAGAGAATGGATTCTCTTAACTGTTAAAAGGAAGTCAAAGGAAAGGAAATGAGTGGAAGGGGGAAGAGTTTCAGTGGAGGGTTGTGATATAATGCGTGGGAGAATCGGAATTTTATTTTAGTTGGCAGTGATTGACCAATCAAACGCTGGACACATGTTTTCATAATCTTTTTTACTAACCATCCAGGATCTTTTTTTTTTGAAGGACCATCCTGGATCTATCTGTTCCGCACTTGATTTTTCCTCTCTTTGACGAATTCTGTTTAGATAAATTACAAATTTCATCATAACTTTATTTTCAATCTTATTACGATCACTACAATTTAAAATTTTCTAATTTAATCATTGGAATTTCGGTTTACTCTTCCGCTGTTGAATACTTAGGGCTTGTTTTTGGTTGTTTTTGGCAACTTATTTAAGTGCTTTTACTTGAAATTTGTTGTTTTTTTATTACTTTTAAAAGTGTTTTTTCGCCCAAACCAAGAAACTAAATTTTATAGCTTTTGCGGTAGAAAAGTTGGTTTGAAAATAAAATTACTTTTTTACCTTCATTATTTAATAATTGATTGTTAAATTAAGGTTCATACATGCATAATTATAAAAAAATATATTATAATATTTATATTGAGAATAAATTTATTTTATTTTAAATTTATTATGAATTTGTAATTGTTATTGCCGTATATAATCTAGAATATAGTTTATATTTTCAAATTAAATTTTTTGTTATAATTTAAGTTGATTTATTTTATACATCATAATATTAATGAATTTGAACATCACCCAAGTTCACTTATTTACTTTACAATATCATGTGTAGAATAAACATTTTATCTTCTCGAATCACTTTCTAATATCAATCACAAACACTAACCTAACTTTTTAAAATCACTTTTCTACATCACTTTTAAAATCACTTTTACCACCACACTTTTTAAAAGCAATATCAAACTAAGCTTTAATAATGTTTATACCCCGAAAATTTCTTTATCTGTTTTAAAATGACTTGTGCAGACAATGTGATTAAGAATTAAAAAATATTATTTTTGTTTATAATGTTTTCAGAAAATAATTTTTATTGCTTTAATCCTGTTATCAATTGAACAAATTTTTATGCCAATATGTTGAATCCTGAGTTTCAAGAAGGTACAATTTGAACAATCTACCATTGTTAATGTATTTTTAGTCGAATTGGCCCATTAGCACACCCGTTAAAGGAAAAGGAAAAAGAAACGGAAATGGTTCTACGAAATGACCCAAATATTGTGCCTAAAATGGGTCTTCTGCTCGGCCACTTTGAGTTCGAAGGTGGATATATGTGTATTCATATTCCCCGCTTAGCTTCGGAGAGGATAGAGGAAGCTTGTCTGCTATCAAGAAACTGTCATTTTCATTAATGGAATTGGTCCAACTGGTAAATAGTTTGGTATCGTTTAAGTAGGTTATGAGTTTGAGGTCTTATATATATAAAAAATATCCTTTAGAAAACTCACCCACTAAAATTAAGTGTGCGATGCGGGTCGTCTGAATTAGTCCCGGCAAATGAGAAACTGAAAGGGCAACAAAAAGAAAGCGCCATTTTCTGGTTTGACTCAACTCCAATTCTATTTCCTGGCCAGAAGTGATGTTCACCAGGAAAGCTGAATTTATATAGATTAAGACGCAGGGCCAATTAAACCCATATGTACTCTTCATCCAAATTGAATAAGACATAGTATTAAACTGAAGGAAGATTATTTACACATATTTTCCTCCTTACCGTATTTTTTAAAATTTAATTTCAATTTTCATGACCAAAAATCCCACCACTGATAACCACAACTTGACTGACCAAAGAGACCATCAGACTCAAAACTGATCCAATCTTCTGCAGATGTTAAAGAACCATCAGCTGGCTCCACCATGTTCATAAGTTTAAGCTCTTCTTCCACTCCAAAACACTCCATCTTTGTGGCACTATCGTCGTCCGATATTCCTTCAAGTGCGTGTTCCGATCTTTCAATCGGTAAACTGAGCTGCCCTTCAGAATCAGACTTTATAGCCTCCCCCTTCTCTGCCACTTGCTCTCAACACTCGCCTTCTCCTTTTTGCTTCTTAAGCAAATCGTTCAGCTTCTGCAACTGTTAATCAAGATCCAGAAACATCTTCGTTATGATCATTTTAAAGCTTCGTTACTTTATTTGTATGCAAAGTTTAATAGTCTAGTACCTGAATCACCAATCCCTGTTTTTCATTAATTAAACTTTCGAGCTTGGAAGCTAGGATTCTGTGATTTTGTTGAAGGATGGTGTAATCTCGTTCAAGCTGCTTCGATTTCTAGTGAGCCCTTTTGTTCTGAAACCAGATTGCGACCTGTCGTGGGTGCAACACTAACTCTTTAGCCACCTCCATCTTCTTCCGAGGCTCGAGCCTGGTTTCGGATTCGAACATTAAGTCCAAGGATTTGATTTGTTCATCTGTGAACTTCCTCTTGTTCTTCTTCATTTCCATGGCGGAAAAAGACTCTGCCACCCCACCTAACATCTTTCCCAGGATCACTCCGCCGGAAATCTTCGTCCTTCATACAAGCTGGTAACAAAGCAGTGTGTGAGAAAAGAAAATATTTTTAGATTTTTGTGCTTTTTTCTGACAATATAATCACTTCATTAAAAAACTAAGACAGAAACAACATACAGAGAGGCAAAACATACCCTCAAACAGATCCGGTACAGGCCAAGGAAAACAAAGCCAAACATGTGGCTCAATAAGTATACTAGTAGTTGTAGTATTTATAGCCCTCTCCTCTGCGGCTTTGCCTTGGTAACATTGCCAATTTTCCTTTTCTACTTCCATTTAGGTTATTTTTCTTTTGAGGTTAAGTGCATCACATGTCAAAAAATGTTTAATATATATGAATAATATCAATAAATTCTATCAACGAAGTTTAAATGCAATGTCAAGGCACATTGCTCTTTCAAAGAGAGAATTCAAATTCGAACCTTGAAGACGACATTATTGTGAGGGAAAGTCTCAAATCCCAAACATGGATCACAAACTAGACATGTACTCTACTAAAATATTAATAAACCATTTAAATTTGTATTTCAATTAAAAAATATAGATTTTGTCGACAAGAATTGGTTTAGTTGGTTGGATACTCGTTATAACTTTGATTATGATCAGATTTCGAGTCTCTCTGATGAGTAATAACATCATTTGTCCTATAAAAAATAAACTTAGGGTAAACTACTTGGGTGGCCACTTAACTATTAGGCGTGACCTGTTTTGGCCACTGAACTAAAAAAAATCAAAATTTGACCACTCAACTATTTAATTAGACCTATTTTGGCCACCGCCGATAAAAAACTGACGGAGCGGTGACAGATGGGTGACGTGGCAATCAACGGAAATTTGTAAAATTATACCTTTGGTTCTTGTTATTTATCTAATATATCAATTTGGTCCGAATTTTAATTTAATTAAATAAAATTAATCAAATAACGAAACATGCCATCACCCAATTGGATGAATTTATTTTAATTTTTAACTTTTAATTTATTTTATTTAATATATTTTTCTCTCTGATTTAAATCAAATAATAAATTGAATATTCGATTATAAATATTCAATTTTAAAAATATTTTATTTAAAATATTCAAATATTTAAAATGTTTGATTTAATATTCGATTTAAAATATTAAATATTTGAGTCTCCTTTCAACTATTTTTATTTCTTTATTTCATAGCATTTACTTCATTATAAGATATATATGACATGGTGCAATTCATTTTACATGGGACGGGTTATTGTAGTGGTAAAATCATAAGTTTTCACCCAAAAGGTTGTGGGTTCAATCCCTATGCTAAGCATTTTCTTTGTTCTTTTATTTTCCTTTCACCTGGTGGTGACATTTTAAATAAAACAAATTAAAAATTAAAATAAATTCATCCAATCAGGTGATTACACGTGTTGTTATTTGATTGGTTGATTAATTTTATTTAATTAAATTAAAATTTGGACCAAATTGATATATTAGATAAATAACAAGGACTAAAGGTATAATTTTATAAATTTTCGTTGACTGCCACGTCACATTTCTTTCACCGCTCCGTCAGTTTTTTAACGGTAGTGCCCAAAATAGGTCTAATTAAATAGTTGGTGGTCGAATTTTAAATTTTTTAGGCCGATGGCCAAAAAATGTCACACTCAATAGTTGGGTGGCCACCCAATAGTTTACCCTAAATTTTATACTGATAAAATTTAATTTAAACCGTTTAAAAATTATAATTTAAATCCTACAGGTCGGCATCAAGTCCCATAGCCGTCCTCTTTCTTGGCCATAGTGGCTAGCTTATTATATAATATCATAATTTTAATCGTGTGTTAGCAATTTATCGTCGTGATCTTGACGTTTTAGTGATATCCGATTCCATGACTTCATGGTTTAAATATATATATTTTAAAATTAAAAAATCGTTCTTAAAGGATTATTATTCACAAGTAAACATGACTAATCCACCTAAACTTAAATAATTACGAGGAATTGATACTATTAAAATAATTATTATAGTTAATAACAACCAAAATATTAAAGAAATAATTTTGCAATGAGAGTAATACACTCGAAATAAGATTATCCCAACAAGACAGTGATCATGTTGATATCATCTTAATGGATCCAATGAAACAGTGACGGAGTTGTGTAAGTTGTGTGAGAGGCTTTTTCCACACGCACATATTTTTTTTACCTTTTATTTATATTTTAAAAAAATTATTTATGAATCCCTACTTTTAAATATTTATATTTTACCCTCCAACCCTTAGTTATGGCTTCATAGTACATATGCCGAAAAGAATTGAGCACCCATAAATTCGAGGAGTAATGGCAAAAAAAAAAAACTTGTAAAAATAAAGCTAAATCAAATACGGATCACAGCTAGGTCTAAGGGGACTTGGTCCCCCAAGAATTTTGAAAAATTCATAATAATTTTTTTTTTGAAAATTTTAATTTACCCTTTAAATTTTTAGAAATTTATATTAAATATTAAAAATTTTAATATTTTAATTAAATCCTTTAAAATATTAATTTGTTCCTAGCTCTATCAATAGCTAAAACTTATACGAGACAAAATAAAATTTGTATGAGACAAGATAAAAACATTCACTATTTTAGTGAGAAAATAGAAGCTTATTAAAAAAAGCTCATAGATCTAAAAAAACATATTTATGAAATATATACGTAAAATTGAGGCTGTTGGTGGTTAAATCATCTATCAACATTGATCAAATCCACATGAGCTGTGGTTGAAAGTGAAAAAAGAAAAAGAAGTAATGGATCAAATAAAAAATGTAGAAAAGAAAAAAAAAGGAAAGAAAGAAAATTGAAAAAAAATGAAATGAAGAGAAACTAATGGTAATCCTCAAACTGCCGACAAATAGGGATGACTCAAAGATTTAATGGGTCATGTGTAATTTATTAAGTTATGGACCTTAATTTAGATATTATTAAATGTTTGTTTACTTTTTTGTGTAAGTAGTAGACTAACTTTTAAATAAAAAAATAAGTTTAATAGGATTCAAAATCCATAAAATACAACTAGACACGAAGGTATATGTTCATTAGGAAAGGCTCTTGCCCCCACTCACCAATTTTTTTAACATTTGATATATATAAATTTTTAAAATATAAATTAATTCTAAATCTCATTGTCAATATTTATGTTTTGCCCCTCAACTCTGACTTTGTTCTTGAGTACATAACCATTTTATTTTTTCTATATATATTTTATCATTAGTCTATAACTATTCTTTTTTTCCTCGTAAGTCGTAAGTATTTAACTTAATTTATTTTAAACTTTTTTTAAAAAAAATTATGTACGGTATTTTTATTATACATATCCAGACTTACCATGTCAAAATTAACGATTAACTGTAACTATATGCTTCAAATATTAAAAATATGTATATGAACAAAAAATATGAAAATGTATATTATCAACATCCGGAGTTGTTTCAAATCATAAAGTATTGGGTGCATGAATCACGCTCCACCACTTAAAATCGAATCCCATTTTGCTTAATATACACAGACATTGCAACCAAATATAATATGTCCTTGGAGGAACATGTCACCGTTACCATCACCATCACCATCGTTTCTCCACGTTTCTTAGCGAATTCCATACTATTTTTATTTAATCTCCTCCACCCCACCGGATTATCCTAGATGTAATATTGGTTTAGTTTGATCAAGTTTTTAGGTTTTTTGAACAGTTTATTTTAATTCGATTTGATTTTATATCTTTATAGTACTTTTGGGATTTTTTTATTTTGACAGAATGACTGTTTTTATGATTTTTTATATTATTTGATAAAAATTCAAATTCATATATAAATATTTTAAAATAAAAAACAAGTAATAATTATTATAATAATATATTTAAAATTTATTTTTAGAGATATAAACACTTGTTTTTATATTACAAAGAATAAAAAATAAATATAAATTAAATAAATAAAATTCAAATTTATGAACCATTTTGGTTTCTAATTTGTTCACTCCATTACCCTATATATGGCTCTTCATAGAAACCCTCTCGACATGGACAAAGCCAGATATTTTTGGGGAATCAAAACTAATTTAAAAATTTTTAAGGGTTCAAAAATAAAATTTTATCTATCGTTGATCGGGGTTATGATCGACGACTCCATAGTATTAGATCACCAATTTCATTGACTTCTGGGAACTGGACATGCATAAACCCCTATACATAGTCTTACGATTTTCCAGAGAGTTGTATTTTTGGTAAATAGTTGTCCGTACACAATATATTTTATCGTGTTCGAGGGGGTTAAAAGTATAAATTTACAATTGTATTAATTACAAATTTTATAAGGACCAAACAATATATTTAACCTTTTAAGTGGTCCGTTCTTCATATATTTGGATAAATCGCTCTTCATATTTTGGTTTTGTTAACCTTAATTTTTTTTTATATTAACTTTAAGTTTTGAGTTTTTGTATCATTTTAAATAAAAATAACTTTATTTTATGGTTCCTAAACATTATTTGATGAAATTTTAAAATCATTTACATAATTATTCCTTAAAAATAGTAAGTAAATAAATTATTTAATATTCTTATATAGTAATTTAAAATCATTTTTAATATTTTTAAATATAAAATAATAAAACCATATTATAAAATAATTATAAGTTAATTATAAATTAAATAAAAATAAAATTTTATTTGATTTAAATGAAATGATTGCAAATTTTAAACATATAAATTATAAATTGTTTAAACACTAAAATTCGAATTGATTTTAAATTAATCAGCATTCTGGTTGCTCAACCTCACTTGGCGTGGTCCCCACAACGAGATCATGTTTTCTTGTAGAAAACCAAAATTTAGTGGGTGGGTGTTTATGTGGAGTCCCCGTCCATGGCAGGGCCATTTTTATTGTTAGGTGTCCGTTGACATAATTAATTTTTTGGGAAACTATTTTCAAATTTTATGTAAAAATTATATTAAACAAATTGAAATCATTTAAAAAATATTAACATCACATAAAAAATAATTGACATTCCTTATAAAATTGATATCTCTGTTAACCTCCGTCTACTTAAAAATTTATCTATTTTTTTTCTATATAAATAGAGAGCTTGAATTAAATCATATATTAATAGTTAGCTCTTAGTTGATACAATTATCATGAACAATCGATAAAATCATATTTGATGGTCCTGAGAAAGACTTGATTATCCAGAGTCTCATGCGTTGCAAGCATAGTCAAACTATCAGCCAATATAATTTTCTAAAATTTGACAATATATTCTATTTTTTTTCGGTTTAACAATTGTTTTCGTCGACTAATTCATATCAAATTTTGCAGAGGTCTATTATGGGGACGACCATCTCAACCCAATTTTCTACATTCACAACGACAAGTTTAAACATCTGACATTGCTTAAGGAATCTAATGCATCGTCTACTAGACCAACTGATTGTTGATTATAATCTAATTTTTTTTATTATCTTTATTCTCGTCAAGGTATAATTTCATTTATTTAACTACATAATGATAATTTGCATAATAATTTCAAAAATAATGGTGCAAATTTATCAATAATTTTCTTTAGCAAACAAATTATTACCCAATTTTTTCCAAAAACAAATGTATAGAATTTTTTTTGTTTAACCATCAATATCTAATACATTGACTGACTAATCTGGATCGAGTATTGCAGAAGCTCAATATGGGGTGACCCTTCCAACCCAATTTACTGAATTTACAACGTCAGAATTCGAACATTTGACCTTACTTAAGAGATTTGAACGCTTACATTTCTAATTCAAGAGAAACGTTTAAATAAATCAAATTTAGTTATTTTGGCCCCTATTTTTTAACCAATTTAACCCCTAACGTTTCATTTTGGGTCAAAATGACCTCTCTACGGATGAAAACTGTTAGTCAACTGACGATAAATAGCTTAAAATAAAATGACAAACCTACATGGTAGTACACATAGCGATAGCAGTGTCATATAGGCACATCAACCAAAAAATATTTTTGTAAAATTGTATAAAATATAAAATATAATTTTTAACGCTCATTCTGTTAAATCATTTCAAGTTGTTTATCGTCATTTGACTAACGATTTTTATTTACAGATGAGCTATTTTGACCCAAAATACAAATTAAATTAATTAAAATAGAATGAGAGACCAAAATAATAATTAAATTAAACATTAGGAGTATTTTTTAACTTTATGCCATTAAAGTAATAGGAATTTATTCGGTATTCCTATTATTCTTCGCCAATAAAAACAGTTTGCCTTCGGACAAGTATCTTTCACCTGTCATACGCCAGCCAATGAACTTTTGCCACTTGTCCAAGTCAAAACCCTTATGTTAGGTGGAAGGTGTCGATAAAGTAGTGGTTCAACTTTAGGTCAGAAAAAAAAAACTTTATAAAATTTGATTAAAATAGGGGACACGTTGCTAAGTCTTGTTCTATATCGTCCTCTATTGAGGATCTGCTTGTGGGGTCAATGCTTACAAAGTACACGTGTCCGTCCTACTTTGCTTCTTCCTACTATTCTACCTGCTTGCTTCCCATGTGGCATGCAACCACAATATTTTATTGTTGCTTTTCTAAGGCCATTATTTTGTGTCTTGATTTATCGAGAAGAAATCAAAGCACCTTTTAAAAAAAAGCTTAAATGAAAAAATACCTGAAATATGTTTTTTTTTTTTAATTTTAGGCGTTTAAAGTATATTTTTATAAAAATAGGTGCTTAAAGTTTCAAAAGTTATAATTTTAGGTGCTTAAAGTATTTTTTTATAAAAATAAGTGTTCAAAGTTTTAAAAGTTATAATTTTAGGTACCCAAATATGTCACGTGTCAAGCATTAACTTGTTAAAAAAATCAACACTCATTAACGGTCAGACACTTAAAATTATAATTTTTGAAATTTTAGACACTTATTTTTATAAAAAAATACTTTAACCACCTAAAGTTCAAAAAAGACATACTTTAAGTACATATTTTTCATTTAAACCTTTTAAAAATGATCACGAAGAAATCAAAGTATCAGCTGCTGCTGGAATATATGTTTTATTTTTAATTCAAAAAATACCAATAAGTGTAGTGATGTCATTTTAAAAAAAATAACTTTGGAAATCTTATTGAAATTTTAAATATAACATTTTATGTTATGTATATTTATTATTATATTTACTTAATTCTAAATAAATGAAATTTGATTAAAATAAATTATATAATATTTGAAATGAAAACATCATACGAAATAACTTGGGAAATGACATAATATTAAAAACAAACTTTAAAGCAACATAAATGATAAATTATTAACATTTAAAAGTCAATAGAAATTTGTAAGACTTTTGACACATAAAATTCCTTGAAATACATACAAAATTAGGATGAAATCCCATAATTACCCCTCGAACACATTTAATTACACATCTTATTTATCTTGAAATTAGGAAGCCATAAAGTTAAGATAAGCTCTCTTATACTTTTGAGGAATAACTTTTAATTTTTGTTATAAATTTATCAAAAAAATCATTATAATAAGTAAATAATTTTGGAAAAATATTTCATCCACTACCGGTGATAAATTTTTGTTTCTACAAGTGTCATAGTTTTAAGGTTTATAAATTTAGTTTAGGGATTATGATTTAGATATTTAGATCTAGAGGTTTAGAATTTAAGAATTGTTGTTAGAATTTAAGGTTTAGATGTTAGTGTTTAGGTTTTAGGGTAGTATGTTAGGTTTAGGCTTCAACCTATAAACATCAAATTCTAACAGTAAACTAGATCCATAAATCTTAAAATTAGAACACTTGTGGAAACAAAAAGTTTTTCACCGCCCCATGCATGATATAATTACCCATAATCTTTAATCAATGTTATTTATAAAGATTAGTTTTTTTAACATATTTATAAAGAATAGTTTCTTTTTTACAAATCTTAATTTAAATCCTAATCCTACTTAGAAGAAGGGAAGGGAACTCTAAGAGAATGAAGGAAAGTGCTCCTAGCGGGTCTAGAACCTATGATCTAAAAGAATATGTCAAACTGACCAAATCAATTTTTATTTAGTTATCTATTTGTGTTGACACTTCATCTAGATTTTGATTTGCAAATCAATTTCTTTTAACATAGTCGAATCTCTCAACAATTTGGACGCTGGGGATTGAGTGACTTGTTTATTATATTTTCAAAGCACGACTTTAATAATTAACCCTTATCAAAAACTCAATTTGCTTTAAAAAAAGAAGAAGCAAAACACCCTTTAATGAAGGCATATATATTAACTAAGTATACTAACCAAAGCCGTTTCAAAAATTTTTGGAGTCCTAAACAAAAATTTAAAAACGAAACATATTTTATTACTTTAAAAAATTAATTTAATATTTCATTAATAAATTATTATTTTAATTATTTTATTAAAAATACTTTAAATACAACTAAAACAATAAGAAACAATCATTAACTTATAATATTGTTTGTTACTTGAGAAAATACTGCTGTAAAAATAGAAGATATAGTCATGGGCAAGAGTTCATACTGCCCCTAACGAGAAAACTCTATACCAAAATTAGACAAAACAAATAGGGAAGAAAAGAGAGCTTTGTATATGAGTGGTAACGTAGTAATGAATGACAGTTACACTTGGTCATATGATTAATGATCATGTCATTTGACATCCACGGCAATGGCTATGGCTGCAGCTGTGAGCCGGGTAATGGATATTAGCTTCTTGTCCAGATTTTTTCGAATCTAGTCGAGTTGTTCGAGTTTATATACAAATTTGTCATGATTCTACTACTATTACAAATGTTATATCTTAGTTTAAAATCATTATCAGTGTCAAAATATCAGTTGATAAATAAGTCTTTTTATGATGTTAGTAATTTGTACAAATGAATAACATTAATATTAGTCTTAAGCTGAAAATAGTAAAGAGATAAAAACCATAATTTAACCTATAAATTACAAGATTTCTAACTTTATTTGAGTAACCTTTGAGAATTTTTGTCTGTTGTTTCAGTTTTATCCATGGAAAATATGGTGCTTGGAAAGGATCATACAATATTTTCATTGATTGAAAGATTAAATTGATGGGAAGAAATAATTTGCAAAGAGTTACATTCGGAGAATTAAAATGAATAAAATAAAAGGTTAAGGGATCAAATTGCAAAAAAAGAAAAAAATGCTTTCGGAAGAGGAATTAAAGAAATAAAGAAATCATACAAAATTGATGGGCTAGATTGAAAAAAGGAGAAAATTTGTAAAATATAATAGAAATCGAAGTTACATAGGTATTCTAAAGTGGTCGATGAGTATGTGGTTCAAATATTGTGAAAAAATGGATTGAATACAAAAGACAGATTGAAGAAACACAGAAACCAAGGGCCAAATTACAAAACAAGAAAATACGATTTTTCGATTTTTGAACTGATAAAATCTAAACTCAAATCAAACTCGAAAACCAAGCCACTCATTTGAGTTGACTCAAATATCATGAATAACTCGAAATTAATAAAAAAATAATTTTTTTAGTCGAATCGAGTTTTACCTACCTTAATAAAAATGTTTGCTGGATTTGTTGGTTGAGTATCCACTTGTTGCTATTGAGTTCTGGTAACATTGAAGTTCAACTGGAAGAGGGTTCAGATATCTTCATTTTGCTTGTTTAATACTTCTTGTTGACCTGTAATCATACCCTCATTAGGAACTGGATTTGAGCTTGGTTTTGACTTTCAATATATTGATTGCCTTGAGAGGTAAAATTTTGAGGTTTTAAGGTGGGTATAAACATTTTTTGTTTTTTTATTGGTTTGGGTGTGATGCGTTGTGTAGTTTTTTCTTTTAATTTTAATTAAAATATTTATGTTCAGGCAGTGCCGTCCGGAAAAACAAGAATATGAGTTATGGTGTTGGGACGATATATTGAGCAAGAGAACTATAAATAGGTGCGAATAGGACTTAAAATTTTATACATTAAATAAATTTTAGTTTAATTGTATTTTAGTTTTTGTAAAAATGAGTATTTAAATTAAAAATATAATAGTTTATTAAATATTTAATCAAGTATGACTGAACCAAAAGAATGATGGGTCCATATTCTCAAATTTCTTAGTCTAATAACAATTTATGTGGTTTTATATTTCAGTGTCTTGGACATTTTCTGTTGAGAAGGCCAAAACTCTTTTTGTTTTTTTATATCTCATTATTTTGAATAACTAATTTAATATTTTATTAATAAACTATAGAAACACGATTAAACTTTGTCAAACACATTATTGTCGTTGTTTTGTTAAGAAAATTTGAAGAAATTGAATTGTGGGTATGATATAAAGTTTGATTTTGAACAATAAATACAAAAACTTGAAGAATAATGTATCATTTATTATTATTTTTATCGTTAGAATGGAGAAGAATGAGGAAAGAACTAAATTTGATCCAAAAAATTAAATTTTGAAATTTGAGAAAGATAATTAAATTTTAATATTAGATTAATTTATTCATTTGATAAATTAAAATTAAAAGAAGAATAATTAATTTTAATGTTTGATTCGAGCTTTTAGAACTTGAGTTCCCTTTCGTATTCGGTTTTAGTCCTTATAACTTTAAATATTAGAGAAAATAGATATTGCCTTCTGAATTTTGAGTTTAAATTTCTAATAAGTCATTGTATTTTTATTAAATTAAATTACTTTGGCCCCATCTCATATACACCTATAGGTGCAAAATAACCAATAGGCCATGAAAGTGGTCAAGATGTAACAATAAAAGTTATTATTGTTCTTTCAAAGGGAAAATATATTTGTAACAATTAGGGGGCGGAAGATTTTTAGATGATTAATTGAGTTAAAAATAAGTTTAAAAAACATGTCTAGAGTTTATGCATTGACATTGAGATTAAAAAATTACAAAAGAAATCATGAAAATAATTATGAAGTTTGAGAATATTTTAAATTCGAGCTGTTGAATCCCTCATGCACATGTGCCGATTCTGTAATGCTACATAATTTCACAAACCCATACGTCCAAAACATGTTAATTGTCTTTCATTCACCTCTATATACGATTGTTTTTGGGCTATTAAAAGTTATGGGCTTGAAGCTTATGGACCCAATTGGTATCTGTTTTTGCTCAATGTAACTTAAGTTTCGACATCAATGGAAATGGAGAAAGAAAAAGGTGAGTGTGGACAGGAGGGAACCAATAGGATAAACACAAAGGATCATGACTTCGTGACCCGGAAGGATGCATGTAAGTGCAGAACAGCAGAGCAGAGCACAGTGGGCAGGGGGAAGAAAAAAAAAATTAAGACAAGAAAACAAACAGAAACCTCTTTAATGTACTTATAACTTTCACAAATTACAATGCTACTGCCCTATAATGAAAGCTAGTTTAATTAAAAAGCCTGGGGAGAGACTGTAATTTTGAAAAACAATTCCATAGTACAATCATTTTATTAATTAAAACTCCTAAAGTTTGTTTAAAGTTTAAGTTCTCGAATAAATGCTTAAACTATGTTTTTTTTTAGTTAAGTGTCTATATTATTTTTTGGGCTAAATTGAGATTTAAAGTTTTATTCTATGACCCATTTAGGATTTATCGACAGTTTTTACCGTTAAAAGACACGTATCATTTCTTGAAAATTTCAAAAATTATATTAAAATAAATAAAATTACTTAATTTTTAGAAAATTTATAATTTTAACATATTTCACAAAATAGCCCCCAAATTCTAAAATTCCTAACTCCCCAAAACCTAAATCTCAATTTAGGTCGATTCCGCTGCCGCCCACTATATCTGTTGTCGGACCCCACGACCATTTCCCCCCACCTCGTCGCCGAAAGTAGACCGACGCCGTGCAAATCGCCAAAATTGTTGAATGATTTTTTCAAACGATTCGCGATGAACGGCGTGTGAATTGTTCGACAAGAGAAGGGCGCTTCATTCCGTCGCCGGCAATGCGGCCAATGCCAACGGAGAGTGGTCGGATTTGGGGTTAGGGATTTGAGGACTATTTTGAAAATATTTAAAAATTTCAGTATATATATATTTATTTTGTTTTTTTAACTTTATTTATTTTTAATATAGTATTTGGAATTTTCAGGAGATGACACGTATTTTTTAACAAAAAAAATAACAGCAAACCTTAAATGGATCACGGAATTAAATTTTAAGTTTTAATTTAGTACGAAAAATAGTTTGGACATCTAACTCATAAAAATGTTATAGTATGGACACCTATTTTCCTATTAAGCCAAAGTTTAAAACTTTGCCGCTCCTTTTCAACTGCTCTCTCAAATGGCGTAGCCTAAGCCTAAAGCCACTAGAAAAAAAGGGTACCTTTGAATACCCAGTTTTAAATGATAAAACTTCTGTTTTTGATTGATTCTGAAATGAAGATTTCAATCTTTCATTCATGTTTCATGCATTGCAATTTGAGAAAAAAGGGAGTGGATTGATTATAATATAATTGAGGACTCGACAACCTGGGCTGGAAGATTGAAGGATTTGACATTTACGTGTTGTTTCTTTCCCACTTGCTATTTGACACAAATCTCAAGACTTGTGAAAGCGTTGAAATCTGGAGCCAGAATCGTCCCCTCCGTTTGTCACTCTAATGTACAGTTTGCCGAAGAGCGACAATGGTGGAGCCTTTGCTGTGCAAGATTTACACCATATCCTCCGGGCAACTCATTTAAGCCTTAAACAATAAACATACAAATTACATACAGCTTGTTGTTCAAATATACACTTTTTTTGCTGGTTTTTGTTTTCCCTCCATAGATTTGTTGAATTTATTACAGTAGCTATGAGTGCTGCATGATGAGTTAGTTAATCCTGAATGAATTGGTAACATTTAATATGGAATTTAATTGACATCTGGAAAATATACAAAGAAGCAAAAACTGTCACATTTGCCAGCTGGATTTTAAACAATTACGTGATTATTAATTAGAGGAGCAGTGTTTCATAAAACTCTGCAAAGGGGGGAACACCCAACAGTAAATGGAGTAGCAGCAGGAAGTTTGCAGACAATTAACTTTCTATGTTCACCACCACCGTAAGGCCCTGAACCGGCAATGTTTCGCTCTCGGTCTCAGCTTTTCAGCTTTCAAAGTTTGAAGTTTATGTAAATTGGCTCGCCTGTGTCTGCAAAACAATGCCTGGAACCCTGTGATTATTTTTTTTTTTTTGGAAATTCTCCATTTTAGCTTATTTTTCCTGTATTATATTTATCGATCAAGTAATTATAAGAAAATAACGATAAATATGTGATTGTCTAATAAAAAATTACAAAAGAAAAACCAACCCACTCATATACTTGTTTTGCCAAGTCTCTATTCTGACACCCAGACATTAATGTATCCTTTCTAAGAATCCAAAGATATCATTATCCCATGAAAACTAATGTTTCTTACCAAAGTAACAAAATCCAGTAGTAGTAGAACAAGAGGATTTAGAGGTTTTGTTTTTCTTTAAAAAAAAATCTTACTAAAGCTAATAGATTTGAGACTATGTTCATATGGGGACAAGAAGAAGTACTTGTCGGATGCCAAAATTTTCTTGTAAAAGGCTAATTGGAGGTTCTCTCATTGTATGCCTTTTCGTAGAGGGAAGGCACTGGTGTTGTCAATTCCATTTTGTTCAATTCAAAGATTTTATCACATGATTTAATACAACTACTCTGCCGGTGGAAATGGGATTTCAAATTCGATCATTTCCATACCCTTGTTTCCTGTAATGAATATATTTAGTTTTGAGTTGGTGCACTATCCACAAAAAAATATTAAGATATGAATTTTGGAATCAAAAGGAAATGTTTAGGTCTAATTATAGTTTTAGTATATATATTATTTTAAAACTAGAGATATAATCCTTTGATTTTATTTTTATAATGCATCGGTATGTTCAAATTGATAACAAGATAGTATTTGTGCATAGATATTTTTAACTATTTGACTATACACATTTGCAGACAAAGTGATTGAACCCGAGCCTCTTAAAATGAACATCATCTGCCTTTTTACTGGGACCACTGAGTTGATTAAAACCATAATTAAAACAAAAATACTTGCGTCACCATCAATTGATTTGTTCCAAATAGGGGGAATAATACTTGTTTTGAATCGAAAAAATTAAAAAATGAATTTTGTGTTAATCAAATGAAGTTATTTGATTTTTTTAATAAAGTAATTTGTTTTTTTCGAGTTTGAGTCGAGTTAAATTTTATAATTTAAATAATTCAAATAAAAAATTCTATAAATTTCACTCGGGTCTCTATTAGTCTCTAAAATATACAATCAGTCTTTCTAAGCAAAAATTAAAAAATCAAAATTAAAAAATACATTATTCTTAATAAATCTATAAAAAGTTATACTATAAAAGTTTTAAGTTTGCCCTTTGAGGTTACCTCCTGAGTTGGAGAGGATTCATGATATGTTTCATATATCAATGTTGCGGAGGTAGCGGTCGATCTATCACATATTATGCAAGTGAAGGATATTGAGCTGAGGCCAGATTTATCTTATGATGAGGAACCTGTGGAGATCCTTGGCACCAACAGTAGGGTTCTACGTGGCAAGACAAATGAGCTTGTGAAGGTGTTGTGGAGGTATCGCGGTGTTGTGGAGGCCACGTGGGAAAACAAAGCGAGTATGTTGAAACAGTTTTCACATATGTTTCCTCTAGGTAAATTTTGATATAAATTTGAGGCCTCTAAAAAATCTTATGTTTCTCTAATTTCGCTTTAAGAAGTCTTTTATCGATAAGATTTTAATTTGATATATTTATTTCTTTTTAATTCATCTGAAAGAAAATTATTTGATTTTTTATGCCATTCAACCTGGTGAAAAATTAAATTAAAATAATAAAATTCACTTATCAACTCATCTAACTTATAACAATCTGACTCGATTAGGTCAAATATCAAAAGTGTGGTTCTATTTATAGGTTAAATCTTAAATCTCTAACCATTTTATCCTAAATCTAAATTATAAACTTTAAATTTAAAATCTTGAAATTTAACCGTAAATCATAAATTTTAAACATCTAAACTTATATTATAAATTAAATCTCTAAAACATAAACTTATGACACTTGGAATTTTTTATTTCTACCCCTAGTAAGTGATATAATTACCCTCAATGTTAACCGAAGGGAATAATAAAAAAAGTTGAACAGCAGATTGAGAACGTAGTGGCATTGACCTTGGGGTTAGCCAAATAGTTGGGATGGGTTAAAAAGGCAGGCAATGGTGAGGACTGAGGAAAGGGAAGACCGTGGACCCTGACCCCCTCTGTCGGTCATATCGCCTCGAACTCTTCGCAATTCCCAAAAGTGACACGCCAGACGAGGGTCCTTCTTCCATGAAAACAAACAAAAACACAACATTTTAAAAACCCTCCCTTTATTAAAAAGAAAACTATTCTCAATGCTGAAAATATGAGATATTAAATGTGTTTGCCATTATCGGGCAGCTCAATGACTCAACAACTCTTCTGACTCACTTTTACGCAATCCTTTACTTTGATTCCTTTTCTACTCAATTATTTATTCATCATTATATTTCATGCCACTACAGTCTTTTTTCACCATCATTCTACACAAAAATCTCATTAAATCCTACGGTTCTTAAAGAGACTCGAATAGACAGTATGATCTCACTAGGGTTTCTCTTTTTCTTGTTAAAATATTTTTGATGACACCATCAACCATCATCCCTTCAAATTTGAATCTAATGGTGTTTTTTTTTGCTTGTACGAGGAGTGTAACATCGTTATAATCAAGAGAATCATACGGTTTAAAAAAGGGTTTTCATACATATGTATAGCATTAACACCCAGAGTAGAGAGAGAAGTAGATGAGAATGCATGGGGTCGTGGTTATTTCTGGAACTCAGACATCAGCTGGTAGGGTCGTGTCTCTGCAGCTATGTTTTGTCCTTTTTTTTAACGTTGGCTTTTTCCCATCTTTTTACTCTTCTTAAATCCCCCCTTCACCCATATCATTCTATTTATGATCCCTCTTTCTTTCTCCCCCTTGAACACAGGCGAGATTCTTGGGGGATGGAGAGAAAAACACATACACAATTCATTTGAAGATGGTTTTGATTTAGATGTCCAGAGGGGACCGACAAAATTGAGGGGAATGTTGTCTGTTTCGAGGACAGTTTCTTTTAATCCGTTTCCTTGCATTTAGAGAGTTCATTTATGGATCTGATTATGTGCTGTAATGGATTGAGGTTGTACCAGTTCGTCGGACCAGGCTTCATTCCCCCTAATTATTGCTTGCTCCTATATGGATCACGCCCTGCAGCAGCAACATCCAAAGGTTTGGATTGTGTTTTTGTTTCCCCTTTTGGGTTGTTCTAGATCTTCTGGTGTTTTGTTTCTGGAGAAATTAACGTTGTTAGTTATGTGCAGATTGGTTTAATGATGAAGGGTTTTGACCAATTTTTTTGTTCATCATCTGAGTAAAAGTTTCATCATTACTCTTGTTTTGTTTTTTTCTTTGACACCATGAAGATGTTTTTGTCAGTCCAAAACCCTCCTTTCTAGTTCATCATGAGTCAGATCTGTATGCTTCTGCTGTTCCCAGATCCGGCTTTTAACTTTTGGTAAACTTTCTCTCTTCCTTTTCTTATCTCCATTCTCAGATCTCTAGGGTTTCAAGGTAAAGAGCACGGTTCTTCCCTCAAAATGATTCCTTTTTTAATGAACCTCAACCCTGGTAAAGAACCAAAGGTAAACTGATTAGATCTGTAGTAGTAGTACAAAATGGCTCCTTTTCATCTTTCTTCTGAATTGGTGTAAGCTGATTAGATCTGTTTTACCTCTTACCTGCTTTGCATGGTGAAGGAAATGCATTAAGCCTTGAATTTATTATGATGCAGTAATAATGGAGCTTTCGCTCTAAATTTTACATGTCTTGTAGTAACTAATAGCTTTGCCAATGGAAGTGTGGGCACAGACATGTCTGGTTTTTGTCATGACATCTTATCTGAAACCCTAATTATGATAACCAAGATATCACTGTTGAGTGTTGTAATTTAGTAAAACAACACCCTTAATTGCTTCCATCTTCTTTCAAATCCTGGGTTTCCAGGAGTGAACTGATGAGTGCTGTTTCAGGGTTAAGGAGCTTTGTGCAGCAAAGCACATGCTTTAATAAATAAGTAAGCATGATTTGAAGGAAGGGAGCTTTTACCAATGTTGGTGCTTCTTCAGTAGAATTTAGGGAATTGGTGATTAAAACGAGGTGTAAAGTTTTTATTATTGTTCACATTTCCCATCATACTTTTCCCTCCTATTTTGCTCCAGCTTTACTCATTGATGCGGAGGAGCACAACACAACAAGAAACAGTTGATTAGAAAGTTTGGCAGAGATGAGTTTAGCTAGGCCAATAGGGACTTAGGCGACATTTAGAAAATAATCACAGAGATTAACCATGGTGTGAAAGTTATTTCCTTGTATTGAAATCCTGGTTAGCTGGGAATGTAGGGACTGATGTTGGCTCTTTTTATTTATTTATTTTTAATTACTTTGTATGTTCTTTGTACCTGGAGAGTATAATAATATTAACTTTATTACTTTGAGTATACATATTTATCATTCTTTTATATATTTTTTTCTGAATTATTTTCTTTGTTAGAAAAGTAGTAGTGTGAAAACGGTGACAAATAAAGAAGTCCCTTGTGGGGAATTGAACTTTTTGACCTTTGCAAAACATAAAGTAAAAACCTTTCTTCTTTGTCTTCCATTTACCAGAGTAAAGCGAGAGCTTAGATGCAATAATTTTTGTTAAAATATGTATAACTATTTAAAAATAAAAATAAGGTTCAAATTTAAAATTTTCTCATATGACTTGAAAAGAAACTCAAGGAATTAAAAGATTAAGATAAAATAATAATACAAAACAAAATGTAAAAAAGAAAATTGAAAATCTTGAATACAGGAAACGTATTTATTGATTTTATTCTTGTTTATAGACATAAAAAATCTAAAAAGTAGAAGAAAAAACTTAGTAGATTTGCATTAATGCATTCATTTGGACACAAAATAAACTTAACTTTGACTAAGAAAATAAAATTTAAAATAATAAATTTGATCTTAAATTAATTCAAATAAATAATAAGAAGTCTTAAGATGAGTTTAATTACAAACGGCCAATAAAAATATTGAAAATTCAATAAATAAAATTTCTAGTATTGGACTTGTATACAGTTTTTTGCACGCGTTGTCCTCACCAAATCAGACATATCATGAGTTCTCGATGTTTGATTGAGACATTTCAAGATTCATCGAAAAAGTAACTGACAATCGATCAATCCATAAGAAGAAATCGAGAACTTAGAAATGTCTGGATTCCATTCAAAAATCAGTTGCAAGTTAGTTGGCATTCCTGATTTAAAACAGCTTCAATGGTTTTCCAAAATTGTTTAACCCCTCATATGCATGTATCACTTTAATTCATGATTTTCTATAATATCCTTTTAGGACCCTTGTAGTTTTCTAGATAGAGAAAAAGATGAAACTTGAAGCCTCAAGTCCACAAGATCTCCCTTGTGAGGATTACAACCTAGTAATGGGTTGATGGTAGTACATTAGTGGTTTAACTACTGACATCTAAACAAATCATGGCCTTGATTTCATATTGCCAAACATTTCCAACGCTGTTAGCTATTCCTCATCAATGGGAGGACCCTTGATAAAAAATATATATGCACGTAGTTTTAGTTTGACTAGACTGATACTATTATAACATAAGAATGTGGTTCGAACTTGTTTAAACATAAATATCCTAATTTGGTTAGAACTCTTTTCTTATACGTGGTTGATGAAAAACCAAATTTTCTACTTACAGACAACAGTTTGATTACCTTTTTTTTTTTATCTTGTAGCCTATACCCATTGCTTGTTCATAAATTCTTTGGCATTTTTACTTTATTTAGACCATATCTAACTGACTGATATAGTGGCCATTTGCCAAAAAAAAAAAAGTTTCAACTTTTTTAAATGCACATAGTTTTATTTTGGCTTAGTTACTGCAAATTCGAAATCCATTAGAGGCGTACCCTTGTTATCGGCTCTACCATTTTCAAGTTTCGTCACGGTCCTACAAATTTAATCTGAATCAGGAACAAAGATGAATTACATTTGTGCAATACGTAGGTGATTTCCTGTCAACCCGTCTGTAAAAAATCTTGCTTGACGATTGTTTTCGTCATTGCAAGGATTCATTCTTTTTGCGATTGTCAGTGTTTGAGTGTTGTATCTCTCGAATGCTTGATTTAGTAATCAACTTCCTGAAAACCCAAAGGGGAAAGGAAGTTTCACCTTTGGTTCCTCCAGGTTATACTGCTTCTTCTTTCAGACAGAAACAACCTTGGACAAACTGGAGTTAAAGTGGTTCCCAAAATCTGCAGTACTGGTGAGTTGTAAGTAAAAGATCTTGTACATTTTAGTTCATATCGTAAAACTGTAATCCTAAAACTGCACTTCGATTTCATCAGTTAGCCATTGTGTTCATAGAAGTTTATGCAATTCGACAAGATGACGTTTGTTTTCTTTCTTGCAGCCAGAGAATAATGTAAAAATTAGCAGAGAATTGAAAGAAAAAAAAATGGAACAGAGAAAGGTTTATGTTATGTTCCGATACTGATAGCATTAGGCTAAAGTGGTAAACCCTTACACTCTTAGGAGAGTTTTAAAATTCCATTTGTGTTTGTTCATGTAATGTTCACAAACGTATTCATTTAGTTTTAACTTGTATTTATTTTGCTTGCTCACGAACACTAAACGAACAATTTCATCAATAATAAATAGATATTTTAATGAATATATTTATAAACATATAATTGAACATATTCGAGAACAACTAAAAATTTGTTCATAAAGAACCCAACAAATGGTCATAATAAAAATATATATAATGTTCGTTCTAGGAGATCTGGATTCAATCGCAATGTCTGCATGTTATGTGTGCATTATTAAAGGTTAAAAATATCTATGAACAAATACTACGACTATTCAAAAAATTACATTCATAAATAATAAACAAACAGTAAATGAACATATTTATTATATATATAATAAAAAATATGCATAATAATAATCATATTATAAATAAATGAAAAAAAAACATAAATATTTTTAAGATTTTTTATAGGAAAACATTAACTTTAAATAAATAAACAAACTAATAAAGGAGCTTATAAACAAACTTGTTTATGAACATAAACTAATTAAACATACTTTTATTCAAACTCGTGAGTTAATTAAATGAACTTAAATTTCTTTCTTTATTCTTTCTTTTAATAAATAAATATAAAATATTTGTTTATACTAATTTATATATTTTAATAAAAAGCACAAACAGTTTACAAACATTTCTTTGCATTTTATTGTATGTTGGGTCACCCTCTGTTCTACAGAATCCATACAGCCCAAAGCTCTCTCTCCGCGTAAATTTTATGCAAAATCTTTTCCCTAAAAAACTAGTTTTTCAAGCCTCGCCCTAAATGAATGAGTGTGTGTTGGGAAGAAGATATGTGGGGATAGTCATTTGACTTAGATCATATATAATTGGGATTTAAAAAAAAAATTGAATTTTGGTCAAGGTCGTGGTCAGGTTAAATTTTTTTGAGGATGAGGTCGGGTTTGAGTTTAAGTTAAAAAAATATTCAAACCGACCTAATATGAAATAATAGTAATTTTTTTCTATATTTAAGTATAATTACTATAATGCCCCTCTTTATATATATATTTTCAATCATCACTCTATTTTATCGAATAAAAACTAAAAAATTATTTATGTTTGGTTGAATAAAAAAATATTTGATCTTATTTGATCCGAAATAATAGTTTATTTTTAAAAAAATATTTAGGTATAATTATTATAGGATGGAACATTATAAAATATATATATATATATCAGTTATGATCTATTTGATGGAGTTAAAATTTTGTGTTAGATTCAGATGAAGGTATTAAATTTTTGGGTCGGGTTGGATCGAAACCCAAACCATTCAAATAGCATAACCTTTCATTGCATCAAGGCATGTCTAGTTAAACACAATAAGCATATAGCAAAGTTATCATTTGAAGTCATCAGTTTAAATTGCATAATTCAGCACAATTTAAATTATTTTATTATATGTGATCTATTAATTGGCCAAAAGGTCAAGAATACGCATATTTTCTCATTGCGTGTGAATTTAACTTTTTTTCTTTGAAATGTAAAAACTCTTTATTTAATAAAAATAATAATTTTATTATATGGTAACCTAGTGTATTCAGATAAATGGATCCAACTTCTCATCAACGTGACATAAAGTCGAAATAATATCAAATGCATTCCTCCGCCTCTCCAAAGTTTGAAGTATTTTTAAATCATGACACATCCTTCTGCCTCCCATGACAATCAATCGCGTACCAAAAGATTATAAACCTTATAACATGTCAATTATGGTCGATCCTAAGCTGAGTTAACCATGACAACGATACGACAACATTTCAATTTTCGAATCATCAATTCATAGTGTAACATATTTCAAATTATGTCCGTAATTGTTTTTATGCACGTGTAGTTAGACTTCAGTACGAGTCAAGAGGACAACAACCTGGAAGAGTTTTTGGCACAAATTTTAAAATTTGACTTTTTTAATTTTAAATTAAACTGTTATAACGTAAAATTTCCCGAGAAATTAAACTAGAAAGGCAGAAGTGTCCCTTGACATTTTCAGGAGAGAAACAAAGAGAGGAGAAAAGAGCAGACCAACACTTTGATGTCTACATGGCGATGTTTATTTGCTATCCTTCATCTAATCCTTTCCCCGTACTTTATTTAACGGCACCTTCCATGTCGTTTGTCAGCTTTCCGACCTTTTCAGAATCCATATCCCCTTCCATTTCCACCTACGTGTCCACCTTTCCCACCACTCACAACCCACGTGGCTTTCCCCTTTCATTCCCCCACTAATTACACGCTTTGCCGTCCATAACCGTTACAACAATAAAACTAATCATTCTTCTCCCAACCGACTCTCCCACCTTTTTTTCATCATTAGATTCCCCTCTTAATCCAACGTCTAAGAACCAACTTTGACGCAAAAACAAACCAACCCTAGAGATTTCCAAATCATTATATTAAAATTTGGAAATTAATTGAACCCTAATCACAATAATAAAAATGATCATTTTAGACTATTTGAATTCAAACAATATAAATTTTAAATGTGAATAAATTTATCTTGATTATTATTATATTAACTATATAAACTAATAAATCACATCATAAAATATGATGAAATTATGAAAAATAAGATACAAGAACAAAAACCGCAAATTTGAGAATAGTACATGGATTAAAATCTTCAACAAATGTTTTTTTTGTTGTCTTTCTTAAGATTTATATATAGTTATCTTCCTTAATTTCCGGATGGCATGAGTTTAAATGTCAGTGTGATAATCAACCATGGCCAACGTGCCTGAGTCTCGAATATTTGTCCAGTGAAACGGACGTAGTATTTTATGTTAGATGGCGAACTTATAAAATTTAAAAAAAATTAAATCATAAATAAATTTCAAATTTTTAAGAGCGATCACTCCCCATCCTCCTCGGTCCATCTCTTTCTCCGGTAACCATCCCCTCTAATTTAATTTCTTTATATATATACATTGAGGTTTTTGCCTTTGGGGTATTCTCGCTCTTGGCTTTTAGTTTTTGCAAGAGAAATGGGCAGTGGGGAAAAAGTTGTGGGAACTTTCATTTACAGCTACCACCCATCATCATCACGGGAAGACACAAGCGAGGGATGTTCCAAAAGGGAATTTGGCGATAAAACATCGCAAAAAGAGGAAGCAGCAGCGATTTGTGGTCCAAAATGAAACTTTAATCACCCTTTGTTCATGCAGCTGTTGAAAGAAGCCGAGGAAGAGTACGGGTTCGACCAGAAGGGTATGATCGCAATCCCTTGTAACGTAGCGGAGTTTCGGAACGTCCGAGGCTTGATTGATAGGGAAATGTCCCTCCATCATCACGTAGGATGTTTTTGGGTTTGATGAGATCTTATTGCCTTTATATATTCACAGCATTAAGCATGCTCGATCCTACTATTCTATTAACGACAATATTAATGGAACTATAATCAATTGGTTGTGTATAATTTTTTTGAATATATTTGACTATCAGATTAAATTAACTACTCTTGTATCCTTATCTGTACATATGTCATCTTAAACTCTGTTGTTATCCTATCCCTAAAGAAAGGGCTAAACGCGTTATCAAGAACTGAGCATTGCTTGGAAGAAAGTTTTAGGAATTAGAGTAAGGACCCGTTCTCTTAGATTCTCGAAAATTAAAGTCTTCGAAATGGGTGAAAAATGAGACAACAGAGATGGTTGTTTTTCCCCCTCTTTCCAAAGTGAGAACCAGACTAGGGATGGCAACGGGGCGAGGCGCCATGATACTTTATTAAAAAATTTGACTAAACCCGACCCACCTCAAAAAAATAATAAAAAAATTAAATATAATATATAAAAATATAATATATATCTATAAATATATCGGGTCGGGGAATTTTCACCCTAAACCCAAATTCGCCCGCCCTGACTTTATTTTTTCAATAATCTGTCCGACCCGAACCCTATTTTTTAATATAAAAAACTCTCCCCTATCAAGTCGGGTCGGGTCGGGATGCGACGGGGACGGGTCGGGTTATTTTGCCATCCCTAAACCAGACAAATACATTATTACATGTGTTTAACCATGTTTTCGGGCACAAACGTAAGGTAGTCTGTACCTCTTTACAGAATGTGTTTTGTTAAGGTTTAAGTATTACCAAGTTCATTGGCTTCCTTTGTATTGGAAGTTGGAACCACATACAATGTTACAAAAATGATAAAGGTACGATTGAAGCCATAAAAACAAATAATCATAAACTGTTTTGGCTTAATCAAGTGATCCCTTAGAGTTTCCTTGATCTGAAATATGAATGTTTTTCTTGTTCGTGGACACTATCCGTATCTGTGTCTTTCATTTTTCGACGAAATGCTTCGGTCTCTACTAATGATCTACTGGTTTCTCTCTGCGTCTACAGTTAAGCTAACTATATGCTTTTTGCTGCAATTGCTAATCTTTTATTCCACTGTTTGGCATCCATCGAGAGTTTAGGCAGTCATTACTACTGAGTTGGTTAGTTGATCGTTTTTTAACTATTTATTAAATAGAGTTAGGATTCGAAGCCATAAAAGATGGGCCGATATAAGCATCCTTAGTCACGAGTCAAATTAGTGGACCTCAATCTTCATATTTTTTAGTTGTGATTGCGACTTCCTGACCTCCATCGATGTTAATTTTTCTGGAAGTTATGTGCCAATTGATTCTAAGCTGGTTATTGTTGTTGAATTCGGTAGCTTTGCTAGAGAATTGTGATAAATGGAGTGCTGATGGAAGCTGGTTATTTTTTGTAAGGTTGTGATGGATTTAGGGATAGTAACAGGCCCGATCCCCACCCTAATTTGATCTTGAATAATATATTAATGAACTCATTTTAATTAATAAAATATTAATGTACATTTTCATTCCCTGGACATAAAAGTTCCAATAACCCCGGCAATTAGAGCGGTTGGATCACCGAGTACAGCTGAGATAACAAATTGCAAAGCCAAAGCAGCCATTTCACAACACTTCTTAACCTTACCTTTACTCCTTTTATGATGGGTTTGAAGAGTGTTCTTCAAGCTCGGAATTCGACTCTGCGATTTCCCGGGACCTTTACCGTGTCCGAAGTATAATTCATGCCAATTGTCCACCAACATTTCCCTAACACATGCCACATGCAAGTTGTATTTTTTGCAAGCCGATCGGTAACTCCAGCTCCTCCATTTTCGACCACATTGATGACACGGTGAACTTACCTTACTATACAGATAGAGTTTCACTTCTCCATCATCTAACACCATGGGTAGCTTTGCACAACATGGATGTAGGTCAAATCCACATGATTCGCAATGGTAAACGAAGCCGGTAACATCATTTTCGCAGGCGTTGCAGTAGCGAGGAATGTCACTGTGAGGCCTCGAGAGGAACTGAACGGAACATTTCGTGTAGAAAGGGTGAGAAATCGAAAGCGATGGCATGGTGCAGTGCATGTGGAGATCGAAATCGCAGAAGGAACATCGGTAGCGTGAGCCGATGCCAACCTCTTTGCACCCATCACACTTGAATGGGACTTCAGTGCACTCAAATTTTAGAATGTGTTGGGGATGGCTGATATGTTCCATCTCATTGTATTTCATGGTGTTCCCGGTTTCTAAAGAAACAATCTGAGCTGGTGTTTTATAAAGCCAAAAGGCTCAGATTCTTGCTTCTTCTAATAAGGATTAAGTGAATTTGGCTTGAAACTGAAGCTAACTATGGAATTAAATGCTTAAAGATGGTAAGTGAATGAAGGGAAAGAGCAAGACATAAGGCTTCATGTCCCACGGAAGAATACGAATTTTTGCTTTATGTAACCCACTTAATCAAGTAATATCATTGAAATGGTTACGCAAATTATTCAAGTTGCCAAAGATCAGGATAACGACTATTAATTAATTAACCAACCGGTTGGTCTAGTGGTACGAAGTTCTAAGTTCTTTAAGTAAGGTCGGATATTCAAATTCTGACATTTTAAATGAAAAAAATTAAATTGGTAAGTTCATCCCATATTAGACCTATACAAAATCCGATCCTTATTAGTTGACCAATGAAGGGATTGAGCAGAAGATTTATCTAGAGGGGACATATACTTGCTGAAAATCTAAGGATCCAAATCCAATGAAGGAATCAAGCCTTTATTAAACAGGTTATATTTAAGACACAAGCCACATTATCATCAAGGCAGTATTCTGGGATTTTTAATATCTATAACATAAGGTAAAGCATCTAACATCATTGCGTGAAAGTAACCTAGGAATGTTTGAATCCTAAAAAACCAGTTATTAATTATGTTTTCTAACTAAGGGTACTGAATCAGTCTATTCCTACAAGGCACATTCAATATTTGGAGGATAGTAATATATTTTCTATCTACACTTTCTTTTTTATTAATTGAATTTATATCCATGTATCTTCGACTTGAATGCCATAAGTTGTATGGTTGGAATCTATTTCCAGACTGATGTGGCATGTGATCAGATGGAATTTATTCTTAGATTAATTTAATGGTTAAAAGGGCAATGGATGAGAAGAGTAAAAGCAGGTTGATTATGATAATAGTAAGTTGACAATCAACTACACTCTGGATTGTTCTTTCAGTGCCTATTCGGCTAAGGTAATATTAAACTGATATGTTAAAAATTGAGCGAAAGCTTCATTTTTTTGTTTAACCACTAGCTTCTGATTTATTAGTTGACTAATTCAAATCAAGTTTTACAAAGGCCTATTATGTGGTGATATTTCTAATTTAAATTTTTTATTCACAATATCAGAATTCGAATCCTTAACCTTATTTAAAGGACCTAACATCTCTTCTTATTAGATCAACTGGTTGTTGGCGAAAGCTTCATCTTCTTTAATTGTTTAAAAATTTTCCTAGGGACTAAGGACTTTATTTTTTAATGTTGTTAGGCTATTTCCATGAACAATCCAAATCTTTGACAACACACAAATGTTAGTTGGGCCTTGAGACATGACCCTTTACCAAGTGGCCTAAATTCGGAAAAGGAAAATCTATGAAACAACACACTATGCACCATTCTACAGTAGATTGGTTTCAGTATTTTGGAACCCCATATGATGGTGGTAGCTCAAATCATATCCCTCTTTTTTTAGTTCGGCTTGAGGCTTTTCAGCATTTCGGTGAGAAACTAATTATTTTATTTTTTTAGAACAATCATAATATGCATACTCTAGATTGTTAGATTCTATAAAGAATTTGAGAATTACAGAGAGGAATAGTAGAGAAAGAGAGATACACTCTCATATTATTTTATTAATCTCAACTGTAATATCTTCAAAAATGAAGACCAGTCTTTTTATACACCAATGACTAGAGGGAACAGTTATGAAGCAGTTCTAACAAGTAACATCCCTAACTGCTTCTGTAACATCCTCAGAGAGGAGAGAGATGCAGTACAGTCAATCCTATTTGGATTCACTCTGAAATACATGACTTATATCTAATATTGATTCATTTGCATATTTATAAAATAAGATAAATAATTAAATCAGTCTCATAATCACTCACAAAATCATTCAAGTAAAACTACAGTCATGGCATGTCGATGACCATGCTATTGGCAATGTTTCAGTCTATGTTCTTCGGTTTCAAGCCAACACTTCGACTTTTTCTTAGGTATCATTGTTTGCATGATCTCACTGCATATGCACTTTGTCTCTCCAAATATGCTTGTATAGTGGCCTTGTAGAGTTAAATCAGCTTCAGAAAGCTCTGTCAATATTTCAGATCGTAGAGATCCACTAATTGACCGGATGATCAAGGATGTTCATGTTGTCACATTTTGTACGGGTAAATCTCGACATTTATCTTGAAAATATAAATATCTCTCTACTTAATAAAAAAATATTCAAGATCATAAAACAAATAATAACTTCGCGATGATGAACTTCTTTTTATGAAGTATGCAATTCTTTTTATGAAGGTAAGAGATCACACCCCTCGTAGTGATGTCGTTTCATTGGTTGGCCCTCTGCTTTTAACTAAAATATGGCAGGAGATTAGGGTGTGCCGAGATAAGGTCTCGTGGCATCGATTGGTATGGTCTCCTTGGCATATACCATTTGGTTGTTTGAATGAGTATCTTGGGAAGACTGTCTACAAAAGATGGACTGCTCTGCTTGCTTGGGGTCTATCTTTAGACGGGGGCTGTGTTATGTGCAGCAATGCAGTAGAGACCAAGAGTCACTTGTTTTCTGAGTGTGAGGGTTCAAGAGGGGCTTTGTAACATCTCTCGTGCAGTGCTCGCATGGGAGAAAGAGCTGGCATGAGCTGTGCAAGGTTTGAAGGGCAAATCTCTTGTGGCAGTTATTTTGAGGCTTGCTTGGAGTCGTTCATCTATTTCGTTTGGAAGGAAAGGAATTGTAGGATTTTTCCAATTACTTGTAATGCCAATTCTTTTATTGCGCATAGAATTAGAGAGGTTATTCAAGTTCGGCTACGTGGTAAAGCAATCTTTTAGGACTGACTCTGTTAATTCCATGCTATGTCAAAGATGGGGTATAATTACATAGATAGGTGATAGGCTATACTTTGTTGTTGACTTGTGTAATGCACAGATGTTGTTGAAGTTTGTTTGTATAGCTTGCTGTTTCTTGGATAATAAAATTATTTATTTAAAAAACAGAATTCATCCTTTCTCTCTTTATATATATGAAAAATTAGTCGCAGCTAATAAGGTTCATCCATTTCATTTTTTTCAAGGTAAATCTTCACATCTTTCTTACATGTCAATAGAAAGTGGGTGGTTATTTAGAAATTAAAATGACATGGATGAAAAAGATGACGTTGTGGATGAACCTTATTGGCTGAGACCACAGATGACGTGCTGAGCCGGGTCCATTTAATAATATGTATGTATGTATGTATGGGATGAGATGAAACACTCTTATTATTTTCTCTTTAAAAATCTCCTTATTTTTAACTTTTTATCTCATCCATCCATTCCACTCATCCAATGATCATGAATTAATGTAAAACTAAAATGAGTTTTACACCATGTAAGTGATCCTAACCTATATATATATATATACCTATTTAAATCTTCCAAACTAGTATTTTAGTTTCGTCCCTCTATGTTATAATAGAGATTTGTTGTACCCCAAGGATAAGTGATCATTTTCCATTACATTTTGAATTTACGCACTATATAAATTTAATCATTCAAAGCTATTTATGTACTACATAAATTTAGCCATTCAAAGTGTTTTAACTAACATATTTTCATACCTTATCGTTTATATGGATAACTATTTAACCAAAAAATAATTTGTTTCTTTCAATAACAAAAGGTTAATGATAGGGCGTAGATAAGATCTTGAAACTGTCAAACTATGAACACCATTCTTTTTTTTCTTATTTTTTAATTAGGTTTGATTTAGATAATTTGTTTTGTGAGATTATTAAATCCAATCTTATCGTGTAGCGTTGATATGGACGAAAGTTCGTTGAGGGTGGGAGGGACAAGTGTCCCCAACTTTAATGACTTAACTACATTTTAGGTTATTGATAGTTTTGAAACCATTTTGATTAATTTCTTGCACCTCTCAAAATTATCTTATATAATTTATTTTTAGGACCTTATCAATTTTAAAATTAATTAAATTAAGAATTGACCCCAAAATTTTCTAGTTTAATTACTTTTAAAATATTTTAATTTTAAAATTAGTGAAATTAAATCGTATCACCTGTAATTTTTATGATTTAATTATTTTTAAAATTTCGATCGTTCTAGAATTATACTTGTCTCTCATGATTCAATTCTGACCCGTCCTTGAGTGTCGAGGACCGATACATGAGGATAATAAATGCCACCATCCAATACCTTGTTTATCACTAGAAACTTAGTGATGAGCCACTTGATTACAAATACAGAACAGAATTTCATGAAAGCCCGACCAAAGAGGTTTGGTCTGATTTATCAAAATCTCCATCATTTGTAAGGTATTTAATAACCCAACAAATATATCCTGCTGGCAGCTTGAAAGTCCCCATCAACGCCATCCCTAAAGCCCATCTTATCACCAAGCAAATCCCTGATTAGCTTCTAACATTAACTGTAAGGCCCAAAACCTGACTTCAGGGGAACACAGAACGGCCGAAGCCAAGATGCATGAGGCAGACGTTGGGAAAGCGTGCACCGTGCAAAAGCTCCAACAAAGTCGGGATGGCTGCCGCTCGGTAATGTTTATCACGCATCAATCATGATATTATCCGACACCTCACCATGATTTTTAGCATAATCTGGGTTTCCCTTCGGCCTACCAACCAAGGTGTAAATGATGTTCCCGCACTTTTCAAATTGATGCCCGACTGCCCTCTAATGAAGCTGAAAGTAGGCCTACACTGAGAACTAAGTTTCCTTCATAATAATTATAAAACAAAAAAGTTTATATATATATATATATATATATATATATGGTTTAACCACTGATATTCGACTTATTGATCGACTAATCCGGATCGAAATTTACAGAAGCCCAATATAAAAGCGATACTCTCAATCTATTTTTTTCATTCACAACGCCAAAATTTAAATATTTAAATTTAGTTAAAAAATTTAATATCTCATATCCGGAGACTATTTTCTTAAAGCATGATAAGTCTCTATCACCAATAATTTTCATCCGGTAGAAAACTGACAACGCATCTACTGTTTTGATTGAATGATTATTTCATGATTTTACGAATTATTATTGCTAAATTAAATTCTGAGCTGTTGTTCTAATTGGAGGGTCCAATGCATCATAAGCAAAAGTAAGTAGCGGTAACCAGATTTTATCGCAATATTTAGGACGTAACAAATAAAAATATTTTAGGTAAATATATATGATTATTTAATAAATGATATTCAAAAAAATATTTAATAAATAATTATGGATGGAGAAATAAGAAATTTATATATTAATTTATTAGTTTTGGGTTTGATTATTGAATAGCAATTTTTTATTTGTTTTATTTAAATATTATATAAAAAAGACGATATCTTTCTTATTTTTTATAACTTATTTGAAATATTAGTGATTAAAATATACGATAATTTTGTTTTAGGTGTCAATTTTTTTTTGTTAAAGTAGCTGAGTAACATTTCATTATGTTGTCACTTTCAGCTTTTTTTTTTATCACGTTCATTTAAATACAGTTTACCCAAAAAAATCTGTGACAATTAACTTTTTATCTTCTTCTGTATTTCATTTTTCACTTTTTTTTCTCTTCTTTCAAATTTCTACGCAAATAAATAGAAAAAGAATGAAAAAAATAGATGGAGATAACCCAAAATCACCCTTTGACCTCCGTTTAAATCACCATCCCATTCACCATCAGCATCAAGTTCGATTTATGCCCCTCAATTATCGTTTTTTATGACGAATTATTTTGATTTTAAGAATTTAAAAATCTTAAACACTTCGATTTCTAAAAATACATTTATTCGAAAGTGAAATCAAAATCTAAACTCTCAAAACTGATTTTGATTTTGTACTTGTATAAGAAGTTCATGGGAGATCCACCAATGTAAACCCTAAATTGAAAAAAAATAATAATTCCATGTTAAGGGGAGGTAACAAAGAAACCTGAAAATAGAAAGAAATGAAATGTTAGTCACTTTGACAAAAAAATAGGCCTCTAAATTAAAAAAAAAATCTACTATAATTTCGAGACTTAATTTTCAAATAAGCATTTATTTATTAATAACAAAGACATTTTAGTTTTTTTTTCAACTAAGCTAGTGTCTAATATAGTGTACACGTCCTCTTGAATGTTGCAATACCAATCATATCAATCGAGCTAAACTTTAGTCTTAAAATTATTTATTTATTTTATATAATAAATATAATTATTAATGTTAGCTCTGGCATATAATCGTTACCTTTTCTTTTGTGACTAATAATGATCATCCACTGAGTCAGTTATAGGAACTGTGGCCTCAAATTTTTTTTAAAAATATCCTTTTATAAATTTTATGTTAAAAATATTAAAAAATAAAATTAATATTATAAAAAAATATTGACACCACTTAAAAAGTACACATAGTTTACTTCACTCATCATTAGATACTTTTTTAAAAGCATATATTGATACAAAATGTTTCCTTACCCTAAACGTGTACGTGACAAGATTTCGTATATTTAATTTCATAATTCAAGATATGCATTATAAGAGTAAATGGGATTATAAAAGTTGAATATAAAATTCAATTTAAACAATTCATGTAGTACTTTTGGAGCATATGCTCATGACTTGTATTCTTATAGTCGATGATAAGAGAGAAGTATATATACTTGACATAAATAATTCTACAGTAAGTACAATGTACTATTATTTATATATACCATAATATACTATTAACTGTTTTAATTAGTTTTAAAATTTTAAAGACCGAAAGTGTTGTTACCTCTTTTAGAATAAACTATTAAAAATAACTTTTATATTATTTTTTAGATTTTATTTTATTTTTTAATTCTAAAAATAGTTAAACTTTTATTACTATAATAATCCCTACATTCACTTTAATTTAAAGGAAATTTTTACAAATGGTCACTAAACTTTGATCAATTATTTAATTTGGTAACTAAACTTTCAATTGCTTCAAT
The DNA here is from genome assembly GCA_019671005.1 of Hibiscus mutabilis. Classification (NCBI taxonomy): domain Eukaryota; kingdom Viridiplantae; phylum Streptophyta; class Magnoliopsida; order Malvales; family Malvaceae; genus Hibiscus; species Hibiscus mutabilis. Next base: position 11,655,514 of record CM033756.1, read on the forward strand.
GCTACTATTAAACTTTTAGTTTTGTTTCAATTTGATCAATTATTCAATTTGGTAACTAAACTTTACACTTTCGGACCTTAGGATTTCAAAATCAATTAAAATAGTTAATGATACATTGTGGTACATATGAATAGTGATACATTGCGGTACATGACATTTACTGTAGAATTATTACACAATCTCATGATTAAATTAGATTAAGAAAAGATTGGGGGCTAGTTTCAGACAAAAAGAACCAAAAGCAAAAGCAATGTTTGTGGAAATTGTACTAAAGACATTATCATTGTTTGAAAAATGCTTCCTTTAACAATTTATAAATAAATCTATATAATATGATCAAGTACTTTGTCGATCGATTGCACAAATAATTCAGAATGTGGACAAATTACCTACTTAGAATTAATTATGTATAAATGAAGAAAAATCCCTTTACATCTTTTAATATCAAACCAACAAAGACAAATCAAGAGCAAACAAACACATTTCAAACATTTTATGAATTTATTGGCAAGAAAATCACTTAAAGATCTTTTTCGAATCTGCCTTGTGGGTGCGCAAATATTAATTTTTTATATGGGTGTTTAATTCATGGGTAAATTTCAAATTTCTCCTCTCAATTTTTTCTCACTCCTGTTTAGCTCACTTAAATTTAAAATTTTCAATTTAATCAATGAACTTTTGATCTGTTTTTATTTTGGTCACTAACGTATTAAATCAGAAAAGGAAGAGTGACATTGCAACCATGTGTGCTGACGTGGACTGTTTTTTCCTGACATGGCAGACACATGTCATTTTCCTCAGTTTATCTTCTTTTTATCTTCTTTCCCCAAAGATTAAAGTTTTATAGGTTCACCCGTATGTCACTCCAACATTGAATTAACCATTTTCCGGCATCTTCTCCGACCACTCAAAACATCAACAAAACTTGTCTCATCGTCTCCTACCATTTCTTCAGTTTTGATTTTCCCAAAATCACTTTAAAACTCGCAAAACTCAATTCAAAGCCTAAAATGCGCAAAACTCAAAATTAACCCGATCTACAATATTCACCGTTTGATCAACTTGGAATCAATATATACTTCTCTTCCTCCTCCACCTCCCCACCGTTGGGATTTGGAAGAAGATGTTCAACCGTTGAGAAATCAAAGGAAATGTGAAACCAAAGAGTTTTCACAAAAAAAAAATGGGATCATTTCATAATTTTCAAAAGATAGATGTCCACTCATAACGTTGTTAAGTATTTAATGGAGGAGTGATCAAAATAGGAGCAAATCGAAAGTTCAGTGATTAAATTCAAAAAATTTAAACTTGAGTGACAAAAATAGAAGTGAAAAGAAAATTGAATGACCAAAGAGTCTTCCAATCCAATTACTCTATTTACAACTCCAGAATTTAAATTTCAATCACTATTTAAGAAATCTAATATATTATTTTATTAGACCAATTAGTTGTTAGTGGTGCACAAATATTAACAGCTATAAAGTTAAATTGGGCAACAAAGAAGGAAACATAAAAATAAGAGTAAAAAGGAAAGAAAAAGGGAAGAAAGATGCCAAAACAATAAATTTTAAATACAATAAGAAGTGGTTACAACACTTGAAGCACAATTTAATAATTAATATCTCACTTTCAGATAAAGCACATGGTGAAGCTGCAAGCCTGCAACAATCGTTGAGCTCTCTGCGTTTCCTGACATGCGTCAATTCTTAACAATAAAACAGCGAAGGCCGATATTCTCTGCTCCACCTCTTGCCTCCAGGCTCCATGTTCAACAAAAATGTGCCCCCTTTTTCTTTAAACTATAGGATTTAACATGGAAATTTATTCTTCAATTTTCTATTATAGGTATACAAGAATACCACACATCACAAATTCAAACATAATTTCAAATCTAAAGTCCCATGTAGTGAAATTAAATGAATTAAATCAATAATTAATTAATCTTTTTAATTTATAGTGTTTGTATTTCTACCAATTTATATATCATTGCAATGGAGAGCAAATGATTTAATTTATGTAAAATGGTGGATGTTTTATTTTATGTTTTGTGGCACGTTTTTTTTTATTTCTATAGTATATTTTTTTGTTTTTGTAGTATTTTTTTTTCAGGGTTAAATTTGACGTCGTCTCTCCATTTGACGGTTATTTAATTATCATGTTGATCTATTCTTGGTTTGGACCCTCAAACTGGTTCTCTTATACAGATAGACGCTTGTAATCACTAAAGATAGTTCGTGATTGAATTGAGATAAAGTCAGTTTTGTCAACGTATTATCATTGTTATATACATTTTTATGTTAGTGTTGATAGTGTTTATAATCCACCAACGATAATGATGTTTGTTTATCTATCAATTTTTTCAAGTTTTTTGGTTAGTTTTTAACAATTTTCTTGGTCATATTTTATACTCTAGCGGTTAGTTTGTGCACTTGAATGATTTTTTTTAAAAAAAAACACCGATTAATGTCATTAGTATAGTCTAGTTTTATAGATTCTTCTTGTAACTTTATTATATTTTCTTTTTGTCTAATAAAATTAGAGCTATTGTTTTCAAAAAAAATAATTCATAAGTCTAATCAAGTTATATATATGGGTTATGATCCACTTACATTGTGTAAAACTCAATTATTTTTACACCTTTTTAGACCGTTAGATGATAGTAATAAATGGTTAAGATCATCAAGTTATATATATATATATATATGGGTTAGGATCCACTTACATTATGTAAAACTCAATTACTTTTACACTTTTGTGAACCGTTGAATGATGATAATAAATGACTAATATTATTTCCATTGGTATTAGATAATCTCAATTTCAACTTGTGCTCAAACTTAAAATGTAAGCGTAAATCATAAAGTTTCAAGTTAAAAATACCAATTAAACACAATTCTATTAAATAAATGAGAGTAGTTAACAATCTATAGAGCAAGTGGTTAAAGCTTTCAGTTGACACAATCCTCTCTCCTCTAGGTTGTGAGTTCGAAATTCATTAAGAACAAATTCTCCTTCCCTTTTCCCTAGATAGAAATTGTCAAATAAATAAATAAATGAGAGTGATTGAGTGAGATTATGTAACTCAATTTTTACCTTAGTTGATTAGTTCAAGTTTTAGACGTACCGAAACTCAATTGGACCGAAAAAATGCTTCGAGCCTTGAATTTGGTCGGAGATGAGTTTGAACTTTTATAAATTGAGTTCGGCTCAATTACACCCCTAACCATAGATATCGGAGAAATTATAAAGAAAGAGAAGATTGACAAAGATTACCTCATGGCAGTTTAGTAAATTTCATCCATATTTTTTTACCTTAAACCAAACAAGCCTCAAAACGATATAAAGAAAGAATTGGAGGGTAGAATGCAATATAATAATCGAAGAAGAAAAGAGAATGAAATTTACGATGTATTAATTACCAGTTAATGTTTGTTGCTAACGAACCGGAATTCTATCCATATGTATTAATTACATCATGCAGGATATTAAAAGAAACGCCATGTAAGCAAGTTGGTTGGTTTCTATTGTTGATATTAAAAGAAACGCCATGTAAGCAAGTTGGTTGGTTTCTATTGTTGTCCATGTCTTAATTCTTCCAAAATCTCTCTCCCCCCAAAAATGTGCCAATAATTCTTCCCCTTGGTTTCGATCACTTGATAATTCGTAACCCGGATCCATAGTAATTGTTAATTTCTTTTTTACCTTTAATTTCCTAACATTGTCCCCCTTTAGTCGATCCTTGTCCCCATGGATCCTTGAGCATTCTATAATGGATTAATAAGCACCATATTTAGTTGTTCTTTCTCTTTCAACAGTTCCTCCTCTATGAACTGGCATCCCATGCATATCCTAGAGCCTCGTAGCAGATAGGGCCTGGGAGGGGACATCCCAAATAATAATTATAACAAAACAAATCTCGTTATAGAAATACCTCATCGATGGTATGCCAATAGTTTGGTTCGCTCACCACTCATTTTTTCATCAAGTAAAGTGTCTCGTTTGACTAGAGACAAGGAAATTCGTGAAGGTTTATAGGTTTTGATGGTATGCTAATTTCTATGGAAGTGTTTACTTTTCTTTGCACTTTTGTATGAGATTTTTAGTGGACTAGTCCATTTTTTTCTCTCTTTTTGATGCATTGTATTTGCAATATCTTTCATGGTGTTTAATAAAATTCAGATGTCATTGTTCAAAAAAATATCTCATTGATGGAACCTAAAGAAAGAAGAGAACCACTTAATAAATGTCGAAACTGTTCTTAAATTAGACGAATTTTACAGTATTTAAAAAATGTGTGAAATTTCGGATATAGTTGAAAACCCGGTTTCGAATTGAAAATGAAATCACCACCGATTTTTTGGGTTAGATAAATCAAAAACTTAAAGAAAAGCTGAGAAAATCGAGTTTGGGTTTGGTATATATTTTTTGAGAACATGGAAGAATAACTATCCATTAAGCTCTCTTTATAACCCTATTTATATCTTTTACTGAATATGATAATTACCTAGGTGAAAATTGGGTAAATTACGATAAATGTCACTCAATTATTAGTAAAATTATTTTTGGGTCACTCAATTATTAAAAATAAAAACTGGGTCACTCAATTAATATTCTAGTTATAATCGGGTCACTCAATTAATATTATAATTATAATTGGATAACAAATAGGGTATTTAGTTGTACCATTGAAATGAATGATATTATCATTAGAGTTTGTTAAGTAACTGTTAGGCAGAGTCGTTAGAATGTTGTTAGCTTAACTAACTCTAAATGACGTTAGGATGTATATATAAAGGTTGGTCTTTGTTTGAATATATTACAACATTTTTAATAAAATCAATGAAAGTACTGCCTCTCTTTCCCTAAGACATTTCTCAAGTTTTACTAAAACTTAACACTACTTGTGGACACTGATCAAGTTTGTTCATCGGCTAAAACAACACTTTCACAATCAAAAAAAATATATCAGACTAATTTGCTCACGTGCATAAATTCTTCCGAAGTCCATGAGATATTCTCAACACAAAATATTAGCAGAGAAAAACACAGGTAATATGATTGTGAAATTATCTTTAAGCTGTGATATTGACAACACTAAATATAAAATGAATCGTCTTAATCTTATTTAATTGCATAGGTTTATTGTTGGAATATCATTGTATGGGTTCTGGAAGAATATCCATTGGATACCTAGGAGGATGTTCCAAAATTTAATTAAAAGAATAACTGTTGTAATTGATTTATATTTTTTTTCAATTACAAGTGTTCTTATTCATTTGAATTTTTTTGATGAAGGGTGGTTTATTATCATATGCCTCATTAAAAATTTTCTTAAACTTAACCGGAAAAAAAGTATATAAATGATAATACGAAATAAATGAAAGACCACACTATGCCGCTAACATATCACATCCTCCAGTTAAAGAGGAACAAAAATTGGTGGGGAACATCATAACCTATAACAGCAAAATTATCAAACGTTGATAATTTAGATAAAGCATCGGCCACTCTATTCACATCTTGGAGCACATGTAATCAAACAGTCCAATTTCGCTGTCTCATATCATTGAAATGCCAAACAAGAGAGAACAAACCTTGATCACCAGAGCCGTTGCATAACGACAGTAACGCATCTAAGCTATCCATCTCAAGAACAACTTGGCGGCATTCTGAGTCCCAAGCACATAATAAACCAATGTAATCCCCCACAATTCTGCTTCTAGCACTGAGCAGCTACCAACAAATTTCGTGAACCCTTTCATCCAACGACCATCAGAATCACGCAAGACACCACCACAAGATGCCATATCATCATCAGTTCTACGCGCCCCATCAATATTAATTTTATACCAGTTCACCTCAGGAGGAACCCACCTATTAGATCCATGCGGTACACCGTCAAAGCACCGACTCTAGCTACGAGCAGCATTTAAGTCTTGCAGCTTCAGCAATACCAGCTTTCGACTCCAAACCAACACTGAACCATGCTCACCCAAGTCGTTGTCAAAGACTAAGGCATTCTGGTACATCCATAGGTTCCACACGATGCAACTGAACATGAGATCCCATTCTGCGCCAACGTCCTTGGTGAATGCAACCGAGCGAGTCAGGTTAGCTTCGATCCATTCTTGTAAACTCATAGAACAAAATTCAGTCCATTTATCATGTCTAATAAGAGCATTCCATACCTGCCGAGAGGGTGGACAAAAACAAAGAATATGATCAATATTCTCAACCTCCGCGCCACATATAGGGCAACTAGCATCGGTGGCAAAATGGTGACGGACCCTTTCCGCCTTAGTCATTAATTTTCCACTACACACAAGCCATAAAAAATTCGGATACGCTGCAAGCATCGAGCTTTATGAATAATTTGTCAAATCTGATTAGGGACAACGCTAGACTGACCCATTAGTAACTCATATGCGGAGCGGACAGAGAACCGACCACACTTATCAGCCACCTAACGAGCCGAGTCATCATGTAGCGAGCTCTGGGGACCTTTTATGGCAGCTATGCGAAGCAAAATTTGCTGGGGAGCAGATGTTGGAATGCATGCCAATACCACTCGCCTGTCGAGGTTGCCATGAAAGCTACAGAAGTTGGCAAGAGAGCTACGACCACATTAAGATCGGCATAGTTGACAAGAGGGCCAATATCACGAACTCAAGGGTCAAACAAAAATTCACTCTCATACCACGCCCAATATTCCATCTAATGTTGTTCCGGACATCATCCCAAACAATACTAAGCCCTTTCCACAAACGGGAAGTGTTGGTACCGGGAAGACAGGTGGGAACACCTTGAGAACATTTGTACTTCACATGAATGAATCGGACCCACAAATCACCTAGCTGAGTAAGTAGTTGGAATGTCAATTTCACGAGGAAAGCTTCATTTCGCACACCAATCCTTCTAAATCCAAGATCGCCGTGCGAAATCGGACGACAAACATCATCCCATTTAACGAGGTGAACACCCCTTCTATTCGACGTAATACCCTAGACAAATCTCCGTATCACTTGTTCCAACTCATCACACGTCTTCTTGGGCAGGACTGCAGTTTGCATATTATATGTAGGAATCGCTGCAAGCATGTCTTTAGCTAGAGTGATGCTATCAGCCAGAGATAGCGTTCTCGCCTTCCATCCGAATAGTTTCTGTTGAACCATCTGAATCAGATACCTATAAGAACCTGATGTCACCCTGCTATGAAGGTATAAAGTCAAAAAATGCATCTAACGTTTAACTGAATAGTCCTATTGGTCCCTATTTTTTGAAACAATTTAACTCTTAATGTTTTTGGGTCAAAATGACTCTTCCGCAGATGAAAATTGTTACTTAACAAATAGTAAAAAGCGTAAAATAACTTCACAAAATGACAAGTCAGCAGAAAAAATAATTTTATAAAATTATTCTTTGACTGATGAGACATTCTTTCAAGTCAAAGCCTTTGTTTATATGACACTGACATGTCATTTTAACCTATTTATTGTTAGTTGACTAACGGTTCCACAGAATGATCATTTTGATCCAGAATTAAATATTGAAAATTAAATTGCTTCAAAAAAAATATGGACTAAAGTGACTATTCAATCAAACGTTATAAGCGTTGTTTTGGCATTATGCCAATTATAAAAGGTAGGTTTAAAGACGGGACCCTCCATCTAGGTGAATGTTTAACAAGTGATGGAGGATTTTTTTCATAATGTTTGAATTACAAGGTGTGATCCAATGAGTTATCAAATTTTGCATCAAAATCCAAGTCACATTTATGGCTAACAAAATTTGACGTTGAAAGATTATTGTTTTTTCCCATCAAATTTTGTATTTTTATTCAAACATTTATGAGACAACTGTATTGCAGATGGCCATGGGCGACGTCTTTAAATGATTCTCAATTATGAACCGGAATCTTTACAAAATTTATTCACACATGCTTATTAAATGACGATGGTATGATGAGATGGAGCAATTGGAGCAATAATATATCTTGGTCCTAATTAATCATGAATTTTACATTAAGGAAGTGGAAAATCTTTTATAGTTTGCTTTTTTTTTATGATCATTTTGATCGATTTGATAGATTTGATAGATTGATGGGTAAAAAACATATTAATGGCAACACTGAACGTTGTTGGTTCAAAATTCATTTGAAAAGGAGCAAGAATACAGACACAGAAATAACCAAGCATTTCTGAAGTTGTTCTGCATCTTTCCAGAATGTTGTGTAGCTTTTTGACATTATTGAGCTTCCAGACCTGGGAAAACTACACATCAAACCAGTGCAAGCACCATTAATGTCCTTTATCACATAAGAAAGATGACATTAATAAAAAGACAAAAAGTAAGGTATTATCAATATTTGGGGATGGACCATTCACAACTGATCATAAAGAAAAACGAAATGCTTTAACACTTACTAACGGTAATTTTTTAAGTTTAATGTGCTCATGATTACAAAAAATTATTAGAGGTTTGGTTCACTACGTCATCTATGGTCTTATCCAATAATAATTTTCCATCTCATTTTTTTCCAAAGTGAATCTTCACCTCTTTCCTACATGTCATTAAAGAATAAATCTCATTAGATGTGACTATGGATGACGTGGTGAGCTGGGACCATGTAAAAATTTCTCCATGATTACACTCAACAACGGTTGATTTTGAGCATATCGGTTGGATCAACAATCTCTAGAGTAGGTGGTTAAAAACTCTCAGTTGTTAATCTCCCTTCTCCCCTAAATTGTGGGTTCAATATTTATTAGGAGCAAATTTTCTCTTCCCCTCTCTTAGGCAGGAGTTGTTAAAAAAAGGGTATATCAGTCCGACAAATAAATAAATTTTCTGTTCATTTAGATTTGAAAGTGGAGGACAACCCTAAGATATGATTTGTTCTTGTTACTTACTGATTCAAATTCTAATCAATAATTAAGCTAGAATTGCAAGTTAATATTTAAGTTTAGGTAAGAAGTCATATATATATATATATATATAGAATAAGATTTGTTGGTGACCAAGTATTTGACTCTATAAATATATAGTATGTCTTAACCTTTTGAATTACGAGAGATTATTATTTTGGAGAAATATAATTATTTTTGTGATCTTTACAAATTACAACTATTGTTGCTAAAGAGATGAATTTTGTAGGGATGTTCAAAGAGTGTTTGGTATACACTAGATTTTGGGATATATATTTTGGGTTATAGCATACATGGAATATCATGTATTTGTGAATTATTTGTTTCTCTCATCCGTAAAGGTAGATAAGACGGAATCACATTAAATATTGTATGTTATGCTTTTCTTATTTTATGTTGATCTCACTTTATTTATTTTTCCGCTTTTATATTCCTAACCGTTCTTTGAACAAAAAAATAAGATTTGTTCGTAAATAATAAAACTTCAATTTACTCCTTTAAAAATAATAAAATTATATTTTTGACTTATAACGCAATTTTTGTTCTCTTAGAAAACTTCTAATTTCACCACAGAATAACACAAGACTTGAACCTTTTTGAGAAAGTTAACTTAATACAACATTTCCATTGTAATTGTGACTTTGTCGGAGGCAAATTGGAAGAAGTTTCGAAGCAACATCCTCAATAACTTTTAATCTCTTCAGGTCCAAATCAGACAAAGACGTTATAGAAATTATACGGCTTGCAATTGCATGCACCATAATTCTATGGTTCCAAGGACTTAATTACGTTTCATTATTAATAATTTTAAAGGTCTATTTCCTGGTTTAGTTACTCTACTTTGCTAAAGTGTGTGTTTTAAATTGATAATATCATTAGTTGTTGTCATTAAAATAACGATGCAATTTTTTTTAAAAAAAATTAAGCATTCAACTGATAATATTATAATTGGACATAATAAAATGACCGAAATCATAATTAAACCTAATTTTAAATCAGGGTCATGTCAAAAGTATTCCTCTTGAATGATTTTCCATGAATAACCCAACAATATTCCCTGTAATACCCACAATTTTTATCTTTACACTGAACTAAAGGAGAAATAATCAGAGCTATAGCCATGTAAGATTGACAGTTGGCCTCTGAGCCAAAACTTGACGAGAAGGATGGAATGTAATGATCAAAAATGGACAACATTCACCCGCTGTCAAAATTAAAATATGTATGCATGATGTCGTTAAACAATAACGAGAAAGAGTAAAATTAATTTTTAATAAAAAAACAGAGAAAAAATAAATTACATGACACTTATTTCTATACTTTTTTGCAATTTTCACGTATTTCCATGATTTAACGTTTTGTGATATATTCATGGAATGGTGGTACGACTGGTGGATTTTTGTCCCACATGGAGCTAGGATTTGGGGTGTAGAAGAATCGTACCTCCCGGCCCCATATTGTTCCATCACAATGCAATTGTATCTTTGCACCACAAGCAATTAACAAGATAAAAATTTTAAACACAAAAAGAATCTTTTTTTAAATTGTTTATTAATTATGAGGTGATTTATATTACATAAGAAAAATGTCTATTTATATGCTTCAAAACCCTTAAATATTTATATAAATAATAATATCTTTTACAATAATGTTAGATATACTATCACATTTATTTGGGCAGAAAGCATTTTTGCTTTAACTCAAAGTAAACCTAATTTTGACTAAAAAAGTTTTAAAATAATAATTCTGATAATAAATTACCTAAAATAAATAATAAAAAAGTTTTTGTCCGAATTTAATTACAAATAATCAATAAAATATTAACATTTCTAAATAAATAAAAAATTGTATTACGGTTGTATATAGTTTTTTGTATGTGTTTTCTTCGCTAAAATTAGTGTATATTGAGTTTTCGACGTATGATTGACACGTTTTAAGATGCATTAGGAAAGTAACTGGCAGTCAAATGATCCATAAGAAGACATATTGATCCAAAAATTCTCAGATCCCATCCAAAATTTCATCACAAGTCAGTTGATGTTCCAGCCTTCAAAAAACAATTTCAATGATTTGTTAAAAATAAATTATTTTCACCCCTCCTATATATGTAAAAGATGCAGATCTCAAACTCCTTGTTCAATGAGTTGTATAGTATGAACATTGTATCAAATTGTATATTAAAAGATTTTTTTTATAAAATTAAAAAACGGATATGGCTTAGAGAAAAAATAAAAAATAAATAAACAAAATACATAGATAAACAGTAAAATTCAAATTTATCATCATGCCATTATATTATTAACATATTAAAAAGCATTACTTTAATATATATAAATATATTAAAAACGATACTGTTATGAACCGAACTCGAACAAATCCATTCAATTTTACAGTTCGTGTATAGTATATTATTTTTTAAAAACGTGAAAGTGACATGATTGCATGCTAAATTAATCTATGACACATCGATCACTGTCTTTTTTTATTATTTTTATTTTGTCCGTAGCACATGGGTGACTGTTATTGCATTGCATCGAGTAATGTTGATGTAATGCATAGCTACTTTTTATGTTATTTGATGTGATATATGTAACGTCCTATTACATGCTAAAAGCACGTGTCAGTTCTTGTGTCGTCCTATCATCATAAATACAAAATTCAATATAAATCTCGCGTTAAAAAAACAGAACATCGGGAAACAACGAAAGAACACCCAACAACAGCCGCATCTCACATCTGAACACCGAAAACCACAAAACTGATCTCATGAAGTAACACAGAGCAGTACACATCATAAAACCAATATTACAGCAGAGTAACAACACCAGAAAACAACGAACTCCACTAAACAAGATTACCGATCATATTTTACAGTTAACTTAATTATCCTACAATGTTTAACCAGCTTATATAATAAGGGCAATTATTTGATGCACCTTCAAAGTTCGAACCTGCCTCTGTTTTATGTCTTCGTGACAGTTTAGGAGACATGACTGTTGAAGTTATGTGATTACTCTAGAATGGAAGGGGATGTAGCAGATGATCATGCTGGTTATAATACAAGCCACATGCATGCATGATTGGGTTAAGTATCTCTTGTAATTATCAGTCCACAACACAAGAAAAACATGGTACAATTAGAAAATTTAAAGCATTGTGTCCCAAAAATGCTGGTTTTCACTGTCTGAAAGCCCACAGTTTCTGTAAAGTACATTAAATATGTATATGTATTTAAAAAATCTTCACCGGTTAGAACATCGTATGTTGTTCGCATCTTTTACGTTGTTAGTCGTACAAACTTAAGCTACTAGAGTTATAAACCAGGGAAGCTTTTTTCTTATATTTTACTATATATCTTATATGTCTGTCTTATATTTAAGATTTTAAATAATATTTTTAAAATTTTTATTTTTAAAAATAAATTTATATTTCTTTTGTTATATTTTGATATACAAATTGTGTAACAAAAAATTACACAGTACTCTTATTTAAACAATAAAATTTTAATTCTAAACTCTAAAACCCTAAATTAAACCCATCATCCCTAAAATTAACAAACTTGTATAAAATAATGTTTACAAAAATTATATATCAAAATAAAGGGTAAACTAAATGAATGGTCCCCGTTTATGACCTAATTCTTTGTTGAGTCCCCTGACTATGAGAAGTTATAAATAGGTCCCTCGGCTAATCGTAACTAACAAATCGGTCCAATTCGTTAAAAAATAAACGACTAATGACGTGACAGTTAATAAAATATGTATAATAACAAATTTAACCCTTAACCTTTAAATTTTATTTTAATTTGGTCCTAAATTTAAAATTTTAGCTCTCAACATTTAAACATTACAATATTTTAGTCCCTTAAATCTTAAACTTCATCTTCTTCCCTTCTAAAAACAAAGGGTATGTACCTCCTATTGTGGGTAGCTCATCGTAGATGGCTACCGTAAAAATCAATGGAGGTTTTGATTCTCCAACGGTTTTTTGCCGCTTATACAAATGGGGTTGCAGATGGCTACCGTTAACATCAATGGAGGTTTTTTTAGAAAGGAAGAAGATGAAGTTTAGGATTTAAGGGACTAAAACGTTGTAGTATTTAAATTTTGAGAGATGAAAATTTAAATTTAGGACCAAATTAAAATAAAATGTAAAAGTTGAGGGTTAAATATGTTATTATACATATTTTAATAACTACCACGTCATCAGTCGTTTATTTTTTAACAGAATTGGGCCGATTTGTTAGTCGCGATTAGTCGGGGGACCCATTTATAACTTCTCATAGTCAGAGGAGTCAACAAAGACTTGGGTCATAGTCGGGAGACCATTTATGTAGTTTACCCTAAAATAAATATCATCTAAAATTATAAAATATATTTATAATGCTATTTTTAAAAGAATGAAATTTTTAGGACAAAGTATTGATGGGAGTGTAGGAGTCAAGGAATTGAGGAGTGGAGAAGATTTGCACACACAAAAAAATTACAGTTAAAGGACCAAATTGATTAAAATGCAAAGTTAATGGACTAAATTGAAAAAAAATATTAAAAATATGAATTGAAGTTACATAGACTTAAAACGAAGGAGGAATTAAAGAAATGAGAAAATTATACAAAGTTGAGGGACTCCAAAATATGAATTGAATCTAAATAGGAATTTTTACGGTGGTTTATGAGCATGTGGTTCAAATTTGGTCAAAAACCGACAAAATGGAGGAGGAATTGAAGAAAAATGAAATAATCGTCTAAATCCGAAAACATTGAAATTCGGTTTTTCGAGTTAGTAAAATTGAACTCGACTCAAACTCAAAATCCACTCGAATTATTCGAGTTGACTTAAAAAACTCGAATAACTCGACTCAAATAACTCAAAATTTAAAAAAAAAATTAAATTGTTCAAGCCGAGTTTCCCTACACAATACCTCTAAGATGGGTTAGTGTTAACTCTGGATTTTTAAGGCCAATTAACAAATTTAACATTTTTATAAAATGAATAAGTTATATTTTATTTTGTTAGAATTAATATTAAATCGGCCTAATGAGTAAATGTATATGACTAAATTTTGGTTATGGTAATCAAAATCATATAAAATTAACTGAAAAATATTAAAATTATACTTAATTATTTTAGTTACTCACTTTTAAAATTAGTATGGATAAATCAACAGTCTTTAAAGTAAATGGTTAAAAGTTTTTAGTTGACATCCTCTCATTTTCCTTACGTTGTGGGTTCAATGCCCATTATGAGTAAATCTCCTACTCTCTCTTTAGATAGAAACTGTTCAAAAAAATGAACATTAATAAAATTATTCTTTTTATAAAAGGGTCAATTTATCTAATTTCAAAGTTAAGAGAAACAAAAAAAAACTTTTTTACCTGTTATATACTGCAATATTATTTGTCATTCTCTTTCTTTAGTACATGAGAATCACTTTCTCATGTAACTTCTTTGGTTTATTGATATAAATGACCTTTGTAATTTTTTTAAAATAAATAAGTTAACATTAATAAAAAAATTCAATTGAATTAAACCAACAAGTGTTGTAGGCAATGGTAAGGTGCATTATATTTTAAAAGAGAGAACACAAGTTCTAATATTGAAGACGATATTTTTAAGAAGGAGAACCACAAATCCGAACATAAGCCATAAAATGTACATAAACTATATATAAAAAACTCAATTGAAGTCTAATAAACCAAAAAAATAAATTAGACTCTTATATTAATAAAAAAAAATGGTCTAATCGGGAGACGATAACACTCTATAGAGGTAACCACATCAATAACCAACTAAAGCATTACAAATCATAAAAAAATAATAAAAATTTCAGAAAAATATTAAAAAAATCAGAAAATCATAATAAACATAAAAATTTATCTTTAAAAATTTATGTAAAATTACCAATAACTTAAAATAGTAAAAGTCATAAAAATATAAAAATAGAATTACATTTCAAAATTACAAATTTATATATTTAAAAATATTAAAAAATAAAATTATATAAATTATATAGAATAATAAAAATCATTAAAAAATTAAATCATATATAATTGTAAAAAAAAGTGAAAATTATAAAATTCATAAAATATAAAAAAAAAGTCATAAAAACGTTTGAACTAATAAACTCTCCAACATATATGAGTATAAATAAAATTGAAGCCGATTCAAGAACCTAGAATGATCTTGTAGCAATATCATATTATGTTGGATTTTGATTACGAGCAAAATTTGTTTGTTTTTGAGATCCATTAATTGCTTAACGGCTAAGAATACTTATATTGTCTTATTTAGTATGAATTTTAATTTCGGTATAGAAATGTCTCTCTATTTAATAAAAAAAATGTGTGTTTCTAGTAAATATAGAGAGAATATTTTATATTTATAATTTTAATTTTTTTATATTTTTATGAATTTTATAATTTTTTCAAATTTATATAATTAATTAAAATTTTTAATTCTTATTATTATTTTATAATATTTTTATGATTTTTTTATATTTTACAATTATATATATATTTAAAGAATAAATTATTACTTGTTATTATTTATAATCACACAGTGAGGATCTAACATCAGAATAAGACAAATTACTAATTTTAAAAATATAAAAACTCATTAAATATTTAAGCTCAAAACTAAAAGATAAAACGTTCTAGTGACTTAATTTATCAATAGACTAAAAAAAATGAGATCACAAGATCTTTTTACATTTTTTCAATTCCCTCTCTAGTTGCTATTTCCAACAAAAAAATATTGAATTGTATTTAGAGCGAAAAGAATTACAAAATAAATACGCTACAAATATTGAAAATTCAATGCGAAAAATAATTACAATAAAATTTAAAAGGTATGAATGACATGAAAATCATAATTCATCACTTGCCAGAAAAATTTGCACAATATTTTTAATGAAATTCAATAATTATATACTTTGATTAGAATATTTTATGAAGAAAATAAATCATTCCGCTACTAATTATTGACATATCGACAAAATCACAAAAGCAGATTATAATCATAATAAAACACTAATCCTTGCTATAGCGAGGACACTCGATGATACTCGTCATACGAACGATAAATTCCCGAAAAATAGACAACACTGTCTTGTAATAAAAACAGATTAAAACTGTCATAAAAAATGAATGAATTTGTCATAAAAACAGATAAAAAAAGTTGTCAAAAAAGTATATATTAATATGAATTCTAATAAAGTAAAACATAAAAACAAGATAATAAATTTAAAAATCTATCAAACAAAACGAATCTTGTTTATATACAAAAGAAAATCAACAAGACGGTCAAAAATCGCCGCTGGCATTGAATTAAAGAATTACTGTTTAACAAAAATAGGTAACCACCACATAGCACTCGAGAGTTAGAAGTTTTTCTAATTACATTCCCTTTCTAATTACTTGTAAAGTATAACATAATGTAAATTATAATATATTGTATATTATATACATGAACGAAGCTCTGGCCCCTCAAATTTTTTTATTAAAAAATATAACAAAAAATTTATTTATTTGAATTTTAGAATTTTAATTTATTTGAATGTTATCTCTTTTAGGAAATAATTATACTTTATCTTTTTATCTTAGTTCTTGATTTCAAAAAATTATGAGGTGTGTCTGGCTCACCACGTCAACCATGGTCACATTTAATAATATTTTTTATGTCATTTTTAAAAAAATAAATCTTGACCTCTTTCTTACATGTAAATAGAGAGTGAATAGTTATTAGAAGTTAAAATGAGGTGGATAAGACTTATTGACTAAATGGATGACGTTTTGAGCCAGTCTATCTAATAATTTTTCCATGATTTCGGTTCTGATTATATGTGTATTGCATTATTTTTATGTTTAAGGAGGGTACATAATATATGTACCGGTAATTTAAACATGGCGGAGGAGGAGCCCATACCCACGAGTAGTCACTCGGCCACTCACTATCAACATTCAACTCACATGCAGTCTGCAAGTGGTGCCAAATAGTGACCCACCTTAACCTAATAGGTTAATTAGGATCCGGGGGCCCAATCTATAAGTAACAAAGCTTATAAACTCCACTCCATCTCCTTTCTTTGCTTCATTCACCGCCTTCCAACCCGGAACATGTTGGTTATGGCAACTCCGAACCCCGCACTCCATCCCCGTTTTCCCCCCATAGTGTTCTAAATTCTCCTTGTTTCTCTTACCACTAAAGTTCATACGATTCCTTTCCTTTTGTTCTTCTGTCAGACATGGAAGAACTGATTATCACTCCATCTTCATCTTCTTCACTGGCTTATTTTACCCAAGAAAATCCACCACCTTCGGCTCTGCAGCAGTGTCTCCAATTCGTAGTGCAGAGCCAGCAAAACTGGTGGACTTATGCCATTCTGTGGCAGACATCGAACTATGAACACGGTCGTTTGATCTTGTCTTGGGGAGATGGTTATTTCCAAGGGACTAAAGATGCGTCTCCAAAATTAGCAAGTGCCAATATCTCCGACATGTCGTGCCTAGACAATGAGAGAAGAAAGGTGATGAAAGGACTCCAAGGTCTCGTTGGAGATAATAACTATGAATTTGAAGTATCGGGCGGCGTCTCCGGTGCTGAATGGTTCTACGTGATGTCGTTGACTCAAACTTTCCCTGTCGGAGAAGGGATTTCTGGCAAGGCTCTTAGTTCCGGCTCTTTTGTTTGGTTAACCGGTGCTCATGCATTGCAGTTTTACAATTGTGAAAGAGCTATAGAAGCACAAATGCATGGCATTGAAACGCTGGTTTGCATACCAACTTCTTGTGGGGTTCTTGAGCTAGGTGCCACAGAAATGATCAGTGAGAATTGGGGTTTGGTCCAGCAAGTTAAATCCCTATTCGGGCCTGATCTCATTAGCTTGGTACCAAAGCAATCAGGCCAGTTCCTTGACGGAAACATCTCTTTCGCAGACATCGGAATAGTTTCCGGTGTCAAAGAAGAAGAAGATGCAAGTCCTGACGATGAAACGAAGCAAGAAAACCCCATCAACAAAACCAAGAAACATTCCACTAAAACTGGGAAATCTTCCTATGTGGACTCGGAGCATTCCGACTGTGATCGTCCATTACAAGCCATGAGTCATATGGAGAAGAGAAATCCAAAGAAACGTGGAAGAAGAACCGGGCTCGGGGGAGAGACACCGTTGAACCACGTGGAAGCCGAGCGGCAACGCCGCGAGAAGCTGAACCACAGGTTCTACGCACTCCGAGCCGTAGTTCCGAACGTGTCGCGCATGGACAAAGCATCGCTCTTATCTGATGCTGTGTCGTACATCAACGAGCTAAAGGCGAAGATCGAAGAACTGGAATCGCAGCTTCAGAGGGAGTGTAAGAAACTGAAGGTGGAAATGGCTGATGCTACGGACAACCAAAGCACTACCACTTCAGTGGACCCTAACAATTCTTCGGCATCCCCCGCAACAGCAGGCTCTGTTGGTCTTGAATTCGACATCAATATCATGGGAAACGATGCAATGATTAGGGTTCAGTCAGAGAACGTGAACAATCCAGCTGCTAGGTTAATGGTTGCCCTTCGTGATCTGGAGTTACTGATACATCATGCAAGCATCTCCTGTGTGAACGAGATCATGCTCCAGGACATCCTTGTCGGCGTCCCTGATGATCTGAGAAATGAAGAAGGCCTCAAATCTGCTCTTCTGAGGAGGCTGGACCAGTAAGTTTATTTAGTAAGAGTGTGATTTATGTATGTGAAACTGAACATCTTTGTTTTTCGAAGCTTTTATTTTCTATGTATTGTCGTTTTATTTGGTTGCCAAATCCCAGTTCTTTTGTATTCTTGCTTCCTCGAGTTTCCCTTTTTGTGTTTATTTTCTGCTCCTCATGTACGATTAAGAATAAAATCAAGCAGTTTTTTTGTTTTTCGTTGTTTTTCTATTCGTTGCTGTCCCCCATGCCTGTGACAAGTTTATGCTTCAAGCAAAAACAAACCTTCATAAGCCAAATATCTATATAGCAATGGGAGATACAAAATATATAATTGCACATGTGATTTTTTAATATTTTTGTCGCTATTATAGGATAATATTTGTTTATTAATTTTATCCATTTAAAAATGCACATACATCGTGAAGAGAAGTTGACCGAATCTGGTCTTTTAGGGATAACATCCCCTCTCTCACTAGGATCACTTAATGGGTCCGTAACTGCACATTTGTTAACTATCGATATAAAGTTAAAATAAATATAGATTGTGATATAAAAGTGCAATAAGAACATCATGTTATATTTACTAATTAATCATATTCAAGTTTAGTTTTCGATGGACCCAGCTCATCAAGTCATCTATGGTCCACCCAATAATATTCAGCCATTTTAGTGTAACCAGAGGCATCCCTGGGCCAGGGCAATAGGGGCGCCCGCCCAGGGCCCACGCCCAAAAAAATTAAAAGTGTAGTTCTTAGTTTTTACGGGTAGATGAAAAACAAAGAACTCAGTGATAAACATATATATATATATATATATATATATATATATATGGATAAGTTTCGAGGGCCCCAGTAACAAGTATTAAAAAAATTAAATCGTAAGAGTATGCTCATATTAATAAATATTAGGGAGAAATCGGGCCCCTAATAATAAGTATAAAAATAATTCAATTTTTAAGAGTATACTCGTAATAACAAATATTAAAATTAAATTTTTAAGGGTTTAAATTTGATATACAGGCTGTGTAAAATAAATTTTACACAAGCTTGCCTATTTCTACTATAAATCAAAATTAAACATAAACCCTAAAAACTAAATCCCAAGCTCTAAACCCTAAACCCTAAATTCTAAACACTAACCTTAAATTCTAAACCCTACAACTCAAACCCCTAAACTAAAACCCTAACCCTACTAAAAGGTATGTGTAAACTAAGTTTACACAGACTCTGTATTGAAGTTTTTCTCATTTTTAATACTTATTATTAGGGATTTATTCTTCCCACTATTTATTATTGAGCATACTCTTAAAATTTATTTTTTTCAATACTTGTTATTATAAACGTACTCTTAAAATTTATTTTTTCAATACTTGATATTCTAGACATGTATTTAAATAGGGGTATGTAACCGCAACAAAGATCATTATAGAGCGGTAGATACACCATCCAAAATCACAATACCTGCAACCGTTATGTCCACAATAGCATATGTTATTAAAAATTTTCACAATTGCGATACCCGCAGTGATAGAAATAACATTCGTTATGTCTACAACCGTGATAAGTGCAACATGACTGAATATACGATCGCAACTGCAATCCAAATCCCTAATTTAGGAGCCAATTTTTAGGTTCGCCCTAGGGCCACTAAGATCTCAGAAACGGCCCTGAGTGTAACTTCCAAGTAACTACTCAGTCCTTGATTACATGTAAGAAAGAGAAGAAGATTCACCTTGGAAAAAATGACATGTAAAAATATTATTAGATGTGACCATAGATGACGTGGTGAGCTAGGCTCATATAATAATTTTCCCGTTGAGTGATTCTAGTAGTAGAGGGTGGTATGTTTTCTTTAGGCAGCTCAAATTCAAGTAGCAATAGCCTGTAAGTGTGCTGCTTGAGTTTATCCAAATATAAAATCAAACTAAAATACTTTCGTATAATCAAAATAGAATGCTAAAAAGAGTTTAGGTTTTTACCTCTTCCAAAGACATGTTTTCACTTAGCAATTTACATAATATGTAGTACTATATTTACGTTTTGTTAATTGACATGAAATAAAAATAAAGGAGTGTGCCAACGCTTTTGGACGGGGTGTCATGATGAGGACCGGTCACGGTTCATTTTACATGAATGAACCTAACTTCCTTCATAGGTCAAGGCAATTAAGATGGCCCTGCCTTAAGTCCTTTGGGGATTAATAGGGCTAAATATTTAAATTGGGATCGATTTTTTAGAGGTTACACATATGATTGTTAATTTTTTAAATAAAGGTTAAACCTTTTGATATGTTCAAACATTTCAAAATGATTAAATAAAGAATAAACTTTTGCAAAAGTGTTCAAATAAAGACTTGTTAGATGTTGCATATTAAGTTTCAAAATATGTTTTTATTTATATTTTCTTTCTTAACTGTGTTTTTTTAAAACATGTTTATATTTATTTAATTTTGCTTTAAAAACCTAAGCGAAGTACGTGAAAAGGTCTATAATCAAAACAAGTCTTATTTAAATAGAAGAGTTTATACATATAATACGTTCGATTGAGGTTATTCTTAAATTAATTAAAGAGATTGTTAAAATTAAACTTACTGATAGATGTATAGATAGATATACTTTTTTAAGTACTCGTAAAACAAAAATTAATAGGAAAATATACGATATGTAAATACCGAAGGTTTTTTCTCTTTAAACAAAAATTAATTTGACATTGTGTAAATGTTCAAAATTAAATTATTATATCATATTCTTTTTAATCTTTTAATGAAAATAATAAAAAAATGATAAGTTAAATGGTCATTTATAGCTTTTGATATTCCGGTTATTAAAAGTAAAAGTGTTAATAACCATATAACTGTCCATATAATTTACCTATTAATTTACTCATTTTATATAAATTTAAATTTCGATATTTAATCATTAAAACAATTAAGATGAAATACTAAAAAACCAGTACAAACATTCAACTCCTTGATTTGAATTTGTGATGCCATTCTTATATGGGACCAGTCAAATTTGCAAGTATAGAATAGCACAGTTTATTATTACTCCATTGAATGGAAGAGTTTATGATTATCTATATCAATTAATAGTAAATTGTGTTTTTCTTTTTTTGGTAATATGTATATCTGTTTTATAATTTATGTTCGGAATATAAAGATGCCTCTTCTAATAATATCGTCTTCAAAATTTGAATTCGCGTTTTCTCTTAAAGAGTGCATTGTGCTTTACTCTATACTTATCGGTGTGTTTTTCTTTTTTAAAATAAAGATCGAGTTGCCCTGCCGGTTACTTCCAAAGGATTGAAAAGCGCATGTGTAATTGGTGTCACTGTGTCAGCATTCACGAGAAGGGTACAAATGAATCTATCTGTAACTGTACCCTCCAATGTTCTCACCACATTCCAAAATTGTGGTCAAGCATTTTATATGCTTTTACTCCTACCAAAATTCATCCTACTTCTTTCGGTGAATTTAAGTTTTGATTCATTTTTATTTGTTTAAATATATGTATTCAACTTATGGATTGATTAATTCAGATCAGGTTTTATACATGTGTAATCAATTTATTTTATTCACAACGTCAGGATTCAAACCCTTTATCTTGCTTAAAATTTTGATTCATTAACCAGTTATTATCCAACAAATAACATAGGTGTTATTACCTTCTTCTCCTAACAGAGGTGTTTTACAATATAATTTTCTAAAATTTTATATTTCTAATATAAAATATTACATCTATCTCTGTACATATTGTTTTTTAATTATTAGTGTTACTATAAAATAATATTTATTTATTAATTTTGATTCTTTAATAATATATATATCGTATAAATAAATTGTTCAAAGTTAATTTTTATAAAAATAACAAGAATTTTTTTATTAAGACCGCTTGATGGTGAGTTCATATCTCTTTCATATTGTTTGGCAATCATCTATTGTTCTTTAATCATGGAGTTAATTAAAAAAATAGGCATAATCATTATGTGAGTACACCTCGTTTGAGTAGAGACTTAAAGAAAGTGCAAAACGGAATGAACATAAAAGTGAAACTACATTATTGCCTTTCTGTGTTCAGACACACACTCAGCTTTATTCATGTGTTCAGACACAGATGAATATGTCCTTCCAACCTTACTGCATTCTTTTTTCCTACTAAAACCAGAAAAATCTTTAAAGAAACGGGGAAACGAATCCCAAACTGTCGGCTCCGTAATCAATCCCCTGAGGAAAAGTGGGCATCGAATCAAAATCATTCCTAGATAGAAACCATTCAACCGTACAAATAGGACTGTTCACTCTGCCTAGAAAGTGAAACATCCCCCATCAATAATTACCTTCAAAATACTATCCGGTTAGTCCAAGTAGTAAGCAATTTGGTATCGCTTAAGTATGTCTCGAGTTCGAGACCTTATATACACAAAAGATTTCTGCTAAAAGAATCATCCACCAAAATTGGGTGTTCGACACAGATTAATCCTAAAAAATAATTACATTCAAAATGAAAAGTATAACAGTTTGTTTCATGGCTGAAAAACAAACGGGAAGAAACGCTTTACCTAAAGTTTTAAGAGCCCAGTGGAGCGGATTAAAGTTTATTAATGATAAAAGTAGACTTTTCTTCTCATCTCTTTAAGGCCGGCCCAACCCTCAAACTATTTACTATTGACCTCTACTTTTCATGTGTAAACTTGCTCGGCCAATTTGATTGCATCTATCATTAAGTTAAATAAATGAGTATAAATAAAATTTTTATGTTCGTTGAATAATAAATAAAATTTTTATGTTCGTTGAATAAACAAGCGAACACGAACAGAAGTGTGTTCGACTCGTTTATAGGCTCGTTTATAGAATGAAAATGCTTGTGGATGTATCTAAATACTATTTTTTGTTGTTGCTAAGGATATTATATAACTTCATGTTGAAATATAAGTTTTATTTTGTTTCTTTTGTTTTATTTATTTATTTATTGTTCATTTAGTTAACATTTCTGAACACAAAAATGAACATGTTCGAGAACGAATAAATGAACACGTTTATGAACACTTAAATAAACGAATATGTTCGCGAACACTTAAACGAACACGTTCGTGAACACTAAACAAATGAACACGAACACCTTCGAAAATAAATAAACGAACACGAACACAATATTAAAAATTTAAATGAACACGAACCGAATATGAACACCTTTAAAAATAAACAAACGAACACGAACATAGTCTTATTCGTTCAAGCTCGGTTCATTTACACCCCTACACATCATCTAGCAAAAGTTACATGGAAAATGTGAGTAAAAACCACACGCATGCGTGGATAAGCGTTGTTTGGGAGTTTTGTAATTGAGTGTGAATTTAAATCGCTATAGGCAGGGGCGGATCCACATTGGAGATGGAAGGGACATTTGAATGGTTTAATTGCATTTTTAAGCCATTAATAATTTTAAAACCACTATAATTAAGTGTCTACGTGCATATAAAATGGCATAGGAGGGTTTAACTGCACAACATTTGAAGCCTTTGCGGAACCTCTAGACTGCAGTTGCCTGAAAACATATCATGATGATAGTTTCAGTATAGACATTTTGAAATGGGTTAACTACATAAATAGAACTCACATATTCTCGCGTTACTATTTTGATACCCCATTTATTTTTCTGGCAAAATAGTACCTAACGTTATGTTTTGTTTTTATTTTGGTACTCGGCGTTAAAAAATTAACGCATGCTGACAATGAGAGAGAAAATTACACGTGACAGGCTGCCGCGTCATTTTATCTCTCCTAATCAGTATGCCATGTCAACTAAAATTATAAAAAAAGCACGTGACATGCTGCCTATGAGTGAGAATGACACGGCAGTCTGTCACGTGTAATTTTATCTCTAATTGTCAACATGCCACGTAAGCTTTTTTCTCTCCTAGTTAGCATGCTGCTAATTTTTTAACAATAGAGTGCCAAAATAAAAACAATACGTAACGTTAAGTACTATTTTACCAAAAAATAATTGGGTACTAAATCAGGTAGGTACTATTTATATAGTTAACCCTTTTGAAATTTAGTATTGTTAAAAACGATAGCAACATGCATTATCAGATTCTGACATAATCCAAGAGCATAAGGCATCGTCTCCTACCCAAACCTGTCGACTCTAGTCTCCAGAGTAATGACAGGATCTTCATTCTCGACCTCTGGAGGAAAGAAATTACTAATTTGAATTACAAAAAGTAATTATGTACTGTGTGAAAGTCATAATTGATTATGGTGGTTGGGATGCTGGATTTGAATCGAGTTTGGACAATTTCTCAAGCAGCTGAGCTAAACTAGCTTGTAGATGCAGCATTTCTATCACTCAAGTTCAATGACCGAGAAAGGTTCCCAGGGAATCGTAGGTGTTTTCATTTCCCTCTTACATTAAAATGTGTTTGATTGTTTCCCCTCTTCTGCCTAATAATATTATACAGAGGTTTTTACACAATCATGGAAACTTCAGTTGGATCACAATACAGATACAAACAAGTTTTGCCCTTGTCTTAACCCCTTTTTTTTTATTCATTGGCATGCCAAGAACCTCAAACAAAGCTAACTACCAAAACAGTTGAAGAGCAACCGACAACATTTCAATTCCAAATCTGTCTACTGAGACCACTGGAGGCATTTACTATACACACTCACCAGCATACAACTGATTCCAGCAGTCACTTTGCCTCCTCTGCTCCATCACCACCAGCTGCGCTGCCCTGTCCATCAGCACCAGCTTCAGAGCTCTCTTGCTTGTTTCCACCACGTGCATCATTTTGGCCCGAAGCTGGAGGGGCACCACCACTGCTTCCACCTCCAAGAGTAGCCTTAGAATAAATTGGATGCATGCCATTATTGGGCCCTCCAGGTCTAATTCCCATTTGACCTTGCATGTCTTGTTGATCCTGCATTTGATGTGGGCTATTGAATTGCAATGGCGCCTTTTGGGGGAAAAAACCAGCTTGCTGCGCCATTGCAGCAGCCTGAGGATGTTGCATGAAATATCCTCCCGGCTGCATTGCAGGTTGTGGAGCCATCTGCAATGGTTAGAAAACACGAAGACCAAGCAGTGTAATGGATGATAGACTGGAAGAAACCGCTTACTTTTAATACTCACCTGAGGAGGCATTGTTGGTGTTGTTTGTGGTTGAGCATCTGCAATTGCAGCTAAGTACATCAAATTCTTTTGCAGCTGAGCTTGATACCTAAAGCATCAAAATCTTATAAGCGTATTGCCCAAATTTCATGTATGTACCATATGTTCATGTGTCGATGTGCAAAACCAAACAATTATTTTATGCAATAAAATGAAATTGCAAACACTCAGCGCTGACATTCAAATACTTCCATTGCATCAATTTCAAGGTTCATGGGTTCATAACTTCCTCTCTAGAATGTTCACTTCCTAGTTCCTAGATACAATCTAGATGAATAACCACTAAAATCATTGATTATCAGTTCCGACATACAATATACTAATGATCAACAAACGATAGATATGCTAATACAAGTTGGTTTCTACCCTGAATCCTTGATGGTTCGTTATGCATAAAAACCAAGATGTACCGACAATCATAGATTCTGCTAACCAAAAGAATAAAAGTTATCCAGCCTTCTACATATGAAAGGACCAAAAACAGAGAAGTAAGCCTCAAGGCCCTTTATCCCCAAGGTAATAACATTGAAGAAAAGCCACTTACAAGTTACAACATAAAGCAAATATATATTCTAAACCTAAGATGTTAATTTAAAGTGCTCATGCACCACTAAGGCAGACAAAACACAGGAAAAGAGATTGTAAATTACTTACTGAGCACATTCAGCAAGTTTTCCAAGATTCTGATTGTCCAAAATTGCCAAAATCAACTTCTTGTTCTCATCAAGGTACTGCAATAAGAATGTGAAAAAAAGGGAAAAATCCAGAAGAAACCAAAATAGAAACAAAATGGTTATATTGAGATAGATCGCCGAAAATCAACCTGACACGGGTAACCATACATATGATGATCCCCCCGATCAAGCACAATAACTAGACATGCTAGATGTATCTCATCCTTCAAGATGGTGAAAGTCTCTTGCTTTCAACAACTACTAAAATGAAACCAGTTTAATCAACCCCGTAGAAACCGACAAAAAGAACAATAAGATCCCTTGCATTACCAATAACCTTCGTTCATTCTCTTTTTTATCCATTATTGTTACCATAACTTCTTAAGACCAAGATCAACCTACCATAAGCAATTCCAACTAAACATCAATAAAGGTCCAATAAATTCATGAAAAAAGCATAAGTCTTCCATCTCATAAACAGTTTCAGACATAACTAAAGATTACCATAAATGAAAAGTTCCAGGTCAGCATCTGTCTCTCTATAAGGCCATAACTTCAAAGCACAAGCATTAAGCACAACATATAAAGGAATAATGAGGGAAAAATAAAAGGAAAAATTAATGTAAATACATGTACCTTCTGAATTTGCTCGGTGGTGATATTATTGGCCGAAAATGAAGGCCTCACAGGAACCATTTGCGGTGGCTGCTGCATCTTGTGTGACGCTTTACTTAACTTTACTCCAATGAGAAACCCTAACCCTAATCACCCACGTGAATCTTTCCTAAAAGAAATAAAAAACGAAACCCTAATCTGAGAATCCCCAAATACTAAAAGTACGAAAAGAAATGAAGGATACTTACCATTTTTACCTTTGTTTGGGCAGGTGGGCGTGGGTCTAAAGGAATTCTCTTTTTTTTTAAAAAAAAAAAATTGAGTTCCTAAGGCATCGACAATAATTCCAGAATTTAAGAAAATAAACTGAGAAAAGAAAGATTTAACCGAAGAAAACAGAGTAGCTGCAGTTGGATTTTTGTTTGTTTGATTTGGACTTTTATTTTTGCTTTGCACCTCTTGACCGACATTGATGTACTTTTTCTTGATGATTATTTTAAAAGCTTATTAAAATTGCAAATGAAGCATATTGTTTGTAATCTAAATAGCTTCAAAAAACCTAATGAAAAACAATGGCATTCAGATTCGTTGAGAAAACCAATTTACATGTTCAATCTAACTTTTATGGTACCTAATTAACAGTTCAATTAATTACAATCAAATATTATAAAGACAATCTTTTCAACATAATTTGTTCAATTCAAAAGGGTGAGTGGGGCGGGTTTTGATATATCTTCATCCAATAAATAAACAATTTTTTATCATTTTGCTAGACATTATTAAATAATTATAATCTTTTATCTACCAAGATCCAACTTATATTTTATTCAAAATTTCTTTACAATTTTTTATCTATCAAGATCCAACTTATATTTTACTCAAAATTTAATCATTTTATAAATTTGTATCTCATGTTCATCAGATTTATCTAAAATTTTATCATTCATATGTAATGATTAGCTAAACATAAAGACCTAAATTAATTTGAGATGGAAGTAAAATTCCAAAGATGAAACAAAAAGAAATGATGATAGACAACATAATTTTAATAAACGCATTTTATTCTTTTTAAGAATTATGATTATATATATATTGTTTATCTAAATTAATTTGAGACTCAAATCTACAATACTTTATATCTCACTCCTTTATATATTAATTTTATTGAAATAGGCTATAAATAATAAGCTTTCGAATAATTTATTCTTGATTCTTAAGTAGTAAATGTATACATTGGTCAACCAAACATGATCCATGTACCTTAAATTAATAAAATATAAAAACTCAATTTAAATAAAATAAAAATAATAGTCCATAAAAAAAATCGATTAGATTAATAATATAATTTATTTAAATTTGGACATAATTTAAATTAGGGTAAACTACATCAGTAGTCATCAAACTATGGTTTCTTTCCTATTTTGGTTACCGAATTATTTTTTTAGCAAAAACATCACTAACGTTATGTTTCCTTCCTATTTTGGTCACCGAACTATTTTTTTGGCAAAAACATCACTAACGTTATATTTCCTTCCTATTTTGGTCAGCGGCTGTTAAAAACTTAACGGTTTTGCTGACGTGGAATTTTATTTTATTTTTTTAATTTTCCATGTCATTTCTTCTCTTTCCTCGTAAGCAATATATGTTATTTTATAATATTTTTATTCAAACTAATATGATGGTGACACGTGTCACTGCCTATTAGTGGAATAAAAGGAATAAAAAATCAAGCCCCTTATGCAGCTAGAGAGATTCGACTAATAGGCAGTTACACATGTCACCATCTCTCTGGCAGCATAAGGGGCTTGATTTTTCATTCCTTTTATTCCACTAATAGGCAGTGATACGTGTCACTATCCTGTTAGTTTGAATAAAAATATTATAAAATAGCATATATTGCGTACGAGGAGAGAGAAGTGTATGACATAGAAAATTTAAAAAAAAAATCTACGTCAGCAAAACCGTTAAGTTTTTAACGGATGGTGACCAAAATAGGAAGGAAACATAACGTTAGTGATATTTTTGCCAAAAAATAGTTTTGTAACCAAAATAGGAAGAAAACATGACGTTAGTAATAGGAAGAAAACACGACGTTAGTAATGTTTTTGCCAAAAAAAATAGTTCAGTGACCCAAATAAGAAAGAAACCATAATTCGGTGACTACTAGTGTAGTTTACCTTTAAATTATTTAAGATCACACGGGGTTGTTATTGCACCATCCACGGTGCCATCATTGTTCCATCTTAATGTCAAATTTAAATCTTTTAAGTTTGATTCTTTTTTGAACAAATTTTACTTAGAGGAGGAAAAGGTGAATTTTGCGCCTATTAGATATTGAACTCATAACCTAAAAGAAAAAGAGAGTGTTAACTTGAGAGCTTTAATCACCTGTTTTAGAATTTATTGACTTAAAAGGGTGAATACCTTGCTAGCTTTGAACGAAAAAAGGGGAGCAATTTGAAATTAGGGAATAATTAGGTGATCGAGAGGGAATTCAAAACAGCTAAAAAAAGTCATCGGATTCAAGTTGATATTTCATTTTAGGTTCATCATATTTGTTATGCATTCTCATTGTTTTCATCTTTCTTACAGATTTTGTACCTTGATGCAGTTCTTAATTTTTCTTTTGCTCTGAGTACTCTTGTTTGCTTTTTTGATCACAATAAATCCCTACCAACTCTTATCCCTTTAGGTTTAAGGCCACGCATATTTCATGTTTGAACCTGTGCTGCCGCTTCTTTAAAAATCAATGGCGGCCGGTATATATGTATATATAATGAGAGGGATTTACTGCTTACAAAATTATAAATAAAGGTAGTTTATATAATTTTATTTTTTAAGAATAATAGCTTAAGAAGTTAAAATGTTGTTATATTTAGGAGGTCCAAGTTAGAACAGCTAGTTTATATAGTATGTTATCAAAAAAATAAAAAAAATATATACATATATTACGATAAGATTACACTATATGCTCAAAAAAAGTTAAATGTTGAATTTATTAATATAATTATATTTTATACAAAATTTTGAATCAATTCAAACTTTATCATGTCAATTTATAATATTATGTTTGTTGATTTGTATTCAATATACAGGTGGTGGAAACAAAAAGTTTCCACAAATGTCTTAGTTTAGAATTTATTGTTAGAATTTAGGGTTTATAGTTTTAGAATTTAGGAATTGTAGTTAGAGTATATAGTTTATGAGTAAATTTGTGGTTTAGAGTTTAGGATTTAGAGTTAGATATTTAAGTTTTAACCTATAAACCCTAAATCTTAAATTATAACCACAATCCATCAATTTAAACCACTAAACCTAAACCCCTGACCTCTAAACCCTAAATTCTGACCTTAAACCCTATAAGTAAGGCACTTGTAGAAACTTTTTGTTTCTACCGCATGTGTATGGAATAATTACCCTATATTAATAAGAGTGATTTTTTGATGCACAACCTATATCTTTATGGATTATTATCCTATACATTGGCGGTGAAAACTGAAAGTTTCCACAAGCGTCTTAGTTTTAGGGCTTAGGGTCTTAGTTTAGGGTGTAGGGTTTAGGTGTAGGGGTTTAGAGTTTAGGGATAGTGGTTACAATTTAGGGTTTGTGGTTAGAATTTAGTTTTTAGGGTAATATGGTTAAGATTTAGGCTTTAACTTATAAACCTTAAATT
The DNA here is from genome assembly GCA_019671005.1 of Hibiscus mutabilis. Classification (NCBI taxonomy): domain Eukaryota; kingdom Viridiplantae; phylum Streptophyta; class Magnoliopsida; order Malvales; family Malvaceae; genus Hibiscus; species Hibiscus mutabilis. The sequence goes on from CM033756.1 coordinate 11,686,260, forward strand.
ATAACTCTAAATCTTAAATTTTAACCACTATCCCTAAATTATAAACCCTTAAACCTCACACCCTAAACCCTAAAACTAATGTGCTTGTAGAAACTTTTAGTTTTCACAGCCAGTATATGAAATAATTACCCATATCTTAAATACTAAAATAATTTGAACCCCTAAATTAAACCCCTAGGTCCTAAATAAATAATTTATGCAATCTGTATATCAAATTTTTATTATTTTTTTAAAATTTTGACTCATAATTTAAGATTTATTATTGATAAGAATATGAAGAAAAAAATTAACTTTTAAAAAATTAATAAGGAATAACTTTAGTGAAACATGGGAAATATATTTACAAATTAAAATTTTTATGCGGTAAATAAATAGTTAAATATTTATAATTTTTTCAAAATATTATATATATATAATAATATATATAAATAGAATATGAAATATATTGATTGGAGTATTAAGGTATTAGTTGTACAAAAACTTGAGAAAATAACTAAACAGTTTTAATTTATACTAGTGCAAAGAGATCTTTTTTCCATATATAAAAAGTGGCTGGCGTGAGTCACTCGACTTGGGATCCTATGTGTAGTTAACATCGTATTTGTATCGATTGTGAATTTAGATTTCGTTTCAGTTAATATATTTCGACTTATTTATGTTAACATGTATCGTATTAGTGCGAATTAATCAGTACCGATTAGTATACAGTTTTAATATTTTAAAATAACTTTATATACTTATAAAAAAGATTCGTCTAACGATACTGTATTAACTACTTTAGGTGTTATGTATTTTTAAGTTTCTGATTTATTTAAGACGAGGCATTAATTTATCAAAATATCGCTTTCGCCACCTTAATTGTTTTTATCATATGCCGTTGCCTGTTGCTTTTGAAAGCAACGTCGATGAGCAATTAAAAATGCAATTTGAATATATGTGGTAAAAGAAGGCAGTAAATTCTAATCTAATTAGGTTGATCAACTCAATTTGATTATAAAAAATAATAATATAAACATATTTTCAAATTTAAATTATCATACCTTGAAACGAATTAAATACAAAATAATCTAAATCTAGAATTATCATAGCCAAAATGATCGAATTTGAGTGTACAGTCTAAAATGACTCAACTTGAACCTAAAAACTTTTAAATTTTTTTTTTGAATTATTCAACTCTCAAATAATACAAACAAAAAATTACTTGATTTCAAAATTTGTCCTGAACTAAGAGACGGACTGTGATGAGTGCTAGCGGGGACTCTGGCCCTCCAAAATTTTAGACTATTGACTTTTCTACTCTCGATTTTTTTTAAAAAAATAATTAGACTTTCAAAATTTTAAATTAAACTTTTAAAAAAATTTGAAAATTTTAGTTTATGTAGTTCTTCTCAACTTGTGATCCGCCTCTACTTAAATTCAGAATGACTTGAATCTAGAATGATCAGTGCTCGGAATGATTGAAATAATCCCTCCAGGAGGAGACAACAATCAAATATGAATTATATGAACTTAAAATTCTCTAGAGTGGTAAAGAAGAAGATAAAGCATAACGAAAGGTGATCTAGATTCTAGCCTGCAATTCTTGTATATGAAATAACAAAAAATGTAATACTTGAAAGGAAGAATCAGCAGGATGTGGAAATAACTTGTCTGAGCATGTTTTCTGGGTCATGAACCGATGAGCCATCTGCTGGTCTTACCTCCCCCGTATAACTGCAGACATCGGAAACAAAAACGGCATGAGTGGAGTTACAAACAGAATAAGACCAAAGGGTACCATTCAAAGCTGACTATTTGTCGGGTGATATTCGTACATCCACCACCCCAACATCAGCCCCCCGCTCAAACTCACCAAACACGACCATAAGCAAGCTGTGCATGTACTCATCATCTTCAGCGATTCCTTCGTCTTGGTCTCGAATCGCTTCTCTTTATCAGAATCCATGGCAAATTAGCAGCAAAACCCTGGATTCCAATAAAACACAAAGAATTAGTCATGTATAAATTACAGAAACTTAGGTAATTATTACACAAGAACCGAAAAACATGTGCTGATTTAACATAGCAAGAAGAAGAAATCAAAGAGAAGGGAAAACGAAGACTAAAGAAGCAAGGATCGCAGGATTCTCGTGACATGGGATCTGGTTTTAGATGACACACCATCAAGGTAAGCGCGACTAAAGTACCAATCAGACGTGGCTTCTTTTTATAAAAGTCACTGTCTTTGACGATGGTAATAGAAACAAAAGATTGTGAGGGAAGAAAGTGATTGCGTTTCTGCTTTTACCAACTACCATTCCTGCATGGATGAATCCGAGGGAAGATTCGTTTGCCCTTTTCATAATCAACAGAAATCCTCTATCCTTTTGTGTCTTTATTATATTTCAACACTAAAAAAATTAGATTTATAATTTAAGATTAAAGTTTAAGATTAAGGCATAAAGAGTAAGGTTTAGAGTTTAAGAATTTAATGTTTAGTTTTTTAGTATTGAGACATAGATAAGAGCAAATTAATGGCTTGTTTTCTTGTAGAGAGAGACATATTTGTATAAACAATCACCCATAAAAAAGTAAAAAACTGATCTTATTTGACAGAGCCTATTATCCATCTAACAAAGGCAATAAAAATGTAGTTTGGTTATAAGCTTGTGTCCGAATTACTTTCATGGTGGGGACATATGGAATCGGAATTCAGTAGTATTTTGGTACGTGGAGTTGGCTTTTTGAGATGTTTATGAGCAATTTAGCCAAGGATGTAGTGATATCTGCATTTCATTGTTCTCCCAAACCGAAAGTTGTTTGGAACTATTATCCAGAAACGGGGGGATTATAATTCCATGCATTTGTTGTGCGTTAAAAAAATTGACACGCGGTTGAATTGCATGCGTGGATGCAAGGGAAATGAGACGTGAAACACAAGGAGCGTGAATTAAACAAGTGTCATCTAATACAATTAGATTAGATACACCAAAAACTGATATTTATGTGTAATATGATATTTAATTTTTTAATGGTGTAATTAGGTACGTGACATTTCAAAAGGTGCAATTCATAATTTATTTTTTAAATCACACGTTTCCATACTTAAAATTTTACCATTCCAACTTTTAAATATGTAATGCACATTATTCCTTTAACTAAACGACATTAAGAATAAACCAATTAAAAATTGAACATGTGTAATTAAAAAATGTTAGGTATCTAATTGTACTAATCACATTGCGACAACCTTTAATTTAATTTATTTGGAACAGATAAAAATGAAATATGGAGGATGAAGCTTATCAATCATCCCAATGTAATTAGACTATTTGAGGTTATGGCGAACAAGACAAAGATTTATATGGCGATCGAGTGTGTTAATGGAGGCGAGGTCTTGGACAAAATTGTAAGGAATTGTTGTTAATTTATGGTTCAATGAATATGTTTCCGAGAAATGAAATTAATACGAAATCAAAGCCAATAGTAGGTTGTTTATCGTTTACAGTATTAAATCTCTGATATTTGAAATTAATGTGTTTCAAAGAAGATGAAGCTAGAAGCTTTTTCCAGCAGCTTATTAATGTTGCAGAATCCATTATGAACGTGTTCAATAACATGTCCAGTTGTTACGGTTCCTATGTCATTGAGGTATAAATGGAAGATTGAAAATCATCTTACTATGTACCTTTACTCTGAAGCTTCCTTAAGTTCCAACACCATGTATTAATTCTCATCTTTTAGTACTCCATGACAGTTCTACAAACAATTTTATTCGAGATTGAAATACGTGTTCTGAAAATCAACGAGTTAGTCCAAGTGGTAAGCAGTTTGATATGTAAAAAATTTCCACTGAAAAACTTTCTCCACCAACATTGTTTGAACTCAATTTCTTTAGTGTATAATATTAGCTCCATCAGTATATACTTGGTACTTCACTAGGTACTTTTATTCATTCGGCCCAAAACTAATTTCTGCCCACTGTCCAAAATTTTACCTGAACAACCCAAATCCATCAAGAAAAACCAAGCGTCCCCAGTCAGTTCTAGCGGTCGAAATCATTTTTTTGGCTTAAAAAATATTTTAGTTTGAAATGGCGTGCTTGCCGCTTGGAAAATTGAAGTCGTCAACCATTGTTTTAAGTATTATTGAATATCCACAATATCATCTAAAAAAAGGTTTTGAATGTGTGTTTTTTTTTTAAAATAATTTCAACAGTATATGCTTTGCTCATAATAAAATAAAGAGTTTAGAAGTCAATTACGTTTTGGTAAGAGAAAAAAGTAGTAATTTTTCTTAAAAGAATATGTATTATCCCTCTTCTTCTTTTTGAAAGTTACAAACTTAAACTCAAATTTGAAACATGATCACTCAAATGAATGCACATTTCATGAAAGATGTTTTCTATCAATAATAATTAATGAGATGACGTCCAATGATTAAGGAATCATTGTAACAATTACCGAAACAAAAAATATATATTGCTTCATTTATTTAGAAACATGATAATTTTATGAAGGATGTCCACATATCACAAATAATTAATGAGATAATATTCAATTAATTAAAATTAGAGGTATTAACTGAATTGAGCAGCTAGCGAATAATTTATTGATTTAAGCCCAAAACGATTGACCACACGATTCTAACAGTCATGGTTCAAATTCTTATATTTAAGTATTTTTTTATTGTTGTTGTTAAATTTGTTAATTTGTTTTTTTTAAAGAACTATATGGAACCAAAAATCCTCCAACAATAACAAAAAAAAAACTAATTTCATATTGTTTTATTGCACCCAAATGAATATTAATCTTTAAAATTTCATCAAATAAGTTATTTCACCTATGGTTTTTGATCATTATCATCAGGAACTAATGATGACATGGATGTTTATTTATCTATTTTGTAGACATAGATAATTTGTTGATGTGATATTAATTTGTCTTATATGTTTTAAAATAAATTTAAATATTATGAAAAATTATTAAAAATCAAAAATTAAGAAAGATATATATATGTGGGAAAATAATAAATTAAAATTTTAAAAATGGGAAAATAAATAACTTTAAAACGTAAAAATGTATAAAATATTTATAAATTAAAAAATATCTCCTCCCAAAATATAAAATATTTTTATATTGTTTAAGGGTAATTATTTCATACACTGGCGGTGGAAAGTGAAAGTTTCTGCAAGTGCCTTAATTTTAGGGTTTATGTTCTTAGTTTAGGGTGTAGGGTTTAGAGGTTTAGGTGTAGGGGTTTAAAAATTTAGGGATAGCAATTAAAATTTAAGGTTTAGGGTTATAATTCAGAATTTATAAATTAAAACCTAAATCTTAATCTTATTACCCTAAAAACTAAACCCCAATCTCTAAACCCAACATCTAAACCTCTAAACCCTAAATTATAATCACTATCCCTAAATTTTAAATTCTTACCCTTAAACCCTTAAATTAAAAATCTAAACCCTAAAACTAAAGCGCTAGTGCCGCTAGTGTATTAAATATAAATCCATTGTTTAATAGCATTGTACAAAGTACAAACCATTAATGCTTAATTTTAAGTTGACAATTCCATTTTGACATGAAATCCTGAGCTGTGTTACAGGTGGGTTTGAAGCTCATAATCGGCATTTTCCAAGGCAGTTATCGTGGGGCAACTTTTGCATGACTGGAAAGATACTGGCTTAATATACAAATAGCTCTCTAAAGAATGTATTTTGTTAACATCAGGTCTGCAAAATATCTTTTTTGTTGTTAAGAATTGTCTCTAAAGTTATTATCATTTTCGCTTTCCACCCACTGATGACATGGTAACTTATATAAGGTTACCCATTAACTGATGACATGGGAACTTATATAAGGTTACGTGACACTCGAGGACGGAGTCATGAGGAGGGTGGACTAATTAATTTTGAAACGGGTAAGTCTTAAAAAATAATTAGATTATAAAATTTATGGGAGTTTCGGTTTAATTTTAAATATTTTTAAATTAAAAGGTCTTAGGAATCAAGGTTTAATTTTATTAATTTTAATTGACATGGTCCTAAAAACAATAAACCATAAAATTTGGGAGGGACAAGGGCTTAATTACAATAGTTTCAAAACTCTTGGGGGCCTAAAATGCAATTAACCCTCCCACCTATAAGGATTAAGGTGGCGTCGTCCTTGGTGACACTACCCGAGAGGGGTGGCAGAATTCAACATTATAAGGTTATTTAAATTTTTTTAAGAAGAACAATAAATTATATATTTTTTAGGGTTTAAAAAGCAATTTTACCATAGAATTTTAATTTTTTAATATTTTTGTAATAAACGTTCCCCTCCTGCCAAAGAGTGTGATAAAAAATGCTTATATAACAAATAAGTATGCAAAGTATACTAACCTTTTATTTAGGTACTTAAAGGGTTATTTGGTCAAAATAAGTACTTAAAATATACTTTTTGGTCTCAATAGGTACCTGAAGTATTTTTTGTTCAAAATAGGTATCTAAAGTATTTTTTATTTAGGTTCCTAAAAGTTGATATGTGGTATTGCTTAAAAAATACATTAGGTGCCTATTTTTGATAAAGAATACACACTTTAATGAAAAAATTCTTTAGATACCTATTTTAAACAAAAAGTATACTTTATGTACTTATTTTGATTAAAAAATACTTCAAGTACCTAAATGAAAAATTAATATACTTTAGGCACTTATTTGTGAAATTACCCTAAAACATAAGGCTTAAGGGTGCCAAAAACCCTCAAACTTTAAAAAATCAACTCATAACATTTTCACACTCAATTAAGCTTATATACTTCAATTTTTTTTTATTAATTCACCACTTTAATCAACGTTAACATTAAATCTAATGGGTTTTTTTGTACTGTTTAGTACCACGTGTCGCATCATGATGTTGCCGAGTTTTCCTCCAAATTTTTATATTTAATTCGGTATTTAAAACCCTAAATCGATTTCTTTTGTTTTCCTACTTGATTTGAGAAACCCTAAATACTTAATTAGGTTCGAAATGAGAGGACGTTTTTAAGCTTTGATGGGTTGGTAAATGGCTAAGGAAGAAATGGAAGATGGGATCAATGCAAATCTTAAGTTGATTGGTTGGAAAATGAGAAGGGATAGAAATAAAACATATTTAGCCAACATCTGATTACTTTTTATTTTAATTAAATTACAGTGTTTTACAAATTCTGATTTGTAAAATATTACGTGTCACAATGCAATTGATTAAGGGTTTATATATATATATATTAAATATCATTTTTGAAAAATACCTAAATAGACAAAAGGTACTCTAATTTAAGACCAAATTCATATGCAAGTCATAAAAAAACTCATCAGACATGAGAGAATAGTTTTCGATAAAAAAATATATGAGAGAATATATGTGCGTGTGTGTTTCGATAATATATATTATATAAAGTAAGATACACAAATAAAATAGAAAATAATCATATGTAATACTTTGGAATTGTCCCAAATAAAAGTTCTCATTGTTTAATATGACATTATTTTTTTGTCAAAAAAAATATAGCATTCTTTCATCCTACAAAAAAAATGTGGCCCAAAAATCATGACAACAAAATAAAAATAAATAAATGAAAACAAATTTCAGAATAAATAAATGATAAAAACATATTTTTCCCTTATTGTTTAAGTAAATTCATTTTCAACTGCATAAAATGTCATATTATTCTTAAATATATTAATTTGGAGTTTATTAAATAATATTATGTAGAGATTAAAATTTAAATTATATTATCCATTAATTTCTACCAATGTATTTTTTCAGAAGTAACTTAAAATTAACTATATCCAATCAACAGTGTTGGTCCATGTATAACTAACTTGGTATCTTTTAAGTAAGTCTCAAGTTTAAGGCCTTTTGTGGTGATTGAGATACTGCAAGATCAAATCGTTAGCATTGACTGTAAATATTAAATAAAAAATAAAGACAGATAAAAGGACCGTGTCGTGGTATAAATCACTGTCTTAAAAACAATTTCGCCTAGATGTGTGCCATCGCTGCTTATAGGCGGTCGTCCCTTGAAGTTAGCACGGACTCTCTAAATATTCGTACACCCGAATATTAGAGTGGACTTGCAGTGGTACTGCTCTTAACTTTTCACCGGAAGAACTGGAAACTGTTTTAGAAAATGAGAGTAAGGAGTGTGTTGAGAATATTTTGAGTGATTTGAAATGGCTGCAAAGAGCCTCTATTTATAGTGGAAAATCGGGGTTAAAACGGTAAAAAGCAATGTTTTAATTACATTATAAATCCGAGATTGATTTTGATTACAACATAAAATCAGAAAAAAAATCATTGACTGCCATAAAAAAACGTTTGTACCGAAACAATGAATCTGACCTCAAAACTATCAAGATTCATTTTGTACTGACAGTACTGACAGTGCGTTACATGCCAATAAAACAGGTTTTAAAACGCGTCTTAATTACAGCTTAATACAGTGTTGTAAACTTGCATTTTACACGCTCCTATAATCATAAAAATAATATCTCGAATAATGTGTTGTGGTTTTAATCCAGTATAAAATAAAGGTTTAAAAATATCTCTACACCTTTTTTAATAAAAATAATAATAAATAAATTCTTTCGAATTTTCTCTGAAAAGAAGAAGCACACGAATCTGTTAAAAATACATCTTACCACAATTCAACCCAACCCAACAAACAACAATGGTGGCAAGCATACATGCAAGGAAGTTGTTTTACCACATTCACTAAAAGAGAGTAAGGAAGACTCCTTATATACCCTTATCGATTGATGTTTTTTATTCATGTGGGATAAGTGCTCTTACACCCTTTGAGAATTACTAACATTTTTTTGTATGCATAAGATCTCTGTTGGAATATTCACCCACTAAAATCAGATATACAATGCAGATCGATTCGAATTAATGAAAATAAAATTTTAAAAAACTAAAAGTACAACAATTTTTTTTTTACAATATCCAACAAATATTTTTTAATGAACATGAATCCAACCAATATATTCTTTCGAAAGCAACTAAAAATTGGTACAGGTTAGCGACTACCTTCTTTGACCCCCTCTATTTATTGTTATCTCATTAGCAGTCACCTACAATCCACCACCCACTTAACCCCCATCCCTTACTCTGTTCTCTTTACCTTTCTATTCTATTCTATTCTCTTTATGTGTTTATTAATATTTTAATCCCTCCCCATTTATGTTATCTAAAATCAAAAGGGAAAAAAAAGGGAACCCTCTCCCCATTTATGAGATTTCTTGCACTTAACCAAAGCTCCATGCAAATGGGAAACAAAAAACCTTCATAAAGACTCAAGTAGAGCTTTTCTTGAAAGAAACCTCACAATCTCACATGGTGGATTAGGCATATTAGGGCCCTCATCAATTATAATCCCATCAACCATAATATACCAACCATAGTATTAAATTGCAATATAGTATTAATTATAGTATTAAATTGTTAATAAATGGTATAATAATTGTCGTTTGCGTGATTTGTTTTTAACATTAATGCATAATAGTCGTTGTTGGCGTGATTTGTTTCGTAAAAAATTTTAAATGTAATCATAGTTTACAGTGATCTTAAAAACTATTATAATATGATACTAATAAGATAAATGAGGCGATTATTTTAATCATTTATTTGATTTCTCATATAGAAATCTCTTTCCTATATTTCTTTGGTGGTTGAGATATCTATCCTTTCTCGGAACTACCCACCATTAATTCAACACTCTCCTTCCAGCTTCCCTAATTGGCTCTCTTTCTTCTAGTGATTCCATATTAACTCTCCATTCTTCCATCTAATTCCTTGCATCTTTTCTCAAGCTAAAATTTCATTTTAGGGTGATTTTTGTTCCAACATGGATAAGGATATTATTGAGATGGATAAAGAGAGGCTGACGGCAAAAATGGCATTCAATGACTCCTCCTTCCGTCATCAAAATCCGGCAAAGATTGCCGGATTTCTTGCAATCCATAAAGCTTAAGTACGTGAAGTTAGGCTATGGTTATTCATGTAACCCCTCCGCCATTCTCATGGTCGTTTTGATCCTACCACTTTTCTTTGCCACTCTGGTTCAGTTCATTGATCTAAACTTGGACCGGGTTTTCGAGTTATGGACCAATCAAGCCCTTCGACTTGAGAGCGTTGATGCTGCTACAAGACTAGCTGGCTCATTGGTCTTATTCTTCCTCTTTGCTCTCTACTTAGCGAAACGGTCCAGGCCGGTTTACCTCGTTGATTTCGCTTGTTACAAACCCGAAGATGAACGTAAAATGTCGGTCGATTCGTTCCTCAAGATGACTGAAGATACCGGGGCTTTCACGAAGGACACGCTTCAATTAAGTTATCGATAAATTTTTTTAAATTTTTATTTTTTAGCTTAAAGATTAAGTTATCGAACTTTCAAAAAAAATTCAATTATACCCTTGAATTCGGCAAAAAAAATTAATTATACCCTTGAATTCGGTTAAAATAATCAATTCAACCCGTTTACTACGTCATCATTACACTTGTACTGCCACATAATTATCGTTGACTGCCACATCAGCACCGCTAACTGTCACGTCAGCAGTATAACGATCAACGTCAATCAAATGGTCAATTTAATGCAATTTGCGAATTAAAAGACCTAATTGAGTGCGTTTTTTGGTGAGGAGCTGAATTAATTTTTTGAGTCAAACTCATAGACGAAAATATCCCTTTAGCCTTTTTATTATATTCATAACCTAACATACGTATCGAACACTTTTATTTATCATGGCTCATGCTATTCTTTTCTTTTTCCACCTTAAGACTAATGAGCGAGACTTTTCCAATGTCTCGGCTGGGTTTTGCTCATCGCCAAGACGCCAAGATCATATTTTGTACACTTTTTCTACATAAAAATAGATGGTGCGAAGAACTCAATTTGGCCCTCTTAAGTAAGTAGGGACTGGGGAGGATTCACATGAGACGTACCAATTTGAATCAAGTTATTAGTGTAGACTGGGAAACAGCCCCTCCCTTTAAATATGAAAAAGTAGATTATTACTTTATTGTTTATAATCCTGGAAGCCGTAAGTTTAAATATGTTTTAATTCAATGATTTAAGTAAATTATGTGTAGTTTAAATATCATACAGAAAATAATTTTATGTAAACATAAAAGTAATTTCCACAAAGCCGGATTCTTTCTGCTTCACTCTTACTTTCGTGTATTTTTTTTTTTTACCATTTTAGCATGATAATCAAGGATGAGTACAATACTTTATATTAAGAATGTGAAATTATAAAATTTTACGTGTAAAATTATATTAAGGTTATGTTCTGCGTTGCCTCTCTATCCAGGTTTTGGAAAAGTTTCACTGAAGTTCTGTTTTTTCATCTTTTCACCCTACTTTTGCATGGAAATCAGTCTCCAAACGCTGCTTCTGGATAAGCTGAAATTTCTAGTTTCTTTCCAAATCAACTTCTTCATCAAACTTGTTTTTCAACGGTAATCTCGAACGGAGCCTAACAAAAAAATATAAAAGAAATATTTAAATTATATGAGAATTTTAAAATTTTAAAATTTTGATTATCCCTAAAATAATGCTCCATTTATCCCAGTAAAGTTGTCACATTTGTGTTTTAAAATTGTCTCAGTCAAAATATCACTTCAAAAACTCAACAATTTTTATAAGACACATTTATTTTTCTATCTTTTTTTTTAGTTTTCCAACAAAAATAAAAATTAACTTTTAAAAGGCAAACTTGTTATTCAAATTATTTTACACCACACATTTTATATAAACTTTTTTCTTTTAAAATTTATTAAAGATTAACATGTGATACAAATAGTGGCACGAAAGGAGTAATTGTCAACTTGAGAAGTTGAAAGCCAAAAAAAGATAAATTAAGTCATAGGCATTGAGCGTTGCTTTTAGAGGGGAACAATTGTCTAAAAATGGGAAGACATGTCAGTGGATAATGTTTAGATGAAGTTAGGTTGGGTTTTGATTGATGGACAATCCACACAACACTAATAATGTACACTTCTCCCTCTCTTTTCTTTCAAATGCTCAATTATGCAGCGTAGCAATTAGCAAAGCTGTAGGGTATACTCTATGCCTTTTGAGTCGAATAATAAAAAGTTTAGTTTTGAATCCAAATCTTATATATATATATATATATAAAACGAATGTTGGGAGATTTTTAACTTCCATTTCGAGGTCCGACGTGCTCGACTACGGATATTATCGGATCCATGTTACAACCGGACACCAAGATATATTTGTCTATAAAGAGAGAAAGAGAAAAGGAAGCATATAAAAGGAATGGGAAAGAAAAAGACCCAGAAATGGTAGAAACGGAACATGCAATGGTAAAGAATGGAAGGTTGAATACAGCGAAGCAGCATATGTTAAGCTTGCCAAACAATGCGATAGTTTATTATCGGAGTTTGCATAAACTACACACACATATATAGCCTAGTTTTTTTTTTTCTTGTAAACACTGTTGGATTTAATTTGCCGTCATTTATATAGAAGAAACTTTTTCCAGGCTTTTTAATGAATTGGAAGGATCACAAGTCAGAATTCAGAAGCATTATATGATTCAAGCTGCATGCTTGAATCTGAAACAAGTAAAGGTATACCTCCAACCATTGAACACGGCCCCTTGGATTCCAATGTCTAAACACATGCAACTGTTCAAATACCCCAAAGATGAAAGCCAGAAGAGATGATTATCTGTTTCAGATGAGAAAGATATCAATACCATCTTTGAAAAGTATCAATCATGAATGATGAACAACAAAACAATATATATTATACAAGTTAATGGGTGAGCTATCCGAGCTCACCCGTTTACTTGACCAATAAGATCGAATTTGGGTTCAAAGATACAAAATCAATCTTTTGAACCACTTTACAAATATGAACAAGGCGTCATCGGATGCTCTTTGCATCCGAGACAGAATCATCTAAGAATTAGTGTCTAACGTAGAATCTTAAGCCAATATTTAGTTTCCACCTTGTGCACATACATACATGAATCATGAATGAATATTGATTTCTTCTCCTAGACTCTCCTACCATCCTAGACCAAACATGTATACAATGAATCGAATGAATAACAGTTAGTGGAGCGAGCTTTACATCTAAAACGCCCGTTCCATGAATCAACAATCCCCTACTGAAATTCATGAGTTTCATTTCTTGTTATGCTAGGTGATCAGGCATGAAGCATCCTTCACTTGAATCAATAACTTTGTTGTATTCTTTGTTATTCAATTCTTTCTGTTAGCTCTACCTTTGTTTCCCTTTCGAAAGATATTGATTGTCTATTGTAAGTCACCATATCCCTGAATACAGATTAACTTGAGGGTTTCTTTTCAGTAGGTGTCCCAGAAGGTTGTGAAGGACCTGTATCCGTTTCGACGCCCCCAGTTGTTGCTATAGTTGCTGGGGTTACTGGTTCTGTTGTTGGTGGTGATGTTTTCGCTGTCTCCGATGATGACATTGGTGGTGTTGTAGATGTTGCAGACACTGTAGTTGTTGTTGTTGCAGTTGCCGTCTCTGTAGTTGTTGCTGCAAATTTTGTTTGAAGATTAACAGTTGATGTTGCATTAAAGTTCTCTTGCAATAAGTATTACAAACCAAGAGATAAACTGATTCAAAACTATTGCAAACATACTCCGAATCTATCAAGAAATTCCGTAGAATAATCACCCGTGGTGGTCGCTGCCATAGGCAATGAAGACGGAAGCAATAGGATCCCGGTCGAGCTATACTGATGGGGAGGCAAATAAGGATTCTGCAACATTTGGGGATATTGAACACCAACACCATGAGCTTGGCTATTTTGTCCATATTGAGCATAAAATGGATACAAATTATGAAACATTCCCGATGTCATGGATGCTCCAGCAGCGTAGTAAGGTGAAAACTGTTGACCCCCATACAAATTATAATAGTTCTGCAAAAAGCACCATGAAAATTTAGCTAACCAAAGCAATGCCAAGGAAGTTGAGTACATTATTTCTTATGCTCAATCTCTGTTTGTAAACACTAACCAAAGGATAAATACCGTCTTGTGAATATCCCGTGTACCTGAAAGTAAACAATTAGAGAATGAAGATGGTGGAAGAAAACAAATGAAACAAAGAAGAGTACTAAAATACATGTTAATGGTTCGTGCAACCAAGGTTAGTGATTCGAATCGAATTTCAATTCTACAATAATTAAACTCACCCATAAGTAGAGTAAGGAATTGAATATTGACCATTTGGTTGTTGGATTAATGTGGATGAGGAACCATGATAAACAGGCGATGCCATCAATCCAGGTGGTGGTCTAAACTGTCCACCTCCTGCATTTGTTTTAGATCCACAATTCATTTTACCAGATCACATTGAGCCACACAAACCAACATGAAATGTTTTCCCAATATAGTAAAAAACACATCTTGAGAATGAACAAAGGAGGAAAAAGAAAGGGATTTTGAATGTTTGAAATATCATCATCAAACAATAACTTCTTTTCATCACTCAAATATTGAACTTCGAAGTGAATATTAGCCAGGACCATTTCAACAAAAGCCAATACTAATAGAATAAAAGAGGAGAAGAAGACAAAGAGAGAAAGAAACCATGTTGAGGAGTTGGTGGACGAGTCTTCTGTGCACCCAATGAAGCAAGATTGCAATTTGTCCTCCTTCCATCAATGGTAGGAGAAGGGTTTTGACATGCTCTAATGGCTGCATCTGGATCCTTAAATGTAACCTGGAAACCAAAAGTAACAAAAAGATGAATCATTTTTCTATTGTTTTTATGGTCACATGGAATGGGATAATACATATATTGACAAAAGGGATCAATAAGCTTACAAAGCCATAACCCTTGGATCTCCCGGTATTCTTGTCTGTGATAACAACAGCCTCGACAATCTCTCCAAATTGCTCAAAATAACGCTTCATGGTATCTCTTTGCGTTTCCCAAGCCAATCCACCAACAAAGATTTTCGTAAAAGTCGTGTCATTGTACTGCCCTGCTCCTGGATTGTTGTTACCACCCACCATTTGGAATTGCCTTTGTTGAGACATGTGAAAAACCAGAGCAATCTCCCGAATGAAACAGAGGAAAATTAAAAGAAAAAAGCTTTAGAATCTCAAACAAAACCACCCCAGAAGCCAAATATAGAGTGGTTAAAAAAGGAAGTTCGGATATTGGGGTGTCGTTTTTTTTTTGGATGGATCACATCAAATGATCAACCAAACCAAAAAGTTCTTATTTTTTTCTCCCCCGTTGGCCTTCCTCAAGCGCCCGTGCAACCGTGTATCATGTTTTTTGTTTTCTCGGTGATGGTGTTGTTGGTTTTTCTAATGTTATATAACTACCACTTTATTCACACCCATTATAATTTTATTTGTTTGGTTAAATTGGCCTCCAAAAACGTAGGAGCCCAATTTACAGTTTTTCATTTCTTTTTCTTAGAACCCTTCTTCCTCAAAACCGAAGAGAAACCCTAGCAAAACTTGCTTTGAGAGCAGCGCTTCAAGATTTCATCTTTCAGGTAAAGTCTCTGCCTTTTTCTCTCTTTCCTTGTTTGCTTCTTCGGAAATTTGGTTCCTTTCATTACTTGGCTTGGTGTTGTTGTAAATCCTTATGTTGGTTGGGTTTTAATTTGCTTTATGTATTTAATTTGGTGTTAATAGCATAAACGATGTCTTCGGTTAGTGAAGCTGCTTGCTCTTATGCTGCTTTGATTCTCCACGATGATGGCATCCCCATCACCGTATCCTTTTATGCAAATAATTTAGGGTTCTATGGTTTATGCTTTGGAATTTGTTGTTGGTTTATATCATAGTTTTTATTGGAAAAAAAACAGGAGCTTGATTATTGTTGTTGAGGATTCTCCATTTGTATGGAAATTGGAAAGAAAGATCCTTTTTTCTGTTTCTTTAACTGTTATTGATAGGCTGAGAAGATTGCCACACTAGTTAAAGCCGCAAATGTCACTGTTGAGTCTTATTGGCCGAGCTTGTTTGCTAAGCTCTTTGAGAAGTGCGACATTGAGAATCTCATAACCAATGTTGGAGGTGGTGGTGCTCCGGTTGCCGCTGCTGCACCAGTTGCAGCTACTGGCGGAGGTGGTACCGCTCTTCCTCCTGCTGCTGCTGAGGAAAAGAAGAAGGTAGGATTAGAAATTACAAATATTTAAAGTTGTCTGATTTCCTTGCACCATTTGGTCTGACATGTGATTCTTTGATCATTTGCAGGAGGAGCCAGAGGAAGAGAGCGACGACGACATGGGATTTGGTTTGTTTGATTAGGAATGCTTTCCAGTTATGGTTTGGTCGAGTATGGTTTACAGGATTAAGCATGACAGTGGTTACTCTTTTTGAAAGGTCGATTATGGTTTAGATCATTAAGCATGGCTGTAGTTACTCGTTTTGAGTTTTATTAGTATTGGCATTTGTGGATTATTTAGAAGTGTCCATTCGAATGAAGCAACACTGCGTAGTGCTATCCTTTTGAATTGTATGTCTGAATTTTCCAATTTATACAAGTATTTTAGACCCTCCTTTCCCACTTGTCATTCGAGTGAGTTGACATGCTTTACCTCTTGCATTACATGATTTGATCTTGAAAGTTGTTTTCGATCGGTAGTTTGTTATATGCTATTGTTGACATTACATGATTTGATCGAATATGTTAGTTTGTTCATGCTAACAGATTGTTGATTTAATCTGATTCTTCCTGGTTGATTCAGTTTATCCCTAGTAGCAGAAACGCACATCAATGTTTTGATTCGTCTCGAATATAAAGATCGTTGTAATTGCTAATTACTATGAAAATATTAGACATTTTTGTATGTGAAATAATAGAGAGGCCATTGCAGTGAGATTATTTATAGTTAAATTAAGCAATAACTGTGTTTACTGGTCATGGATTATATCTTCACTTGCGCCTCTTATTTCTTGCGTACAACTAAATATAATGACTGATTCTGACTGAATGAATAAGCAAGAAAAAACATGTTCAAACGGTTCTACACTGAGCAATGGATCCCAACAGCAGTCAAAAACCGGTCCATACTAAAACAAAGAAACCAACAAGAATCACAAACTTAATAATAATAATAATAATAGGGTTAGGGATGGTAAAATTACCCAACAGCTGCTCTGGCATGTGGACGCTGGCGTGTCGGTTTTGATGGCGTGTCCTTTTGATGCCGTAATAGTACGAATAAATTTTTTTTAGAATTATTTATTTATTCCAAAATTATATGTATTTTTAAAAATTCACGTCAATTGTATTGTCTCGTCATCGTCTTATTGTAGGACGTTAATACATTAAAGAAAATAACATATGAACATGCTAACTTAGATATTAATTATTTAATGATGGAGTGTCTAAAGGGCGAGATTAATGCAATTCAGGAGTTTATAGATTAAATTGATGAAATTGAAAAGGTTGTACAACATTATTGTTTTGGAAGATCGCATGAGATAAATTGATGCAATTAAAAAATGAACAATATTAATGATTTGAGATTATTAGGCAAAATTACCCTGAAGCCAAAAATAAAAGTCAAATGCTAAAAACTAATAATAAAAGTTTAAGGACTAAACTAATAATATTGGGGGACCAAAAGTTCATTTTTCCTTTTTTGGCCTCACTAATATTATTTTATGTTATAAATTTATTAATTTAAAAAATGTCCATCATATATATTAGACAACAATATGATTAATAATGATAGAAAAAATTTATAGAAAGTTAAAGTGATATGAATGAGAGTCACTATGAGAGCTTAATTATATCGCACCAGATACCATTTACTCAAACATATATTTTGTCTGGACCCAATACAAAACATAGACTCCCTTCAATATTATCCACATTAATGTTTTAACCTACAAAATCATTTTATCAATACGTGCAATTTGTCATAGATTTATTAATTTAAGTGTGGTATTATTTAGGGATGGACCGAGGGGGCTGGAGGAGGCTGTCGTCCTCTGAAAATTTAAAATTTGTATCGGATATAAAAAATTTCTATGTATTTTTCACTTAAAATTTATTTTCAGCGCCTCCGCCATAAAATTTTATAAGTTCATTCTTCCTAAAATTTATAAGTTCACTCCTATAACATAAAATATTGTGTCCATCCCTGATATTATTCACTAAAAATAAAACATAAATATAGTGAAAACAGCTAAGTATGTTTAAATAATTGATCTTAATTATTATAATTTATAATTTCAAAATAAAAAAATTATGAATAATTTAAATATTGTATAAAATATTATCGATATATAATATTTATTACGTATTAATTAATCTTTTCTAGGGTGACTTTGCTTTTATATCTTATAAAAATAATTTTCTACACTGAAGCAAGATTCCTTGATCTAACGTTTTAATTTTATTTTATCTTTCAAATAGTGAAATCACTTAATTCATAACATTAATCGATTGCATACTTTATATGACATAAATTAATAAAACGTGTTTGTCCTAAAAATAAAATAAAACATGTTTATATTTAAATTTGATATATTCAATAATTTATGTTATATTTATACAATTATTATTATAAAGTCAATAATTTTTAGAGCAGATGGTTAAAGCTCTCAATTGATATCCTTCTCTTCTCCTAGGTAATGCTATTAAGTATCCAACAAAGTAAATTTTAAGAAGGCTTAAATGAAAAATAGATGCCAAAAGTATACATTTTTTTAATTTAGGTGCCCAAAGTATTTTTTGTAAAAATAGGTGCTCAAAGTTTCAACCGTTATAATTTTAGGTGCTTAAAGTTTCAACAGTTACAATTTTAAGTTCGTGACTGTTAAAGAGTGTTAAAAAATTATTAACCAATCAATGCTTGACACGTTGCATATTTTTTTGAACTTTCAAAGTTTCATTTGATCTACCAATTAAAAGTATAAATTTAGTTTCCACTGTTTTAATTTCCATTTTTTTGGGTGCAGTAGTAGCGGCTGTTTCTGATGGTTTAATGGCATGGGAGACTATAAAGGATCGGCTGCATAGCATTGATCTTATACTGACTGAAGTAGAGTTGCCTTTAATATCTGGATTCGCGCTTCTTACTCTGATCACGGAACATGATGTTTGCAAAAATATTCCTGTTATAAGTACGTATTTTCTTCTCCAATTTTCTTTTAAGTTTTAACAATGATCTTTGATTTGAAGTGAGGCTGAGATGTAAATTTTTTTGGGGGGTGATTAAAACAGTGATGTCGTCCCATGATTCAATTAACACGGTCTTGAAGTGCATGATAAAAGGTGCAGCCGACTTTCTTATCAAGCCTGTTCGGAGGAATGAGTTGAGGAAACTCTGGCACCATGTTTGGAGAAAACATATGGTATGCTCTATGTTTAACCTTCTGTTCTGTTTTTGCTTGTTTGAAAATTGAAGTTGAAGCGTTTACCTTTGGTTGATCTTTTTGTTTTTCTTCTTATTTGCTTTGCCTTTTTGTCAGCTAGCTGGTGAACATGTTCCTCGTAGTCTACCTGCTACAGAACATAAATTTGAAGCCACAGCTGAAAATGATGCTCGGAGCAACCAATGGAGCAATTATGGACCATCTATGCAGAAATATAACGAAGCAAGTGATACCCAAGTGAGCATTTTCTTATCTTTCGAGATAGGTTTAATTACGGCTTTTGTTGCATATGCTTATATCACACTTTCTGTGCTATCACAGATGTAGTGTTCTTCAATGTTCCATTACCTATATACATGTATATCTTGATAGGTGTTTTGCATTATAACATGCTAGTATCACTGAGATTTGTTCGCTTTTATATTGGGCCCGTATTATTGCAATCTATGTACCGTCTTAGGTCCATGCTGCAATGCATTTGTGAGGAAAATTGCTTTTCCAGATTAGGTTGGCTTCATGAGTTTCACGTAGAGACTTCATGTTTTGCACCCTCTTGTGCAGAGCTCTTGTATAACGCCTTGGAAGCTGAGAGTACCTACATAAAAAAATGTGCAGTGTTTTTCACAGCCGAAGTGTATGAATGACAACCTTATCGATTTTGGTAGAGAGCAGCAAGGAAATGTTGTCAAACTGTGTCAAGAGTCGCTTCAAAATGAGGGTCAAGTTGAAGGTCTATTTCTCTTTCTCTTAAAGTTTTCAGAATTTCCTTTTGGATTTCAGCTAAAAGAAAGAAAATTATGACAAGCCATTTGTTTCAGAAAATTCAAATAGATTAGTAAAGGAGGTTGCTTGTTGCGGTGAAGCTTGTGAACCAATTGCATTGAAATTGGAAGAAAACTCTGCTTTTGTTAAAGGGTCGACTCAGAATGATGCTGCTGGACTTCAAAGTAATAGAGAAAATGCCGACGTTATGATTAGAGTTGGCTGCAATGATGAACTAGATGAACCTTCCACTGGGGCTATTGACTTAATTGGTTCATTTAATAATCAGACAAGGGGCGCCTTTGCACTTTCTCGTTTAAGTGATAGTGTGGATGAGGTCGAATTTTCTCCACAGTTGGAGCTTTGTTTGAGAAGATCTTGTTTTAGTAAGGTAAAGAACGAAGTTACCACTGAAAGGCATATGCTAAATCATTTTGATGCTTCAGCTTTTTCATGGTAAACTTTTGTTTACTTTCTTTTATTTAGTGTATAATGGAGCCTGAGATCTATATATGCTACAAATTATCTCTTTACACGATTCGTTGAAATTGAAAGAATGCCATGTAATCTCTATTTCTGGAAATGTTATAGCGCTTGGGGTTTTCTGATGATTAGCAATTTCTTTCTGTAGGTATAAAAATAGCAAGTCATTACAGTCTATTTTCCCTACACTTGCTGGCAATCAAACTGCAATGGAAGAGGGTGACAGTAAACTTGGACAACACCTGGAATGTAACAACGATACTTTCCAACCTCATGTTGTTACACGGAGAGATAGCAGGGAGAATCTGCCAATTCCAGTAGCGGGTCAATCTAAACTAAAATTTCCAAGCACCCAACTCGGACTTATTCCAGTTCCAGGGGTGAGGGTGCATGATATGTATGTGGCATGTAAAAATATTATCCCACAGGTTGATTATGGGAAAACAGGTTTATCTCCTGTGTGGAGACCAAAACCAGCTGGACAGCGAGAGTGTTTTCCCTTTCCTTTGACCACCTCAATGCACTCTAATTTTGAATCTAATGATTCAGAGCAAGGCTACCACCAGAAGAATGATGAAGCTGCCAATTGTTCTATTGACCAAACTGTTCAAGAGCAGAACAAGCAGGAGCTTGTTGCGGAACTAAGATATAATTCACCAATAGTTGATCAGAGTGCTTGCAGCAATTTATGTAATGGTACTGGACATAATGAAAATAGCACTACACTTGGAGGTGTTTCAAGTAGGAGTGATGCAAGTGCTAGTGCTTCGTTTTCTGCAGCAGTTGATAAGGGCACAAATACAGAGCTTCAATGATAGCAATTTCTTCAGTCATGATGGACTGAAAGGGATGGATACTCGCTCCGGCCAGCGAGAAGCTGCGTTGACAAAGTTCCGACTTAAGCGGAAAGATCAATGCTTTGAGAAAAAGGTATATTATAACTACTACTGTTATAATTGTATTTTGTTGAGTATAGACGGAAATTTTTCTTAAGGGACCTATTGTTGAATATAGACAACAATGTACTTTTCTCACCTAAATTGTGGTGGTGAGACTTCACCACAGCCACTCCATCTGCCCAATCTTATCAAATCGATGCCATCTAGACCATCATTTATGTGATGGTCATGTCTTGTTATTCCAATAGGTCCTTTCTCAAGTAGATGTCTGTTTAGCTACTAGTACTTTTACCAGATTCAGAAGCTAATGTTTAATTTGCATCAAATTCCAATAGAAACTTTTTATGTAAACCTCCAAGGAAGGGGTAACAATAACATCCTACCTACATTTAGAAAAAGCTGATTCATAGAGGCATCTACATTTCTTTAATAAGTACCTTCTTTGCACAGGTTCGATATCAAAACAGGAAAAGACTAGCAGAACAGAGTCCCCGAGTGAAAGGACGGTTTGTTCGTCAAGTGCAAAATGACACCCCAAAAGCTGATGCTGGTAGCCATTAAAGATGCCGATACAAGCATGTCTTCCCCATTGCCAAGGAAATTAATTCTTTCCGGAAACATGAAACTATATAACTTTTTGAATCCAACCGAAAGAGGTAGTATTGTATTCATATAGTGATGTAGTCCTGGCTTTCGTTTTCTGTCACGGATTATTTGTTATTGTATATGCACATTAGACAACTGACTGATTACAGTTAGGCAGGCCAGTTGTATAATGTAATTTGCTTGATTGGGTTAGATAACGGATTGGTCAAGTTTTTTTACTCTGTAAAAATTGGTATTATACCGCATGGCTCTTCTTTTAGACTGCATATATGCTTTTATTCTGCCTATTTTTGTATCGATTGTAGATACAAGGTTAACAAGGCGGTAGCTTAAGCTTGTACGAGGGACATGTCCCAGGACCCTGTTCAACCCGCCCATTAGCACGCTGACCACGAAGGTGATTACGTTGGCATTCGTAATTCGAAACATGCGGACTACGAATACATGGCTCGCAAAGATTGGTCAGAGGCCTCTGCTCGATAAGCCAAAGAGTATAGTTTGTACAAGGTGCTTATCTTCATGTAGTAGGCGATCCCGTTCAAAGTATTGGGATTTTGATTGGAGGAGCAATCAATCAGTCCAGAACTCTAACATGGTCTTTATATATATATATATATATAGGTGGATTATAGCTGCTGCTATTTTATCTTGATTAGCACATTATTTTCAGCTCACTAGTCCATGTCCAATATCTAATCAGTGATACATATCATGTAAAGTTTCGTTAATGGAATCATCTCTTTCCGTCCATGTTCGTATTTTTAACCATTTTAGATTCAATGCATTCTCTTGTTAAGGAAAAAGTTCTCATCATGGTGTGAAGGAAATTTAGCCATCTTTACCAACACAGTTGCATATCAACTGTCTCCAATAATTGGGGTCTACCACCAATTATTCTTAACTTTCTTTTTCGATTCACAGGGTATATATCATATGAAATGGGGGTTGAGCACCTGGTCCGTGAATACACCTATTCAGTTACTATGAACAGATCTACATGTGATGTTTGCAGGTGGGGTCACTGCCACTGTCTCCCTCGGTTCCCATGGATACAAGCTTAATGAATGGAAGAAAGCAGTTCAAATGAAGATGGAATTCAACTTGGAAGAATGGGATAAGGTTGCTTGCAATCCTAGGGCTTGGTTTAACCATGAGAAGATATAGATGAGATTAATGCCAGCCCGGTAAGCAGAGGTAAACGTTTACTGCTATCATTTTTCAATGGACTTATCACTGTCCCTATGTGTGGGCATAATCCATGAACTAGTGGACAATACCAAAAAGAATGCCTTTCAGGTTGTGTGGCTAAAGACATGCGGAGCAGCAGTTTACCGAAACCGCGGTTCGAACGGATAAGATCCCTTTGAAGACATCATCGAATGAATTTGTTGTTTCTCAAATTTTCTCAGGCTCTGGTCTTATTACATTAGGCTCGTCTTGTTGTTAGTGTGTGAGTGTGTGGAGCAGTGAATATGAACACATTAATCACATACATGCATCTTACTATGTAGAAACGAGGGAGTTCGCCACAAGCATAGATCATCATTCAGGTTTCAGAATCAGATTTTTATATAATTTCTGATTGAAATGGGAAATAAAATCGCCTTATAAAGACACGGTTGATGCTTATAAAACAAATGACAGCTTATGTACTCTGATAGCAACCTGAAAAAACATCACCACTTGGCCTGGCAGTCAAGATTGTTGTCCATGTTGGCTTTGGACCGAAAATTTAATGGTTGTCTCATGAAAGACATCTTACACGTTTAAGTTTAAAAGTGGCTATTTTTAAAAAGTTACTAATGGAGTGTTTTTACTATGACAAGACTGATGAACAAACTTGTAAAAAAAAAAACTTATGTGAGCCCCCTGAAATCATTAACACTTTCTGGTACATTTGAACCCTAACCATACTCCAAGAAGGGATCTGGGTTTGGTTCATGAAGAAAAAGACAGATCTAAAATTCAATTTCCTTCTGCTCCTCACTTGAAGACAAAACTGTGTGTCCTTGGAGACAATTATTAGAATAAGCTCATATCTTGTGTGGCTGAGGAGGGTATTAGGTCCCTTTCCAAGCCAGTTTTTTCAACTTTTGACAATCTGAAAAATGTCAAAACCACACACGCAAAGACATGATTTCCGAGGGGTGCTGGAGGGGTAGTGACACCCCTAAAAATTTTAAATTCTCTTATAATTTAGATATTTCATTTATATTTTTCGTTGACAATCTAATTTCGCATCTCTTAAAATTTTATAATTTCACAAATATAGTTTCTTAATAGTTCGCACTCCTTACACAAAATCTTGAGCCTGACTGTGCCGTGGACCCTCTCCTTGAATGAAAAATGATGAGCTTGTAAGATTGCTTAGCCTTATCAACCTGATGTTGAATCTCTAGTGAGTACTATCTACTGAATTTGATGATAAATCAAATCAACTATTGAAGCGTTTAAGGACTGGATTAATTAAATAAATAAACATCTTGCCTTGTTCCTGATAACCAAAACCCAGAAGGATTATGGAACAAATTTGAAGGGTCACTGTTACCACCCTGGAGACAAAGGAAGTCTTAGTCGTACGATTGGACCCCCATGTGCAACGGGAAATGAATGTTTTGTGCCATACATGCTTAGTAGAGTAACAGTAAAAGTTTGGATTTTTGTTTTTTAAAAAATAAAAGAAAGAAAAAGGTTAATTTCACTCCACATCCTTAAATTATTGTTCAAATTCTAAATTAGATTTTAAATTTCAAAATATTATACTCGACTACTCCTCAAATTAGCAACATGGTCTTTCTATCAACCTAATAATCAATTTAAGTATTAAATGTAAGTTCATATCTAATGTGAAGTATATTGAAAATATGTGTACCTACCACGTAGACAGCTTAGATCCAAAGGTGAAACAAGAATTTTTTTTTAGAGGGGCAGAATTGAATTTTAAATTTTTGGATGCCCAAGTACAATATTTCACTTGTACTAATTTATAATTTCAAAATTTTCAATGGTATTAAAGGAAAAATCTTATTTTAGGGAACTTTAGATTTGATGTGTAGAGGTGTTCGTGCCGAGTTTATACATGTGATTAATATATTTTATGTATATTCGGCTTATATTTTGTTTTTTTGTGTTTAGAGGGCCAAACTAACTTATCTACCTAAAAAATTTCAAAAACAACCCCAACATTTAAAAAATTAATCTCTAAATTTTAGTTTGCCCACCATTTTAACCTCAAATTTTAGTTTGCCAAAAATTAAAATTTTCAACATTTACTAAATTTTAATTTGCCCACGTCAACAAGAAAACGGAGCTTTAGACTAAAATATAGGCACCAAATTTTGGCAAAGCCCGCTCATATTTATAAATAACCAACTCCAGCTCATTTTTTAACCCACATTTTTTTATTTTTAAAAATAATTATTCTATTTCTGATTTAATGGTTTTATATATTTGTTATTTTATTAAAGTTACTTTTACTTTTTTTTTTGAATATAGGTTACTTTTATTTTTTATATATGAAAAACTTAATATATTTTTCTAGGATGAGTTTAGAATGGACGACGCACACCATTAAATATCACTAACGCAATACACTGTTAAACACTATTAATTATTAAAAATCTCAATGGCTCAACATGAAATTAATCATATTTCAAAATAAAATTAAAATAAATTATTCCATAAATCATTCTCACAATCTCATCCATGATCTTACCCAACTAAATAAACTCACATATCTTTATTTTTCACATAATATTTTCTTATAAGTTAAAATTTATAAATTATCATCTTCTTTCTCGTACTTCTAATATGTTAATAAATGAAATCGTTAAAAAAAACCCAAAAACTTAACCCACGAATCAAAAGAGACAAAAATAAAATTATTATTAATGAAATCAATGTATTCCTATCTCAACCTAATATTCGATGAAATTACTGCATTCATCCTATCATTTTCAACTACGTTTTCCATTTATGAGAAAACAAAAGAGATGGCAATGGTGATAAGTGAAAATCGCAATGGTCCCGGAGAAGAACAATACATCTATGTTTGGCGGTGATCTAACGATATCAAATGCAGACTGGAGTTTGGAATATCAAATGTAGAGAAGAACAATACATTTATGTCCGCAATGGTACTCCTACGGAAATTTGATCCAAATCCAGACCAACAGTAGCAGCCACATCACGGTGGTGACTAGAGAAACAATGCCAATTTATGGTTTGATTAGTTTTTTAAGCCTCGACTCGGGATGAATACAGTGATTTCATCAAAGATTAAGTTGGGATAAAAATAAAATGATTTTATTAATAATAATTTTATTTTTATCTTTTTTGATTCTTGAGTTGATTTTTTGGGTTTTTTTTTTATTTTAACGATTCCATTCATAAGCATATTAGAAGTATGAGGAAGAAGATGATGATTTGTAAATTTTAATTTATAAGAAAATATTATGTAGAAAATAAAGATGATGTGAGTTTATTTAATTGGGTAAAACCATGGATGAGATTGTGAGAATAGTTCATGGAATAATTTATTCTAATTTTATTTTAAAATATAATTAATTGCATGTGAAGCCTTAAAGATTTTTAATAATTATTTAAAAATTATTAAAAAATTAATAGTGTTCAGCAGTATATTGCATTAATAGTGTTCAAAGGTGTGTGTCGCACATTCTAAATTTTTTTATTTTTATATTATTATAAATTTAATTTTCACATTCTATAAATCATATAATATATTAATATAAAGATTAACATTTTGTACACTAATACTGGAGTTAAATAACTCCAAAAACAATAATAAATGATTGCCACGCGCCCTTATATAATATTTGAAATATTAAAAAAACAATCAAAACAATCATGACAATCATATAATTTTAATTATATTAGCAATGAGTAGATTAATAACCTTAAAACAAAATAATAAATATATTATAAACATATAAAATAGATAAGCCATACGAGTGTCAGAGTTAATGTCTGTATTTTAAATATCTAGTTTCTTTTTGTCCAAACCATTTTCGGGCTTTTCTTTGCCTAAACAATCTAAAATTTTTGGTGGATTGTTCGACCCTTAAACAGGTTTACTAACATTTTAAAAGAATATACAACATCATTAAATTTAAAAAAATATTTGTGAATAAATACTATTTTATAATTATTTTTAAATTATTTAAAAAAAAGACTGCTTACTTTGTTATATGTCAATTATAAATACATATATTTTACTTTGATTTAAACCAGAGTTGACATTTAATATCTAAATTAATGATTTGGTTTAAATAAATGATTTAACTGATAATATGTATAGTTAAAGAATTAATTAAAATTTAAAATTTTGATACCAATATATAATATTAATTATGAACAAGCACATTTAGTAAGTTGGCCGAACTATTTATTTATGTTCATTTATATTTCTTTAGGTAATAAATTTTAGATCCACTAAAAGCACCTTTTACTTTTCATAAAGTCTCCCATTCTCCTATCCTCTAAGTTGGATCAGAATTAGAGTTAAGATTTATAAAAAAAATACTACTAATTATAATTCATGAACATTTGATGTAAATATTTTTTATAGAACATTTGTGCAATTAACCCAAAGGAAAATGAGAATGGAAACGGCAGAGATACTCTAAGGAAATGAGGCATCATCAGACGGGTTACAACTTACAATCCATAGGATTACTTTCCAGTTTCCAAAGCCTTTTTTCCTTTGGTGTAGTACGTTCGAAAAAGGGTGGTCCCCACAACTGTCTGTCCCCGCTGCCGGACAAAACTGCCACCGCCAATAATGCTCGGGACCTCACGAACCAGACAATCCCCCCTCCCCTCTCTCTGCTAAGTCTCACCAACTCCGCCACTCCCAAAATACATCACTCTATCTCTATACCTCTTCTTTGTTTTAAGGCTCCCTTTCACCAGCTTCGAGCTGCATTCCCATTCCCTGCTCACTTCAAAGCATTTAATGCCGATTCCATTTCCGAGTGTATTGCCAACACCAGAAACCTAAGGAAACTTACGTTTATTGCTCTATGCCTATGGAGAGTCTCCAAGAACCAATTACTCCTTGTGTATGTGTGTGTTACTTTGCTTACTTTAGTACTGCATTTACTCCTTTGAAAAATGCTTGCATTCAATGCGCTGCTGCTTGTTTCAACATTCTATTCTCATTCCCTCTTATAGCTTGGAAATTTCATTCACTGCAGTTCTTCGGAGATCAATTGGACGTGGGATGTTTAGAACAAGGCTTTGTTAACTCGGAGCTGTTGAGTTTCGGGGAAGAGGAAGAAGAAGAAACACACTCTACGATACTAAGCTTGGAAAATAAAATGCCTTTTCTTCAGATGCTACAAAGCGTGGAATCCCCACAACCCTTCGCATTCAAAACCCCCAACTTTCAGACACTTTTGAGACTGCAACACTTGAACCACAACAACGACCCTTTCATGGAAACACAAATCCAAGCCATGGAGCTTGAAAGCTGTGTCACCCGTGAAGCACTCGACTTGCATTCACCGGTCAAATCCGAGACCAACAACGACCTTAGAAAGAACCCAGAATTTTCAGCTTCATGCTTTGAAGTTGCAGACAATTGCAGTAAAAACGTTAGCAAATCCCCTCTCGTTGCAAGGGAACGAAGGAAGCGGAAGAGAACAAAGCCGGCTAAGAACAAAGAAGAAGTTGAGAGCCAACGGATGAACCACATTGCCGTCGAACGCAACCGGAGACGTCAAATGAACGATTATCTAAATTCCCTCCGCTCTCTCATGCCCCCATTTTATATCCAAAGAGTATATCAATCGAATCCCAGCAATATTTTTAATCCCGAATTTGCTTGTTTAGCATGTGTTTCTTCTGTTGATTTGCAGGGTGACCAAGCATCTATTATAGGGGGTGCAATTGATTTCGTCAAGGAACTAGAGCAACTTGTTCAATCCATGGAAGCACAAAAGAGATTGAGAGGAATTGAAGAAAACAACAGCAGCAGCAGTAATAATCCGGAGTCAAAGTCTGCAATAGAAATTTCACTGGGAGAAAGCAAAGCAGGTACAGTTGAAATAGAGGTTAATGTAATACACAATCATGTCAACTTAAAGATTCAGTGTGAAAGAAGACCTGGTCAGCTAGTTCAAGGCATTGTCACCCTGGAAAGTCTCAGATTAACAGTTTTGCATCTCAACATTACTTCTTCACAAGCTTCAGTTCTTTACTCATTCAATCTCAAGGTAATGCTATATAATTTGTTTTTTGTTTCTAAAACCCTACTTCCAAAATGTCTCAAACATTTTATCACGTTGGTTTTGGCAGATGGAGGAGGGTTGTAAGCTAAGATCAGCAGATGAGATATCAGCAACAGTCCACCAAATATTCAGCTAAATTCTTTTGGTCATGAGGCAGCTGACTTGATTCCTCGAGGGCAGAAGAAGAAAAGGATCACTGTGCCATTCCCATTCCAAAGACAATTCAAGACAAGAGATGCGAGACCTTGATGTTTACAGCTTAACCTGAGAAAATCCCCATGTTTATCACTAATGATTTCCTTTTCTTGCTTCTTAGGATGATAAGTACATGTAATTTTTGTTTAGCTGTTTCCAAGTTGTTTTCTTCTTTTGGACTGTGGGGACCAATTGGGAGGGCAGCTAAGCTATTAGCTAATAGCTATGGCTTTCACCAAGTTTGAAGAAATGTGTGTATATTATTGCACCTTTGTGAAATGTGAATGATGATTAACTTTTTATATTGACTTTGGCTACCCTTCAAACTCTGCAAACTCATGAACATACCCTAATGTTAAACATAAATCAAAGAAGAAGATGAGCAAAGGGTTTTGAGCTTTGAGGGAAAAGTAAGCAAAGTCAGAGGCAATGTATGATGAAAGGAGTTGCACACTGGAAATTTGTGATATGGGAGCTCAGATGAATCAGAGGCTGCAAATGCAAAAGTGTGCAGGAGCAGCTTAAAGCACACATCCCCATGTGAAAAAAAAACAAAAGAAATCCATGGCAGTGATAAATCACCCTCCCCGTTGTAACCCAAAGTTGTAGTCATTTTTGGTCTACGCCTTGCTTCTTTTTGCAGCCTTTTGCTTGCTTTCCGCTTCTCCCAAGGTCGTCAGTCAGCCCCAAAATCAAATGTCAACAACCTTGATCTGTTACATTCGAAATCAAAATCATTTGAACTTAAAACATCAAATAAATAAATAATCTATAATGATTTTAATAAAAAAATTAAAATGAAAAATTATATATATATATATATTTTTAAAATACTTTGATACACAAGTTTATGTAAACTTTATTTTATATAAGCCTTTCAATTTTAGGGTTTAGAGATTTAGGTTAGGGTTTAAGGTTTATAGTTTAGGTTTGAGGGTGTAGAATTTAGAGTTTAGGGTTTATGGTTTATAGTTTAGAATTTGGGGTGTTGGGTTAGGAATTTAGGTTTTAGATTTGAAAATACTTTGATACAGTTTACACAAACCTTTTAATTTTATGGTTTAGTGATTTAGGTTAGGATTTATGCTTTATGGGTTTAGTGTGTAAGGTGTAGAATTTAGAGTTTAAGGTTTAGGTTTTTGAGCATTAGGGCTAGGGATTAAGATTTTAGATTTTTTAACTTAAATATAAAGAATTGTGTAAATTTCTTTTATAAAACTTGTGTATCAAAATATAACTCTTAATAAAAATTATATTTGTCTCTCTTCTTAAAAAGTGGCTTGCCTTGAGTGCTGAGATGGAGCCAAAAATTTATCTAATAGGTGTCATTCAAGTGTTTTGTGTATGATTATGAATGTGAAGTTTCATAGGCCTTACCAACACTCGGTACTGTTCCCCAAGTCAAAGGCCTTTATGCCTTGCTTTTACTTTTAGATCTTATGACTCTTTTTCTTTTTGTTAAACTGCTAAATCGTTGGGCTTAAATTTTTTTTCTTCTTAAATGTAAAGAGAGTAGATACAATCGCCTAGCTCAAAGCAGGTTATTCGCACGATCTCTATCCTGTTGTAAAGCATCCAATTTAGCAGCAGATGTCTTTGAGAATCTGCGGTAACCAAAAGGAGCTTCCCACGCCATTTTAGCCAGTTTATCTGCAACATAGTTCCCTCCACGTCTTACACGGCTAACCCGAATTAACCAGTCCTTCTCCAACATAGCCACATGGTGCGGCAGAAGCGAAATATCAGCACTGTGCGGATTGCCATACACCAATCATAAGCTTCCCAACTATCTGTTTCCACAATCACACAGAGGTTTATAAAAGTCCATTGCTTTATATTAACTTGTAAAAACTCATCCAATTTATCTGATTTAATCAACAAAGGCCATAGAGCTTTGGCCTCCATGCATCCTCAGAAAATGTGCAAAATATCCTCCACGCTATCACCTCATCCACTAGATGTCGATGTACCTCTCACGATTTTTTTAAATAATTACTTATTTTAAAATTTTAAAATGATAATAATATGTTGTGGTATAAGCTGATCCGATTTTCATTTCAAATCCCTAAGTATTCTATTATTGCTTGGATGGTCATTAAACAAATTACCTACCAAAGACAGGTTGCAAAGAATAAGAATTACTATGGATATTATGTGTAGGTTATGTGAGACTGACGAAACGTTTATTTTTTGAATACTCAGATTACAAAACAACGAGCTGCTACATTAAACAAAGTCATGTGACAATAGGTTCATCTATACAAGTATCTCCTAGTCAGCACACAACTGTATATTCACTCTATTAGTATTAACTATACATTACTATGAAATTTAATACCCATTATACCTTTTATACAACCTACAAAGTCATCAACGATGAGAGTAATAAAGGGTAATTTTTTTTACCTTTGTCCCCTGTATATTTTTTTTAAAAAAATTAATTTATTTATGAATTTGCCCCCAGTTTCAAACATTTATGTTTTGTCCTCAATCCTAAATTCTGACTCCGTCTCTACGAGTAATATTTCTAAAATATCTACAATTCCTTTCCTTCCAAATAACATAAATGTAAACACACCATTGAATCTTAAGAATATGTACAATAAGGGTTCAACCTTTCAAATTGTCATTCGCCAAAAACTCTCTTTCCCAGTTCCCATGCCATAACCTTCTATCAAAATAACACAACCGCAAGATAGAGCTCCATACCTCACTCGAAAAGGGGCATTCAGAAAACAGATGACTTTTAGATTTCTGATCTTCCCCACACCCCACTTATATTTTCCTCGGTCTATCTCAAGTAGGGAGACTGTCCAATACAACCATCTAAGCAATAAGGGAATGCTTTAGGATATGGGACGAGAACCAAATCAATTTGGGCCAATCAACTTTGTTTTTTTTTCTTTTTTCTGTCTATTATTTTATGCCAAATCTAAGCAGTCCACTTCTCAATTTGAGGAGCTTCTTAACCATCCAATTAGAGTAAGGCTTCACTCAAAGTTTAATTATATTATTTTTATTCAAATAAAAATATTTCACTGTTAATATTTTAAAAACCTTGATAAAATAAATTTAATTCTAGAAAATTTTCGACCAAACACAAAGTTAGCTCTGTCCTAGTAAAAATAAACCCATTCCAGAAACTTGTACACGAGAGTAGGAAGCGAAACAACAGACATGGAGAGTTATCTAGTTGAAAATAATGGGCAACAGTTCATATATTTTTTGTATGGATCTGTGCCTTTTCCCGGAAGTAGACCCATTTTCTGCACACAAACCAATTGATATCTGTTTTGTGAACACAAAAATGAAGGCCCGGGGAAAGATTTAATGGGCTTGGAACCTCTGCTTCGTATTTTGAGAGCTTTAAAAAAAGGTGAACAAATAAAATCAAGCTGGAGCATTATATCCAATGAAACACCATCAATTGCCAACCCACCCGCCATGTCAGCACTATCTGGATGAACCGAACGAGTGGTTTCCATGGCTGCAAATACGGAAAACAAATCATATCCATCACACATATTTTGTTTCTAACTCAAACCCAAGTTTTCTCATTTCTTCATTCATACTCTGCAGGTAAGTACAACCACAAGCCATGGCTTCACCTTCCTCCACTGCACTATCACTCTCTTCCTCCTCTACCTTTGTCGATGCCAAGACTTTATATCGTCAAAAACATCTTGCTTCACCGCCACACTGGGTCACTCTTCCTACTCTCACCTTTCAGTCCCAGATTCGTCCCTCCAGGAACACTGTCTACAGTAAGTTCATATGAAAAACTATCACATATTTCATAATGTTTCAAGCACTGTATCAAAGGGTGCTTTAAGTTTTACCCTTTTTTGTTTTGTTTTTTCAGATCGAAAGATGGCACGGAATGTGGTGGCTATGGCCACAGGTACGGAGGCTCCAACGGAAGTGGCAACGACGACAACTGAGATTGACACGCTGGAGATTACCAAGAAAGTTCAAGAAGCCGTAAGAGTTTTGTTTCTTTATGTTCATTTTTTTCCTATTAGTATACAGTATACACACGCCTATGTATGATTTTGTTTTCACTTTTCCAGTGGGATAAAGTGGAGGACAAGTATGCTGTGAGTACTCTTGTTTTAGTCGTTATTGTTGCCCTATGGGGATCTACTGGAATAATCTCGGTGAGATTCTTAAAACTGCAGATTTGTCTCAAGTGATTAAGAACTTGAAATTTTTTTTGGAGCATAAGAACTTGAAAATTAATTTGGTAAAATGGGGGTGTTTTCACTTTTCTGTAACAGGCAATTGACAGGCTTCCTTTGATTCCTGTCATTCTGGAGCTGGTTGGTATCGGTTTCAGTGCGGTAAGCCGGTTTCGGTCGAGTTTAGTAGGAAGATCAAAGCATTATATATATCTGTGAACTTCCCACTTTCTTAGGGTTCTTTTATTGTCTTATGTATCCTTGCAGTGGTTTGTATACAAGAACCTTATTTTCAAACCAGACAGGCAAGTCTCAAGTTTCAACATAAAAAAATGGGTGATTATATACTAGTATTTACCTGTTGAAGTGATGGGATAATTTCTACTTGTTTAAACTTCAGGGAAGCTCTGCTGCAGAAGATAAACGACACATACAAAGAAATAACAGGAAGCAGCTGAAGTGGTTGAGAATGCTGCAGAGATGAGGTTGCTGCAGCATCAACTTGTGAGAGCTTAGCTTGCTTCATTTTGTTAGCACAAATTTTCTAACCAGAATATGACAATGTGTTTTGGTATTTTGTGATGGGCAAAATGAAATGCATGTATATTTATTTCCCCCGCTGTATAGAAATACTCTCTGATGCTAGTAATCACCTTCTTTTGTCACCGGAAAACACATGAACACTAAATCAATTGTAAAAACTTTCCTGTGTGTTTAAATTTTTGCTTGCCTTCATGTTAATGATGAGCTACACAAGATAGTTCTAAGCAAAGATTTTGAAGTTTTAAAAATCACTTTGAAATCTGCAAATTAGAAAACTCTCTGAGAAGTTTCATCAAGTGTGGAAAAGGAGCACATAGGTGGGTTGATTTTTTATACAAAAGGGTGTTTGAATTTTGTCGTCATTGTGGCAAGATAGGCCACGCCTTCCCCAATTGCAGGGCAGGTAACACTGAGATTGAACGTGACATTAATGATCAGATATGAGTTCCATTGAAAGGAGGTTGAGGTATGAGATCGCCATGGACTTGCTTCATTGCACATGAGAATGTTCGTATCCTTAAAATTATAGATCTCCAGGACAACCAGATTATTCAAGATTTGGTTCAGCCAGCACCTCTCAATGGGATTCTTCATGGAAATCTACAAGTTTTTCAATATGAGGATCAAATGTTGTCTACTCTGATGTAGAAATCTTATTCACTGAGCAAGAAGAAGGGTTTCAATATACACATGCGGTGACAGATGCATGAAATTTTATGGAACAACTAAAGCAAGAATCAAATACACACAAGAGTGAGTCACTTCATTCTAAAAGAGAAGAAATATTGGGTAAAGAGATGTCATGTTTCCAATGCTTAACGAATGGACCAATCCAAGACTTGGAATGCTACCAGAATCGACATCAGAGGTTGGCATAAGGTTACAACACTTGGATCACCTGCCAAATATCAAACGGATAGGATTACATTTTTGCCAGCTTGGTACAACATTACGATGGCCAAGGAATTTGGGTTCTTAAACCTTAACCTGGAGCTTTGTAACATTACAGATAGGATTTCATCCACACTTCTTCCAGATGCTCCAAACCCGCAAGCTCACATGTGCACATATTTAGTAATAAAACAAACATGCATATGTATTATTATAAGACAAATGTACTAAGCAATCAGGACTGCCATAGTATCTCTGGACTTCACCAAATAGTCCACAGACTTGTAAATGATCCACAAATAACATGTAAAATAATACTTCAATTAAACAAATAAACAATAGAACTAAAATTGATACTTAAAAAAAACTGAAAATAGTGAGAAACCATGTTTCTAAATAACATAAAATGAACGCAAAATAAAAAAGAAAATAATAAACTTAGAGCAAAGGAGAGTGAAACTGTATCAGATGGGAAGCAAGAAAAAACAGAACTTCCATATTTATGTCAAAGCAGAGATGAAAGAGGCAGCTAATCTATTGAGCAAATGTGTAAATTGTGTATGCAATGAACGTACCAACCATTAACCTGTCCGTCTCCTTTAATACTCCCTTTATCCCACTATGTCCTTTTGTTTTTTAAAATTGTCTCACTTAAAATGTCTCATTAAAAAAATCAATTACTTTTATAAGTCACATTTCCTTTTATACTTTTTTTTTAGTTTCTCAACAAAACAAAATTTAATTTTTTAAGAATAAAATTATCGTTTCAATTATTTTACATCATCTTTCTTACACAAATTTTTTTCTTCTTAAAACTATGTGAAAAGCCAACAATTGACAAAATAAATATAACAAAAGAAGTATTTTTTATTTTAATTATTTTTTTTAAAATTTGACAACACGAAAAATATTATTTTAAAACTGAATATTCCAGTAAAAAAATCCAAAAGATTCCGCAACACAGACGACTTTTACCTTGTCAGTCGTGCACTGGCATACCTCAGCGGATAAGGGACGGTAACTAACACGTGTTCCTTTAATTGCGTAGATTTTCAGTAAACCAAGAAAGTAATCTTTTATTTGAAAAAAATCCCATCTTTTGTGAGCAATAGACGCGAGCCATTGCCTAAAACTAAGGGCCAACCAATGTCTTTTTAAACAAACCTTTCAAAACCCCATGCTTTAAATGTTTTACCTATAAGATTCAAGCGCAGCTTTAGGGTCATTCATTGCACCGGCGCGTTGTATTCCGCTTCCCTCAATAATCATAAATTTTTTCTCTGTTTCCACTCCTAAACCATAACCAAGGTACGTTTCTTTCACTTTATGCTAAACCCTTTTTAGCGTTTTCTCTATTTTCATAAGATCAAACGTTGTTCCTTTTCTGGGATCTTATTGAATCCCTTACTAGAAGTCTAGAACAACTCATGATCAAGCTTTGAACTTTGCGCAAGAATCAGATATTTAAGAAAGTTGCTTCTTTTTTTCTCTTTGTGATTCCTGTCTTGTACTTGATTGTTACAGCAGCCATAATGCAGATCAATAGTATTATATAAAGTAACCAGCTTTTCTGAGATAGTGATAAATAAGCATAAAACACCTGACCCTAATGACCGGTCCCGCTATGAGAGATATGGGTGTCGTTAAAGCAGGGTGTATTGGATCGTTTATATCATTTGTTCTGCACTCTTTTCTGGGTGATTCTTAGTGTAAAGTAATTTTGGTTGTGTAAAATTGTTTTGACTTTAAAGAGGGGTATTGGGCTAAGAACTTAAGATTGAGATGTTGATCTATTATTAGTTTATTGCCCGACTCTTGAAGATCAATTCATGGTAGCTTATGTTTTTGCCAATCTGTTTTGCAATCGATTGAGCAATGGACAAACATATAGTTTTTGAATGTTGATGCAATTTATTCTTCTTGTGGAAAAGATGAGCAGAGAAAAGAAAAAAATGAACAGAAAGTGGAAACTCTGCGTCAACCACCCCGCCTGAACGAGAGGATTCTTTCTTCTATGTCACAGAGATCAGTTGCTGCACATCCTTGGCATGATCTTGAGATTGGTATCTATCTAATGAATGAATAATCAGATTTAATGTTGTAGCTAAATTTCTCCTAGTGAATAATTAGACTGAGAGAGTTGACCTGTTTCGAAAATATTGTCTGCAGGACCTGATGCTCCAAACATTTTCAACTGTGTATGCATTCTTTCTAATTTTGGCAAGTCTAAACAATACGAATACAATTGTAGCCCAAACTTGTTAATTCACTTATATTAGCACATCTTGTTTGCTGATTGAATTTCTTGTTCAACTTAACTATACAGGTTGTTGAGATACCGAAAGGTAGTAAGGTCAAGTATGAACTTGACAAAAAAACTGGACTGATCAAGGTATGGGAAGATTTGCATCTTTAAAGATAGATATTCCTAGAATCCTCAGCTACTAGGCCAACGCTTTTCCCTGTCTCCCAAAGAATTCCAGTTCTTTTGGGGGTTTATCTGAACATTTGCCTCTATTTCAGTCTAGGACTAGAATTTTTTTAACAAGAGAAGAATTTCCGTCGCATGATAGAGTCGTGGTCCTCCCTGGTTTTCTGTTTCATGCATGTCTCTCCATATTGTATGATTATCTTACTGTTATAACGAATATCAGGTTGATCGCATTTTATATTCATCTGTGGTCTACCCTCACAACTATGGTTTTATCCCTCGCACACTATGTGAAGACAATGATCCCATGGATTGTTTGATTATCATGCAGGTAAAGTACTAGTGAAATTCCCAACAACTTATTCCTGAAATGTTAATATGTACTACTCTTAATTTAATCACTATTAAAAGGATCCTATCTGTTTCATTGTTTACCATTGCTTCTACCACCCAAGCTGCCAAGGGATTCCATGAATTTATATCTGGAATTAAGTAGATTATGCCATTAATATTTGACTGCTGCATATTAATAGTGATCTACAAGTACTCAAATTATTTTATTTCTTCAAATAGGAGCCTGTTCTTCCTGGATGTTTTCTGCGAGCCAGAGCCCTTGGACTAATGCCCATGATCGACCAGGTATTTCAATGAAGTTTAAAGCTAATCTTTTGACACTTCTTCCATTCAGTTTGTGTGATATCTGCTTCATTACCAATTAAAACATCTTATCTACAGCATTTGGACAGGAATCTAACTCCTTTGATTACTTCTTTTTTTTTTTGCTAGTTATTCTGAACGATTGTCATTTCACGTTGGATTAACTTTGTTGTGACAAGAAATTATAATTGGATTTGTATCACTACTAGAATGTGATTTCGACATTTTCGGTATTTCTCTGCTCTTAGTGATCATCTTCCACATTAATCTCCTAGCACCTTGTAAACTTTGAAGCAACTGAGACATTCAAGTTACCCTAAAAAGGGTACACTACATATATGGTCCCTTGAATCATCCTTAGAAGATTCATTCTCAGCTAGTGGATCTTCATTTCCCAAAGAATGAGAGGTACCTGGCTCAAAACATTGTTATCAGCTTTTGAGGCTTTACTATTTTCAGAGCCAACACCCATCGCCTCAATTTCAACAAACTTTTCTTCAACTTTAATATTCTTATCAGCATCAAAACCAACATTCTTTTGAATTATAAACCTGCTTTTCAACAACCATTGCAACCCCAAGACTTCTCAAGCTTCGGTCATTTCCTGAGCAAGATGAAATTTGTCCAAATCAACATTGTTGAAACCATAATTAAGAAAGAATACATGAATGACTAGCAATAAAGACTCTAGCAACTTTACATGCATGATTTTTGGAGCTATGACAAGAATATTAACTTCTATGTGGCTTTGTTCAGAATCAACACCTTCCTTGTCAGTTTCCGTTTGCATTTACCTCTCAGAAGAGAGAAAAAAGAAAGTCTGGCTAGGGATCATTTTTAGTGCTGCCCGCCTACTCTCAAAACTTCATTTCTTTCCTTCAACATGAAATTTCAAATTATAATCAAAATAACTAAATTTTATACCTTAAGCACCAGAATGGGGAGCATCTTCAGCAGTAATTTGTGCCTTCACATCCGACGAGTTAGCATCTACACCAATATTAACAGTTTCCTTCTATCATACTATATAGTTTCAGTGACCATTTATGTAATTTACCAAGAAACACCACTGTATATATTGACAAAAATAAGCATTATTGTTAGAGATGGGCACGGGTCAGGTCGGATTTTTGGCCTAGCCGAACCCGACTCAAAAATAAATACCCTAAACTCGCACCCGACCCAAGCATATACTTTAAAAAATTCAACCCGACCCGACATGAAAATAAATATACTAAACTCGACCTATAGAAAAAAATAATTTTAGGAATCTAATTGTAAAAAAATAATTTTAGGAGACTTAACATAAAAAATTATAATTTGAAAGACTAAATTGTAAATAAAAATAATAATTTTAAGGGCCTAATTATAAAAAAAATATAAAGAGCGTGTATTATTATAAATATCCCTAAAAAATTAGGAGAAAATTACACAATTAGTCCAGGGTCGGGTCAGATCGGATATTTTCCACTCTAAACCCGAACCCAACCCGAATTAACCCTAAAAAACCCGACCAGATCAGGCCGGGTCAGAACCCGATCAGATCGGGTAAAATGCCCATCCCTAATTATTGTGTTTTTTTTTACCACTAATCCATATCGGGTTTTACAAAGATCCATTATAGAGACAAACTTTCGAACTTTTCAACTTATTAACCGACAAATCCATATGGGTTTTGCAGAGACCCATCATAGGTACAAACTTTTAAACTTTCTAACCTATTGACCGACTAATCCCTATCGGATTTTGCAGAAAGCCATTATAAAGACGAACTTTCTAACCCAATTTTCTTCATTCATAACATCAAGATTCGAACATATAACCTTACTTAAGAGATCTAGTGCTTCACCCTACTAGACAAACTGGTTGTCATAACATCATTGTGCTTTTGATAAAGCAATGAGCACCTCTATGTTTCAATTGCCGAATAAGTATGCCGAATAAGTATCACTGTACTTTAATTTCCAAATGAGCTTTCTTCAACTGTTTCAGGTGCCACAGGATTAGCTCTTGATCTAACGCATACAGAAGAATATAGCAAACAGTAGTCAGGGAGAAGTTACAAGTGTGGCTTGCCTACCAAGCCCTTGCATTAAGATTTATGTGAATCTAGATTCAATTTCCACAATAGGGTCTTTGCTATTTGTTATTGCAACTTCTTTGGCAAAAGCATAGCTTGTATAAATGACTAATCTATAAATTATACACCCCACAACCAATAGGGGGGGCAAAAATCTATGAATTGTGATACACCCCACAACCAATAGGGGGGCAAAAATCTATGAATTGTGATACACCCCACAGCCAATAGAGGGGGCTATTAAAAAATAAAGTTTGGGAACAATGTACCAAATAATCATTGGCCTCAATATAGTCATGAATACCACTTGTTTAGGAGTTCCAAGAGAAGCACCGCAGCTGAGTCCTTAGCCTTCTTAACACTAGGCATTGGCTCACCTATGCATTCATCGGTCCACCCCCTGTCAGAGGTATTAACCTTAACAGCAAATGTAAATCTCTTTGCATGGGCCGGCCCCCCTTCACTCACACACCTAAAGATACACACATCAGATCAGTTATCTATGCTGTTGTCCAAGTACAAAAAAAGGTATCGACTCTAATTTCTTACCGATAGGAGGGCATGGGCCAGTTTCGACGCAGGCAGATATCATTCAATGTTTGTCTTGTAAATGTCTGGTTGCCATTCTTCTTCTTTTTCCCATTCTCCTCAACGTTCTCCTTAGCTTCAGCTGTTTCTTTCTCCTTCAGAACAGCTAAGCGCATTCCTCGCAGCTAGTTTCTGAGCCATCTTCTTCTGGGGATTCTGAGCAACTCCCACTTGGACACCATCAATGAAAACCTCCACAGTGGCCAAATTGCCACTTCGACTGGCTTTGTATTCCAAGCCTTCAGCTTGTTGCTGGCATCGCTCTTGTAGTTCCCGGACAGGATGCATTGGCAATGTCTCTGGAGTCACAATGGGATGCAACAGAGGTTGGAAAACCTAAAAGCAAGAACAAATTTTTTTCCTTTCAGATATATTGTTTGAATATAGCTGTAAGAAAAGTAGGGAAGGGAAATTTCAGTCCCAAACTAACCCTCCAGACAACTGCAGTGTCACGACCGCTGTCAAGAAAAATAGCACCAGCAATGGATTCAAAAATATCTCCAAGAACTTTTGGAGCTTTGCAATCTCCCAAACCGAAAGAGTTGAACCCTGGCTTTAATAACTCATCCTGAACTTCCTTCACAAAGTCCCGGATCTGAAACAGAAGCCAATAAAACCAAAGTCAGGAGAAACACCCATTATATGTGAAAAAGTGAAGGAATCAGATAGCAAACCTGTTTCTCAAGGGCACTTGATCCATGCCGAAGGTGCACATGCAGCTGGTGCTTTACCACAACACGTGCAAAGTTTTCATTGTTTACAGCAGCAGCTCGCAAATCAGTCAAGCGGCCTGGAGGCAGATTGGTGTATGTGAAAAATAAATGTTTTGTGATGAGATGATCCAAGACTGCATCACCAACAAACTCCAAACGCTGGTAGCAGGATACTCCGGATGCTGGGCGTGAAGCATGAGTAATAGCTTCTACCAACAAGGCCCTATTTTTAAACTTGATGTTCAATGCACCTTCTAAGTCATCAAAATTTACACTCCTAAGTATGTTTTCTTTAATATTGGATGGCTTCACTATAGATTCCATCTCAACAGGATCGGACTCCACCTGGATCCCAATCCATTTCATGAGGTGGTTAGCTGCACTCTTGCCACCTTCAACATAATATACTCCAATTAGTGCTTCAACAACGTCCGCTAAGGTCTTGCTAGAGAGGACTCTATAAGAACTTGAGTCACTCTCAATCTCACCATCTTCCATATCTTCATCTTCAAACCCATCACAATTTGCTTTTCCAGGTAAAACATCAACAGTTGCATGTTCTTGATCAAATAAGGAGGCATCTCCATCTTTTGTATCCTCGTCAAAGACTGGCAATACCCCAGGAGCAGCCCATCTGGATGGTGCAAAGCGATCTGCTTGGATATATGATTGAAGTCCCTTGTTTAGTGCATATTGATACAATACCATGTTACTCACCATTTGTTGTCTCATCCTGGTCAGTTGACCCTCATGTTTATCAGGATATTTAAGAAACAAAAAGCGACTAACAACCCATTTCAAGTAAGCATCCCCCAGAAGCTCTGCCCTTTCATAGCAAAATGTCTCCTGACATGAAGCAGCAGTCAAAGCTTCCAAAATCTGAACATATAAAAGAACATAAATTCATTAAAAGTTTATCAATCATCTGAAATCAGCTCGGATTTGACCAGCCAGAGAATATATCACACCTTTGAAGCAGGAACTGGAAATTGTATTACGTGCTTAAGTTGAATTGCAAGAAGCATGCTCTCGACCCTCCTCATAATAGAGGGCAACCTCTGGGCACCTCTAACAACTGATCCAGGAAGTGGATGGACAAGACACAGCTCAGGAGGAAGAAAAACATAGTATGTTTTGTCAGGAGTCTCCTCTGATTCACCTTCATATGGTACACATTATGTTAAGCAACAAAAGGACCATAGCAACATACTACATTCAGATGCAAGAAGAATTTTGCAGAATGTACCTTCTGAGTGTTCGAATCGAGGAGACAAGAGATTCTTGCAATATGAAACACCACGACCCCTCATTAAAGCTTGCCGCTTGTATCTCAACTCCACTCCATACCTGGTAACAATATACAGAGGACTCAATAGCCTAATGCACTCTCTGTTGTGCGGAAAGAAACAAAAAGCACATTTGATCTGTAAGGACATCCACTACTATTAGGTAGCATGTGACAAAAACTTGCATATTCTACACCCAAAAGTAGTCAACCATGTCCCTCACGGTGTAAGACATGCTTTCCTTTTCTTCACGCACAACTGAGGTGGCATTTAGGCCATCTCATCCATTAAACAGAAGCAATTAATAGGCAGCCAATTGTTACTTCTAATTTTAATATGAAGGGAAGAAGAAGGAAATATAAAGGTAAGAGGATGCCAAATTCATACTTCTGCTTATAGTAATCGGCATATGAGCTGTACTCCAGAGGACCAAGATAGCCCTCTTTCCTCGGAAAGGAGGTCTCTGCTGTCATGTCATAGCATATTGAATCTACATAAAACCTCTTCCCTGAATGAGCAGCTGTTACTATTCTTCCAACAAGATGATCTGCTTGTGTGAAACCATCAGCCATTATCAATTTGCCTTTGGTCAAATCCCCTTCTTGTACCTCAAACACATCACGACTAGGAACCACCCCAGTAGCTTTAACAACATCATATGGGGCTACGGCTCCTCTGATACCATAAGTAGGATGAGGTTTGTGCCCGAAAGCCAGACCATGACGCAATTTCCCAAATCCATACTCCCTTCTGTCACCACCAAGCGTCCTCTCATTTGTTCCAAGGAAAACATCTGGTCTAGCTCTCTGAAGGGGATTGTTCCATGCATCTGTAGTGATTATATTATCAACCAAATCCCAATCAACTTCTTTTATAGGATCTACACACTTATCGCCAACCACAGGGACAAACAAATATGCCTTAGCAGGATCCCAGGGAGTAGTGGAAGGATCAACATCCACATCCAGTACAATGCTCATCAGTCTTACGTGAAAACTTTTAAGGGATGCCAGCTGCACTTAAGCAGACTTGTGAATTATAACACAAGTATAGTCTAAAGTAAAAACAGTAAAAAAACCAAACTGGAATCATTATCCAAACAATTTAAACAGCAACTCACCTGACTTTCAGTAATATATATTGATCCCCTGAAGACAAGAGATGCCTTGGTTATCATGGCTCGAACGATAAATAGATCCACTGACATCGATAACACCTAAATTGAGACAGATGTTATTCAAAATTAGTATCCTACTTACCAAATGCATGTTATGCTTAATATGAAAACAAATGAAATTACCTCTGCATCCAGCTCTTTGCCAAAAAGTACTGCAAAATCTGAGACTTTAGTTAAAAATGGATCTTTTGAAGAGCCATTATTTACACATTTGATGGTATACATATAGAGATTTAGTACTTTTGAGTCATCAGTGTCATCTCTTCCAGATAAAATCCATTCTCCCTGTGGACCGGAAAGCATTCAATGAACTTGCAAAACAAGATGCGTATTAATCAAAGGCCATGGTTGTTTCCTCCCACATCTTCCTCCATAAGCACAAAATAAGGTAAATCCCTTTACAATGCATCTCTACTAGACTTTAGTTGTACCAATATTGGTGTAATGAATCTTTCATGCAATCAAATATAGTCTTACCATCACCAGTCAATGTCAAATCCAAGAGATGGAAGCATTTTTTAAAGAGTGGCCTCAACTAGAATATAAAGCCTTGTGTGATATTCCTATGACTAAGGATCATATTCTTGTTGGGATTACCTTGGATGAATGATATTCTTGATCAAGTGGCTGGTTTTAAGGTGTTTTTAAAGATTGATCCGAAGAGTGATTATCATCAAATCATGTTAAGTATTGATGAATGGAAAACAACTGTTAAGACTCAAGATGGT
This sequence comes from Hibiscus mutabilis, assembly GCA_019671005.1. Classification (NCBI taxonomy): domain Eukaryota; kingdom Viridiplantae; phylum Streptophyta; class Magnoliopsida; order Malvales; family Malvaceae; genus Hibiscus; species Hibiscus mutabilis. The sequence goes on from CM033756.1 coordinate 11,731,093, forward strand.
GTTTATGAATGGACAGAAACGCCAAACACATTTTTGGGGATCACGAATGAGGTAGATAGACAACTTGGCATGGCACAGCAGCTGCTGTAAACGCTACTTTAGATGATGTAAGTGCCTATGCCGAATATCAACCTTTGTTTGATCCTGCTAAATTTCGCATTATTCATGAGTGTGGTTCAAACTTTTTGCTTTTGATGTTCCAAAAGAAAATGTTGCAAGTTCAAGACAAATTCCTAATGAAGATTTAATTATAGAGAGTAATATGGTGCTTGATAGTACACACCCTGTGAATGCCGGTGACAAGAACGGTATCCATGAAGAAACTCCTACCTATGGTGGTAATCAAACAGGTAAGAAGGAGACTTTCATTAATAAATCTGAATCCAAAGAAGAAAGTCCTAGTATGAATGAAATATATTCTGTAAGTGAGGTGGAGCCTTCGTTGAAAGTGGAACTTGAAACCACTAGAGAGAATTGTGATGAAACCATGCAGCAAGCTGTTTTGTTTGAAAGAGAGATTCTCAAATACAGTGGGAATGGAGTTAGTTTGGAAGCAATGTTTGGAGATGGAATTTATATTAAAGAATGAACAGGATAAAAAGGCACACGTTGAGTCAGCAAAGTTACTAATCACGGAGAAGTGGCTGCAAAGAGCTGATCGAGAAGTTTATGCTGAAGTGGTTAAAAGTTTCTCGTCGGAGTCTAGTTTTCCAAACCGTGGAGAATGATGCAGGAGCATAATTCTGTAATACTTTATTTTATTATTTCAGTTTTATTTATAATATTTATTAATTATTAGATTTACGATAGACGGCCAAGGCAAGTGTGGTTAAGTAAGTTTAAGGTTATTCGTTATCTTTAGAGTTAAGATCTAGGGTTATGATTGAACTTCGCTTGCAAGAAAGTTGGTCTATATAAATAAATTGTAGGCTTTACGGGCAAAACAATTATTCTTACTATTTTCTTTGAATTATTATAAAGAAACTAGAGGGTTTTTTAAAACCCTGAGTTTCTGAAGTTCCATCTTTCCTAATCATTTATTCAGCCTTATTTCTTTCTATTGTTGCTGTTTTTCTTCTTTACCACATCAGATAAGTATTGAAATAAGGAGTTGTACAAGCAACAGAAAAGAAAACTAGGTCGAATGATAAAGACAAGGGGGCAAGCGAGTTGAGGGGGAGAAACTATCCAATCAACAGAATTATAGGTTGTAGAATAAAAAAATAGACATATGTACTACTATATATATTAACATGGGCATGCAATAAATTGCAAATAAGATAAAAGTACATGAATGGGAAGTCAAATCCATGGAGGACACTAACCTGGAGTATATCCGCTACACCTTCAGGATAGAACTCTCTATGTCTAGCAGTTCCGGGAAGTGGATCTCCTTCATCATTCTGGTCAGCCTTCTCTGCTTCCTCTCCACTTCCTTTGTCAGGCAAGAGCATATCAGTAAATGCTCCCATCTCATGGAGCTTTTTGCAAGCAGCCAAACATACAGCCTACATGTTACACATGTTATCAACATGAGGAATACTATTTATTATATGTTTAATAAAGTAGACAGTGGTAAGACAGCATGCCTGCTGGGCAAGACGCATAGAACTGCACGTGGGACCCTCGAGCTCTTCAAATGGTGCATTGCAGGGGAGCTGAAGCTTGCAAGAATATTCAATTGGACCCCCTGGCTTTTCATGCTTCTTCATGATAAACTCGGGACGGAGTATTGAATATCTAAAAGCCAAAAGCAATGGCACCTAAGTAAAAGAACAAACGACAATAGAAACAGCAACAAATGTCCATATCTTATAATGAGTACAATACCTGTCACTGGGAAGCTGAGAGCAGTAAAAATGGACGAGTCCAACAGCAGAATTTAAGCTAACAATAGCACCAGTTGATTCAACCCTGTACACCGTACCTTGTACCCTATCCACTGAAATCAACCTTGAAGTGTCCTTCAGATGACTAAGGTCAGTTCTCTCAATTGCTTCTTTCCGCAAGGTCTCCTCACTATTCCTTGCATTCCTTAGGAATGTAGCATGTGATAAATTTCCTCTGTAGACAATATGAAGGTTAAGCTTGTGTGGATCAATTATGGTAGAAAGAAAATGTTTAAAGACAAAACCCAACAAGTACCTCTCAATCATCAAGATGTAATCTGACCCAGGCTTCCTTGCACGACCCCTAGACTGAATGTATGCCAAAACAGTTTTCGCAAGATCAAAACGAATAACAACATTGCATTGCCGAATATCCAATCCTTCCTCCGCAACACTAGTCGCAACTAACAATGTCACCTAACAACAGAAAGAAAAAATATTTTTAGCAAATATCTACAATTGCATGATTCAGATATTTTATCGGCTGTAGAGAGGAAGCATGGAATATGAACATACACGTCCATCTCGGAATTTAGCAATTGTATCCTGCATTTGTCCAGCTTTCATTTCTTGACTATTGTTGTGCCCAATCAAACTTGCACACCTGATGAAACCCAGAGATGGAAGCTCTGCAAAAACCTGTCCATTCAAAGAGAACTAATAACATTACTGCAAGGGGATGGAATATAAATTGAACCAGATAAAACATGTCAATCCTTTTACCTTAGGAAGAACTAAAGCAGCCACAACTCGCTCAACAAAGATGATCGCACGAAAATCCTCCGTGTGCTGATACTTGAGAAGTATTTTAATCAACGATTGTACTTTAGGGGTCACTTTACCATCTGCTACAGCCGCTCCAATTATCACATCCACGTGCTCTCCACCAGAGACAACTATGACAAAAAGGTACATGAGTTGAGAATACACACCAGAGTGTTCTTAAATTATCTTCTGTTTAGAAATACCTTAGATGATCAAAAATTTCCATAGAAAGGAAGACAAGAAACACAGCACAAGCAAGTCAGCAATGCATGTGGTGTCTTTTACTTAATGTTATCACAAGTACACATTCAAAGTTAGCAAAGATCACTTTTGTCTTGAAGTGCCCCACCACATCTAACCTAATATTTCTAACCAACAATGTCATTATGATATATGATTTAACCTAGGTAAGTTTAAGATGATTGCCTATATTCAGCTTTTGGTTGATAAATCAGTTTTCAAAAATCAGGAACAAATCAGCCTCAAATTGTGCTGGAAAAGTAACAAAAGAAAGGTAGACAATTAAACAAAAGACGCACCATGACTGTCAGGGAGCTCTCCTTCCTCAATCTCATCAGGGTTGGTCCCATCTTGAGCATTACAGCTCTCTGCTTCTGCATTGTTCATATCTTTTTCAGCAACAGCTCCCTCCGATACTTGGCATTGTAAGAGAGAAACGACTTTGTTTAGGTAAGATTCTTGAAACTTGACATCAAGCTGGTAGTTTGCCCTCTCATCATTTTGTAAAGCTGTCAGAAAAGATTGTGCAACCTGCAAAAAGGCAAACAAAAGGAACCAAGCTCATTTTTGCACAACCAAGAAAATAACTTAATTACTTTAAGAGATAAAGATACCTTGTAAGCACACCATTGACCCAATTCACCAAGTGCATAATTAATGGCCCTCAACTTTTGTATCAAATTAGCAGCTCCATCACTTTCAGTTCTTTCAGATACACCATAAACTTGGTGAAGCTCTTCCTTGGCTCCTGCATCTCTAGCTCCCATGAACTGCCATTTACTTCTTCTAGAGCTTGACAGTGCAGCTTCTTCAACTGTCACTTCCATTTGTTTTATTTGTTCATGAAGGGACCATAAACTGGCTGCTTTGTCATACTCTACCACAACTTCTGAGGGCATTGGCACATGTTTCTCAAGTTCCTTGCGGTCTTTTATTGTACAGACTACAGAATCCAGCTTGCTTTCTAGATTACGAATCTTTATTGCACAATCGACTTGACTTGAAACACCTGAATATATTAAAAAACATGTTTACAGGTGAAAAAAATTCTTGCAATCAACAGAAAGAAAATTTTGCAAGTGTGTGAGACACCCTTAGTCTCGATGAAATATAAATTCGACGAAGCAATCACTAGAATATAAAAATATACCCTTTAAGTTAACAGGAGAAGCGGTCATCCCAAAAACAGAAGGTCTCTTCTCCTTTGGTGTTGTATGATAGAATTCAGACATAACCAGTGAATACGGATGTTTCTTCACAGCATGATGACACTCATCCAGAATAAGAAGATTGATAGCTTCCATTTTGATTATGCTGTGCCTCAAAATATTCAGCAGAATTTGAGCTGTCATAACCAAAACCTGCAAGAATCATCAATTTAGAGAATTATATAGACAAAAATCATATATGCAAAATCAACAGCTCCCAAAGCCTAGAAAAGATAAAACTATTCTGAGAATATGGATGCTAGACAGGACAGCCAACTAAATTTTGTTCAATTACATTCAGACGGACAAGAATTTGGCAGCCAATAATACCTTGTCAAAAGAGAACAAATTTTCTATCAATTAAAGCTCCTTTCAGTTGAATGTGTTATCATCTGGTAGAACTATGTCTGTCCAATGTTATAGAGTAGGCATATAAGGATCTTGCAAGATTTGAAAACTATATCAGTATCATCCCATTCCTTCAACAAAACTGATATTTAAACTATATCAATCAAGAACCATGTTGCCATTCAAAGCTTTGTTTTTGGTTTCCCTCTTTTTCTCTTAAAATGGGACCAAGGGTATACCACTGATATTTAATTAAATTCCAACCCTATAAAGTAAACATATAAGGATCATGCTAGATCTGAAAACTATATCAACATCATCCCATTCCGTAAGTAACATTTTTGTAACGCTCATTATATCGCCATACGTACAAATTACTAAAGTAATATACAGCAATTTGCTTTAGTGCCGACTAGCATTACAGTAAGGAAATTACTTAAGAACATTGAAGAAAAGCTCAAATGACAGTCAATGAGGAATTTTCACAAAAAAAGAATTTGAGAAATTGCCTGTTTTGTTTCAAACTCACGCTGCCACCTACGAGCATCCCAGAAATCTTGACCCATCTCCCCACAATAATGGCCGACTTGGAAACCAGTTCGCTCGCGAATAACTTCAGCTTGCTGTAAAATGCCAATAAAAGATAATCAGAACTGAACCTGGAGACAACAGAACCGATCAAATCTTAATAGAACATTAAAATTCTACAAATTCTACTACCTGGTAAACTAGTGGAACTTTGGGAACCAAAAAGACAGAGAGCACTTTTCTGTTCTGCTTTTGTAAATCATCAGCAATACTCTTGATTAGGAGAACAGCAATGAGTGTCTTCCCTGCCCCTGTTTCAAGAAAAGCAATTGTGTTTTTCCTTTTTGCCTGTTCAAGAACATCCAATTGATATTGACGAGCTTGCTCTTCCAAAACTTTTTCCTTTGGCTGTTCAACTTTCTTCTCCATCTTTCCATTGGACTCCTGAGTTTTGTCATTAGCGGCCTTCGCTTCTCTTTGCTGATCTGCTTCCCAAGTTCCCAACCTAAAAACCATATCATTGGAACCTGACTGATCCCTCTCCCAATAACCCCTTGGTTCTCTATCTCTCCCATCCCTCCTATTACCACCATAATAGTGTTCTCTTCTCCTAACATGCTCTCTATCTCTCCTATCAATATCATCCCAATCGCGAACCCTTTTTCGAGAAGAACATCTCTCCCTTTCCCTGAGATGATACTGACCTCTACTAGAATGCTGCCTATCACTCTTGAAGCCATTCATGCGAGCCCTCTTGCCACACCTCTTTTCACTATCTAAACCCCTATCCCTTAACTCAGATGACCTTTTATCGTCTCGATGAACTCCATTATCCTTAGTGGAATAATCAAACAAAATGGAATTACTAGCATCACAGTTCTTCCCCTGCCCTTTGCTTTCAATGCTGTTCTTTTCAACACCATTAGGTGGTGGAGCCGAGTTTTCAGGTAAACTCTTGGAAACCCCAGAGAGCTCATTGGGACACAATCCATCCCCGACAACAGAGTCATGAATTCCACTTCCGTTTCCATTGACGACAACAGAGCTATCACCCTTACCTTTGACCGGAGGAAGGCCATCGCCGTTCTTGATGCTATCGAGAATGTGATCAATCCCACCAAAGAAATCTTGACCGGAAGTATTGTCAACTGAGTCTTGGACTAGAGGGGCATCGAAATCAATGAAATCGTTAATCAAGTCACACGGTATGTCCTCGCAAGCATCCAGCCAGTAAGATGACCCATTGCCACCAGAAACCCTACCTTCATCCTCCATTGATCAATTACCCAGAACTAAAACACTCCCCACTTCAAGACAATAACAAAGAGTAAAACACCCAAAAACAAAAAATAAACGAAATTATAAAGAAAACCCAGAAAGAAAAACAAAGAACTCGGAAAGATTAAGTAGGATCTAAAACCAAAAGCAAGAGTTTTTATAAAGGTTGTGGAAAGAAACAGAGGGATAAAGAAAAGAGTTAGAGAAGACACAGATTAAGAGTAGATAGACCGCAGGAAACACGCAAGCAGTATACTGTTAAGGAAGGGGGTTCATTTAAAAGGAGAAGAAACATAAAATTCATGGAAATAAATAAAAAAAGGAAAAATTAAAAGAAAGAACCCCAACCAAAACTTTTTTGTGTGTGTGATTCTTAGATTCCACGGTCTATCAACGCCTATTCTGTTATCTTCCGTTTCTCTCTTTTTATCTCGACTCCTTCCTTCTTCAAGCCTGCGTCTTTTCTCAGCTGCTCTTTCTTTGATTCTTCTGGGTTTTAGCCTTGTTTTCTCGTCGAAAAAACGATGGATGGATAAATAAATATAAAATAATTATTTATTAAAAGACCTGTTTTCTTTTTATTTTTCTAGGGGAGTCTTTACGCAATGTTTTTTACCTTACAATTTACACAGAAACTTCCGTCACTTTGAGGCGGTTCTGTTTTTCTTTTAAATTTTAGCTCCTCCCAAACTCGAAAGTACAGACTCGACAGTGTTCTCAAGTCATTCAACCAATGATGTTACGCCACGTTTGTTCCGATGAGGTTGTCGGGTTACGTGGTGGTATCTGATTGGATGCTAGGGTAGGGTAGGGTTGCGTTACCGTAGGAGCGGGGACGCGATGTTAAATATTCTTGTTTCTTTACATGAGGAAAAGTACAGACACGTATCCACCAGTTGGAATCCACTCGTAGAATCAAGTAAACCAAATAAAAAAGGGTCAAAATGATGGAACATTCTCGGCCGTTTGATTTATTCTTCAAAAAGAAAGAAAAAAATAAATCGAACAAGGGGAATATATATTTTGCCTAGAAAGAAATAATATTTTTTAACGTTTGTTTTAATTCATTAATTAATTAATTTAAACTAAATATTTTAAAAAAATTTAAGAGGTCGAATTTCTCAAATCAATTTTTCATTTATAATATCATAATTTATTTTTTAATTTGATTTATCTTATTAGACCAACGAGCAGTTAATAATTATGTTGAATATTGTTAATTTGATTTCTCATCCCTGTACCCTAAGATATTCTCCTTGGTGGCCTTTGGTGTAGTGATTGGGTGATCTTTCGGATAAGGATGGGTCGAGAAGTGTTGGTGTGCGTTGCACCTCTAAAAATTTTAAATTTTAATATAATTTTTGCCTAATTATGAGTACCCAACTCATTGGTCGACTAATTTAGATTAAATTTTATAGAGATTCAATATAAAACGGCTCTCTTAAATTAATTTTCTCCATCTATAATTGTCGAGATTCAAATTTCTTATCTACTATTACTTAAGAAAACTAACACCTTATATGGCTAGACAAATTAATTATTATTAAATTATAATATAATTTAAAATATTTTTTATATTTTTATTTATGATTTAATTTCACTAACACTAAAATTTTGTAATTTGTCTGTTTTAGAGGTGGAACCCTCTGCTTTTCTATAGGATGAATAAATAATATTTAATCCCTGAGTTTTTCCCCTTAAATATTTGCATTTAATTCCCACGCATTCCGTATGAGAAAATCGTGTCAAATCTGTTTTGTGTGATTTTGGGAGCAGTTCAACATGTATTTTCTTTTTCTTTTTCTTTTTTGAATGGAGTTCAACATGTATTTTAGGAGAGGAATGTTTGTTTTAATTTATTATTAAAATTTCTCTAAATCTATAAAAATATTTTTTATAATTTATTTTTTTTAGTATAGTATATGTCCATTTTATAGATTTTGATTTTTTTCCTAACAATGTTATCTTCAATGTTTGAACTTGAATTCTTCCTTCGAGAGAATATTGTGTCTTGTTATTGCATTAAACCCTTATTAGTTATACTTTATATGAATATGTCGTGTTAAAATTATTCCTAAACTCTTTTTAATATTTATTGAAAACATAAGAAATGATTTTTTAATTAATTAATCTTTGTATTGTTATTATTGTTGTTTAATAGAAATTTTTAAACAAGTATCATTGGCATTCATAAAACATAGAACAAAAAAAAGAACAAAGTAAAACAACCAAAGGAAAATAGAGGAAAGGGATCCCAACGGATCCATCAGAAAACAAAAGCCAAAACAACTTCAACAAAACACAAACAAATAACACATAATTCAAATGGAGAAAAAGCAACAAGTAACAACACCACGAGATAAGTCGAGACAAGAAAGCCAACAATCAAATCTTTATTTGCATGTCAAACCTAAAGACATTATACTTAAAATCCTGAAAAGCAATGTAGAAAAGAAATTATCGAAAGAACACCACGTCGAGCAACGACGAATCGTCGGTATATATAATTATTGAACACGGAGTGGGTCATGGCCTAGATAGGCTTAGGCTTATATTCGCCCCGATAGTTGTTGGTATGTATCTTTATAACTTTGATTCATTTTGAAAAATGGGGGAAATAATTTTAAGATTTTAAATTATCATTGTAACATTGACCAATATATATAGTTGTAACAAAAGCCAGTTAGTTTTGACTAAATTAAGATAAGATTATGATTTTGGTCCTTGTAGTATGCTTAACTACTCCGGTTGAAATGTAGAGACGAGCATTATATTTCTATAATATAATTAGTTGGAATAAATAGTTTATACCATGGCTATTTCGGTTAAAATGTTATCACATTTTATTAATATCTAGGGCTCCCGAGGATAAAATTATTTTTGTGGACACATTTTGACTAATGCTAAGTGTGTATGGCGTCACTTAACGGATGATCCTCAACAAGTGAACCGGAAGGCCTATTGAAGCAGGGTACTCGGTTGCGTGGTGAGGCTTTGCATGCACTCATGTCTGCGAAATCAGCGCAAATCCAGTTTCATCATGTTCCAATTGTGGAGACTTGGCAAAAAAAAAAAAAAAACCCTTCACCTTGGATTAAAGTTAATACAGATGGATGGTTCCCGTAATTCAAATACACGACTTGCTACTTGTGGTAGAGACGCCAACATGAAATGGTGTTTCGGTTTCTCGAAGAAAAAAAAATTGGTGTTTGCTCTGTGATGGAAGTCGAGCTTTGGAGTATATATGAGGGGTTAGTAACGGCATGGCCTCTAGACTGCTCATGTGTTGTCGTGGAGACGGACAGTAATGAAGCTAATGATATTGTTGTACCCGATGATCCGAATACTTTTGGTCCCTCTCTGTGGCCACACTTCATAGAAATGTTGAGCAGATTTGGGTATTTTTCTTAACAATGTTAAAATAACTAATTAACAATGACTTAATAGTACCGAAACTTAAAACTCCAAATTAAAAAATAAAATGTCCACCTACGACCCGCACTAAAACAAAACCCAACTCAAATCATAAGACATTCTAAGTAGATCCAAAACTACAGAAAACGTAAGGCATGTTCATTGCAATCGAGGGGTTGAATTGACTACACAACCTCCTCATCACGAATCACGATACTGTTAGAAAAACGTTATTGATTTCTTCCAACAGAAACGAACTTCAGCTCAACACGGTTAATTTATTAGAACTGGCATGTCAAACTGAAAAATTGAAAATTAACTCGAACCAAAGTGTTTGGATGATTTATGGTTTGCAAGTTTAAAAACCGTGATTAATTGAATTAAATTTGAATTTCTGTTTAATTTATAATTAATTTTAAATATTTTATAATGTAAAAATAAATATTTTATACTTTAAAATAGTGTAATAACTTGAAAGTATTATATATGAATTATTAATTATATTTTATTTACTTAAAAATATATATTATTAATAAATATTTATGAAAAATACTTTAAAACCTATTGAATAAAATTATTTTTAAAATAAAATACAAAATCTAAAATTAATATGAAAAAACCGATAACCAAAGTTAATCAAACCAAAAAACAATAGATTACTAAACAAAATTTACTAAACCGAATTGAACCGAACCAAACCATATACATCCCTAGAATTTATCACCCCGGATCAAGATGAGAAAAACACAATAACACCCGGACAAGGCTTGGTGGAGTATATGTGGGACTCTTCTATAATGATATAGCTTCTCGAACAAGGTATTTTAATTGTCATAGTTAATGATCTTAATTATTTGTATTAACTAATCAAATTATAAAAATAAAAGGAACAAATTAAAATATAAATATAAAATCATAAATTGAAGCATAATAAAGGGAGCAAAAACATAATTTGATCTTAAACTAAATACTATGGGAATTTCCATATCATCAGGGAGGACAAAGAAGCCCATCATCCATTTCTATTTATGGGTTAAAAACATCATAAAATGGGCTGTCCGTCAGGGTGGGTAAACTTCAGTGACCACTACCAGCCTACTACCTCTTCTTTACGTTATAGAGAAAATTTATATTTAAATTTTAAAGATAATATTAATCTCGAATTCCAAACTAGACAACCTACGTAAAAAGTTGACATACCTAAAATCTAAGTTCCGCCGCTGCTCCCTTCACTTGATAACAATAACAATGTTCAATTATCAGGTAACCACCCTAACCTCCATTTCACTTTTCAATATTAACTGTTCCAAGCAAATTTCCCCGTGAAACATCAAATCATTCCTATTACATAATTATCACAATTTGAATACGGATAAAAAAGAGTTACAATATTAAAAAAATTCAATTGTATTTTTTAAAATGTGTTTGTATAAAACAATTAAAATTTTAATAGTTTAATAAGTAATAGTAAGGTCTTATAATACAAGAAAAATATTAGGTAGTGAAGTCATCATCATCACGTGAGCTTCTTTTTGGTTTTATTAGGCAGGGAATTGGGGTCGAACCAAAATATTATTGACTTTATTCTACATGGTTTTCATATGCAATTTATTTCTCTTTTCTTATATATAAATATATATTTTTGGTGGGGTTCGAATATATTAAGCATAGACACGTTTAATTTGGACCACCATTATCTGACATTATGTTTATCCCTTGAACTTTGCATTAAATCTATGCTATCTGGTGCATGCATTCATATATACATACAACCAGTCATCATTCAAAACCCGTAATTATTGTTCCTTTCCTATAATTGCATGGACTTAAACTTGATTAAGCTTTTTCTTTTACTAATTTAGTCTCTAAGTAACCAAATATTGATTATTTTCTTTCATGGTTCAATTGGACCTTTGATTGTTGCCATTGATGTGTTTTCTTTGTGGTCATCTTATTTTGTATGGTGTGTTGCAGTTGTTTTTGTATTAGGTGAATTGTTTTCTTTGTAATTCCTGGTTTGTACTATTTTCCTCTAATTAAGTTTAACAAGATTTTTAATGAGACACACAATTTAAATATAGACTTGTATAATTCTCTCCTTAATAAATTATATTTGCCGAGCAAAAAAAATTATAACCATGGGTGATTCATGAAGCTGAATAGGGATGTGTAAATGGGACTGGCCCATATATTTGAATGTCGTGTCCACTGGGTCAAATGGTAAAAAATTCGATATCTTTTGAATAAAGTTTTGAGTTTAGTTGTTGTGGCATTGAAACAACTGTCTTAATTTAGAGTTTTGATCTAGTTCAAATATAGTCGGAACTTGTGTGACCATCTAGATACAAGACCTAAGAAGGAAAAAGGGAAAGAAAAGCCAATTGGCTCCCATGTGTAAACTAATTTATGAGGTGGGTTTCGTACTATAAAAGTTTGGTGGGAAAAAAAGAAAGAGTTAGGTGAAAGAGATAAACGATGGCAGCTTGAAGCTTTATTGAGCAATAGATATATAGGCACGACGAACCAAGGGACATAAAAACAGAAACTAACCTTTCTGTGGCGAACAATTAAGGCAACTAAAGGAATATAAAAGGAACGTGACAGCATGTGAAGTGATTAGCTGCCCTAAGATGTAGACAAATGAAGATGAGTGCAAGAACTTTACCCAGAATCACATATTCACAGGCAAACCCAATTAATAACCAGTTATTCACTCTTAGCTGCAATTTATATATATATCTGGAGTAGTTGGCATTCTTAAAACATTGAATGAAGTATATATACAGGCAAATGATCTTATACAATAAATATACAAAGAAAGAATATCTCAGTTGAACAAGTTAAAGCAGTAAGCACATCATATAATTGAAACATGAACACGCAGCATATTTTATCTGTAATTCCCTTTCGAAGATTTGTAAGGCACAAAACAGGCAGACTCAACGGTTTTCAGAAGGCAGCTGGGGACGGTGACAACTGGTGGCTAAGGGCTAACTTTCATGATTATAAAAAACAAAAACATTAAAACAATTCATCTCTAAAACTGTAGAAGCGTAGCAGTATATGAAATTTCGTGTATAGTAAAATCTGATCATAGCTTACTTTAGTTTCGCCTAGAGTCTGGGGCGTGACAGATGTTGTAATAATCGCCAAATCCTGAGTGAAATGGGATATCACTAGTTGATGGAGACCCATCCATCCATTTGGTGCTTTATTTATGCAGCTTAAGAAACAAAATGCCAGCGAAAGAATAATGAAATAAGATAACGGCCAACTGGATCATAGTTGGGGGGTACCCAAGGGGGAGGAGAGTGGTCCTAACCCTGTGTGTCTGTATTACATACATAAACTGTAACCCAACAGTTGCAACTCTAAATAAAATTTCACCACACAGTAATAAAGAAATAAGAAAAAAGAAAGGTAGTGGTGGTACTTACAGCACTGATTAACATTAATTTATTTGACTGTAAAGAAACAAAAGAAGATGGTGGAGCATGAAGCATAAGGACCTTTCATCTGAATAAATGATGAAAGAGAATGACAGAGAGAGGTCCCCCAATGTAGGGTTTTTTTTTGGAATAGGGCTGGCTGCTGCTTTAGAGGGCTGGTTAAGTAAGCAGTGGGAGAGAGAACCCCATCCCCCCTTTCTTCTCTCATTCTCACCTTTGATGTTAACTCATGAGGTTTCCTCGTAAATTCTCGGTAATCGTTACTTACCACCTATTTCTATACGCACAGGCATTTAAATTACAGATTACGGTAGTGTTTTGTTTTTATTTTATTACGCGTTATTTTATCATATGTATTGTTATAATTGCGACCCCGTTAATTTTCGCAATAACAATTTCATTTCGGTGTCATTATCGATATATATATAATGCCGCTATATAAACGGACTACTATTTGAATCCCTGAATACACACATACATAAGGGTATAGGGTTAGATGAGAAGTTGGGAAGAGAGGATGGTGTATTGATGTTCATCTGCTAAGTTTTAAGAAAGATCATATGAATGCAGTGTACTGTTTTGACATCTTTTTGAGGCAGCTGGCAACTGCTATATATATATATATTAATTATATGTGTATGTATGTATATATATATATGAGTTAAAAGGATCAGTACTTTGCTGTGTTTGCTTTTGCAGTTTCCTTACTCGTAGATGTATATCCTCCTTTAGATTGTCTGCTGCTTCCTCCATCATCATGTGCCTCAATCTATACCCACAGTCCCTAGTTTGATTTTTCTGCATTTTTCACAAGCATGAGAATTCATATAAAATAAATTGTACAAATCATCAGAACAGAAGAATACATATGTATATAAACAAATAATTAGGTCAAGCGTCGGGAAAGATTAACTCCAATATTTATCTTATCTGTTTGTTTTTTCCTTTGAATTAAATGGTTTGTCTGGATTCCGAAGTAAATGTACTAGGTATCCTCATGTCATGATGAACTTGTTAACCATTGCCTGTGAAATATTTTAAATGTTATTCATTAGCGTGTAGTTTATTGTTAATATACAAGTTTGGGTGAGTATTGAACTCGTTCAACGGTCCCAGTGGTGAAAGCATGTTCTTCCGAACTGATCTAGGCTCGAACAACATAATTTGTAAGTGTGACCTTGCGATCTTTTTATAAATGTAATATTTATTTAAATTTCTTAAGTGTTTTGGGTAATTTTATACTACTAGTCTATTTACACATGAATGTTAATCAATTATCTACTCGCACGAATAATCCGTAGATTTCTACCCCACACCATCAAAACTAGCTGATGATGACGAAATAGGTTATAGTTTTACAAACATTATACCGTATAAATTTGGACCTATATCGTGAATATATATACATATATATTATACATATAAATATAGATATTATCGGCATTTAACATTATCTATTAGGATCACCTTTAAATTATCAAAAAAATATTATCTATTAAGATTGTTTAAAAATATTTAAATTTATAGGACTAACGATTAATTATATATTTTTATTGTTACTATCTCAATTTGATTTTTTTTAAGAGTGAAACACTATGCCCTCCACTAATTTGTTCCTAATTCTGAATCCAGTTAAGTCTAATCTAAAATTGATTGGTGCCCAAAATGGTCCAGAATCATGGGACTAAGGGTGTGTTTTTGGTTGAGTTTGGCTTCCCAAACTAATTTTTTCACCCAAAAATTCTAAAAGCAACAAAAAACACCCGACTTATGAGTGTTAAAATCTTGGTTTGCCCCCTCAAACTAGCTTCTCAAACCTTGCTTTGCCAAAAACTAATTTTTATAACTTTTACAAAATCTTAATTTATCCCAAACTAAAGTTTTCCCACTCAATAAAAAACAAAGCCTAAGTGGTGTTGGGAGACGTGAAAGAATTGGCATGCAAATTCCCAAGTCAATAAGTAGGGGGCAGGCAGCATGTAAACTAACACAAAATACACCAAATCAATTTCTCATTCCTCTAAACTAAAAACTAAAAGGTAAAAGCATGCATGAGTTAATTAAGCTGCCTTTTTAACTATAATTTTCCAATTAAATCATGGTTGCGATGGAGATTTATGCCCAACAGATAAAGGTAGAAGATCAAAGTAGACCACGGCCACATGGTGATGACTTGTAAAGATTAAAGAGCCTATTTATTTGGATGAATAAAGAAACTACTAACTTATCCATTCTTGACACGATTCACTACGTTAAGAATGCTCCCTTAAATACGTCATTGATCTTCTACCGGAAATCCAACGATTATTATGAAAATCTTCATATCTCTTCCAACTAGATGGTATATTAATGTATGAGTGGAGATCAAGAAAATAAATTTTGCAGATTGTTTCGCTAACGGTTCTGATTGCATCGACAAATTACCACAAAAGGAGATCTAATCATATTATACCGTTGACCTTCCTTATCAGAGGGTGTGTCGTGATGGCTGCTACATGAACGCTAAACTACCATAAAGATAGACAAAAATCGTTCACAAAAGCAAATGAAACAAACTCAACAAAATTTGCAAAAAGAAAACATCTAAAACAAAAAGATGTTTATTTGAAACTAAAAAAATAACACAAATAAAAAAAGTCAGACGACGATATTAAGACCAATAACGAAAATTATCATTTTAAAGAACTAAGAAAAAATTGGAGAAAAATCTTTCTTTTGCGTATTTCAATAGTATATGAAAGTGTTACTCATCATCTTCTCCAATATACTTTTATATTATTAGTCCTTTGACTTCATTTTTATTTTTTTGCCATGCAATTCAATTTTATTAATCCCTCTGTTTTAATAAAATTGTCACTTTTGTGTTTAAAATTATCTCACTCAAATTGTCACTTTGAAAAACTCAACAATTTTGCATGATAAATTCAATTTTTTATTTTTTTTAGTTTCTCAAGAAAAAAAGTATCTTTTTAAGAGCAAACTTATCATTTAAATTATTTTACACCATATAACTTTATTTTCTTAAAACTTCGTAAAAATCAACATGTGATACTATAAATAAGATAGAGAAAGTAATAAATAAAACATAACCCAACAGTATAAGCAGTCAAGGCAAGACTACAAGCTTCTTGTTTACTTAAATTCATTACTAACTTAAGATTCAGTCACTATCTCGTAGTCCAAATTGCAACACTCGTAATTGTCTATTCTTCTAGAGTTTCTAACGATTTCAATCAACCAATGACTGAGTCAGAGATCAAAGTATAATTAATCATTACAAAAAAATTAAATAAATTGAAAATTCGACGTCAAATAAATAAAAAAATTATTGTATTCTTTAATAAAGAATTTAAGAGATCACAATCCTATGTACCTCCGTGGCTCCGTCCCTACAATCAATCCTTTGAGTCCAGCTTCATCTCAAACGAGACATAAATAATGTTTGAATTATTAAATTTTAAAAATATAAAGATTAATTAAATATTTAAACTCAAACTTTAAGAATAAAACATAATTTATCAACATTTAAATCTATAAAAATTTAAATTATTATTAAACCAAAAAAATCCTCGATCAAAGACACGGGAAAAGAATATTCTGTGCAACAACTACCCGCACATTTTGATATGTTTACATTTACATGAGACCTTAATAGGATTCGATCAATGGGCACGTGTCTATATAATTAAAATTTTATTATTACCATTTAATAAATTATTTTTATGAAATTCAAAACATATATGGATTAAACCTGTTATTAATATTATTTTTCTTGATATTTCATCGACTAAAATTGTAACGTTCGTATATTAACTAAGTCAACCACTTCTTCATTAATATAAACATCCATGATATAGCATTTTAGCTTAAGGAGGTACGTATTTTGTGTATAATCATCAATATTATATTTTTTAGTTGACTAATTAAGATAGAATATTACTGACAGGGTAGAACTTAACATTCGATTTTAAAAGAATCAATTAGAGATTTTTTAATAGATATTATATATATAATACAAAATTTTGACGGCAAGTTTTTTTATTATGTTTCTTTAATATATAAATATATATTAATAAATTTAAAAAAACAATTAAAAATATTCAAATATTTGAAAGGGATTACTGAGATTTTTTAAATTTTCAAAGGGCCAAATGATAAACTTTCAAAATTCAGGGGGTCATTCAAATATTTAAAGGACCTAATTATTATTTTAGAAAACTTAAAGGGTCAAATAATAAATTTTCAAAATGGGGCGTGCCCCGCCTAAGTTTCGCCCTCGATTACATAAGCCTAGTATAAGAAGTAAGAACGATCTTCTTACAATTTAATTTATTCGATTTATAACTTCATGATTTAAATTTTTAATATTAATTAAATGATTTAATATTTCATCATACTAACTAAACCAATTAGTTAATTAAAAACGTTCGTACTTTAATACCTAATCTATAGTCGATGTATTAATAGTGTTCAACAAAATTTAATATTAAATTATCACACAAAGTAGTCATCTTAAGCAAGTTGCAATATGGTCCAAATCCTTTTATGATTGTTCTTATTTTCAACTCAAGTCATTAATTTCACTTGTCGTCATAATTGGAGACAGAGACTGTTCAAAAGATCAACCATTTATAAATAATGTGCATGCAAATGAGAAATGTTTATATATCACATTAATTTAAATGATGTTTTATATTATATTAAACTTATGAAATTAAACTAAATAGACGTTACATAATCATATAAAATTAAGAAATCATCATAAAAATATAAAATTATTATAAAAATTATTAAATTTAAAGAGAGATTGATGGTTAAATTTTTCAAGAGAATTTAATAAATATATAAAATCAGACTGATTTTATTTAAAACTTTTCATAAATCTTTTAATTAAAACATCGGTTCACAGAGTCCGGAAACTTGAATTTATTTATTTAAAAAAGGTTTAATTGGAACTTAATGAGTCATTTTAGTGAAAAAGATTATGATGTTAATCTTAGAAGACTCGAGTTTGAACAACTTTGTACGCAAGATGTGTGCTTTATCTGAGGGTTAAAAAAATGAACATATGCAAAAAATCGTTAACCAATTAGAACGTGACATGTAACATAGTTTTAATTTATAATTTATAATTTATTTTTAAAACAAAATCCTGAATTTTTAAAACAAAACCCCTAAAATCTCAAAATTACTAAAATGATAGCAAGATGAAACATTTGACACTTAAAATAAAATATATAATTTGAGTTTTTTTTTTCAATTAGACCTTTAAAAACACCCCATAGGAGTGTGACCAACAAGTTAGAGATTATTTTAACCATTCCACTTGAAATTATATAAATATTGAATTGAATTCGATTGATATTATAATTTTTGCAGGACCAGGTAGAGCGGCAGCACACAATGGATGACCAAAATTCAACACTGATGGAAACCTAACTAAAACATGGTGGAGGGAGTTAAAAAGTAAAACATAATTTATGGTAAAGCAAACAGCATCGGCGTTAATACTTAATAGTAACAATGGTGAATGCGAAATTACATTCATAGGCTTTTATCAACAAAGCTGGATTTGGAGAGTTTAAAAAAAGATTAAATGAAAAATAAGTGACCTAAAGTATACTATTTTTAAATTTTAGGTGTTTAATTTTTTTTTTGTAAAAGTATGTGTTTAAAATTTTAAAAGTTAAATTTTAAGTGTCCGGCTATTAAATAACCGTTATCCATTTAAAACGCAACACACGACATGAATATTGATTTTTTTGAAATTATTTTTGAAAAAAAAAACTTTAAAATTTATTTTCTTAAAAATCCCAAAATTTACAAAAATATTCAAATTAGTCCCTAAATCCCTAAAAATCCCTAAATTCTAAATCCCCAAATCCTTACCACTATCGCCGCCGGCCGCCGTTGCCGACCACACTCGTTTGGTCGCCGGACCCAGCCGCCCATTTCCCCAACTTGTCGTCGCTAGAAACCGGCGAATGGTGTGCCAATCGAACGATTATTTCACGTTCGACGTTCAATGTTCGATTGACACACCATTCACCGGTTTCTGGTGACAGCAAATGAGGGAAAATTGTCAGCTGGGTCCAGCGACAAAAAGGGTGGGGCCGGCGACGGTAGTAGTGAGGATTTGTAGACTATTTTAGAAAGTTTTAAAATTTCAAGATTTTTTAATAAAAATTTAAATTATTAAAAAATAACTTAAAGAAATTAAAAATATCACATGTCAATTTTGTATTGGTTAACGATTTTTTAACGGTAGTTAACAGCTTGACACCTAAAATTATAATTTTTAAAACTTTAGACACTATTTTTACAAAAAAATACTTTAAACATATAAAATTCAAAAATAGTATGCTTTGGACATTTATTTTTCATTTAAGCCTTAAAAAAAGCCAACCGGAGAGGGTAATAGAAATAAATAATCCATGAAAAGGATAAGCTCCCCAATACACATTCATGGGGACCCCTACCTTTTGCTGTATTATATTTACCTAAAATCTCAATTAATATAAAATGTTAGATTTTTGTCTTAGTTATGGATTAATTAATTAATTAATTAATTAATTAAAATCTCCATTGAAGTTATTAATTTGATTATGGACTTTGCTTACATCGTTTGGGAAATGTGAGCCATGTTTTTCTTAAGTTTATGGTTAAATGTTGAATTTAGGTTTAAATTTTTTAAGTTCTATAAATAAAAAAGTTTAACCTACACACAAATCAAATATTTCTAATTCATTTGAAAATAACAAAAAATCAACTATTTTTAAGTGATTTAATAAGAATTGGATTTTTTTGGATTTTTTTATAATCATGTTATCTTAAAATGATTTACATTATTTGAGCACTTTAAAAGTTTAATATTTGTCTGAAATTTTTTTACCTGCTTCTTACCTTCAATAACTTCAAGTCGATCATTAACTGTTAACTTTTTTGTTTCCTTTTTCTTCCGCCCCTTTCCCTTTTTATCTTAATATATATAATTTTTGGTAAAGTACATGTCCATGGTTCATGTTTGGGATTCATAGCTTTTTCTCCTAATAATATCATTTTTAATGTTCGGTTTTTTCTTTCACTAGGAGAGCAATGCGCGTTGTCATTGCACCAAGCCCTTGTTGGTAATATATGTAATTTTATTTTTTTAATTAATCTTCTTCTTTTTCGTATGAAAATGATAGATGCCTTTTTGTCTACGTTTGTAACACGTTATTTGTCTGCTCTTGTGGTAAGTTTTTCTCTTTATTTTTTTTTCAGAGATGGATTTGACGTTTCTCTCAAGATGACGTATACTATGTTATCTTGTTGATCTATCACTTCTTTGGACTGTGTGGCTAGTATTAATAAGCGTTCACAATCACTGAAGGTAGGTCGCAGTTGAGTTGTGGCAATGTCAGTTTGTGAACGAGTCATCGCTGAAAATGTTGATTGTTTGTATATGGTATTTAGTTAGATTTTTAATCCTTTCATTGTTTGATCCTATTTTATTTTTTAGTGGATAGTTTATACACTATGATAGTTTTAGAGAAAAATGTTCCAATTAATCTATTCTTATTTTATAGACTTCTCATCTAATTGTAGGATATTTTTTTAATCAATAAAACAATCTACTTTTATTCGTGAAAAATAATACTTATTTAAGCCTAAATTCGACATTTAAGCTAAATTTTACAGGAAAAATACCCTAATTTTATCATGACAACGTTCAAAATGTCAATCAATGGAACTTGAAGATAACATTAACAAGAGAAAGTGTAAAAAAAAATAAACAAAAACGAAAAACAATAATGTTTGATTCATTTACTTAAACTTTTGAGATATCTGTATATATATTTACCTTAAGAACCAAAAAGATGATAACGGAAAAAGAATATAAATTTCCAATACAGGAACTCACTACTCAGTGCGGCAAATGTTGGCACAAAAACAAGCGTCGGGGAAAAACCAAAGGGTTAAAGCCTAATTCCTCCACTTTTCCTTTTCATTCTCTTCTTAAATTTTCTGCTTTCTCTCTAAGCCAAATGCTTAGGTCAACCTCGAGAAACAACTCTTCCCTGTTGATTCTCCCATGGCTTTGATTTGTCTTCTTTAGGTTTTCTTTTTCCGGGTCAAAGAACAAGGCACGGACCCTCGGTCCGTTTTTGTACTTAGGGACCTGTCTTTTGCTCCTCAAAGATCTAGGCCAAACAAGATCATAGCTACCCAGAAACCAGTTTTTGCAACCCAGGTCCTGTTTTAAGTTTTATTTCTTCTAGTTTGGAACCAATCTTTTACTTGAAGTAAATTTTGGTGGTGAAGGTGGGTAGTCAGTATGAACTTTGTGCAAAAGTATTCTAATTATTAAGATCAGTGAAGATGATGAGGAAGTTTTGAGAGAAATTCTCAGCAAGTTGGATTCTTCTGCTATTGATTTCCGACGAGAAGCTAGAGAGCTGATGGACTTGTCACTTGGGAGCAGTAATATTGAAGAACCGAACACTGCAAGTAGGTCTGTCGAGAAAGAATATATGTTCGATAAAGTCGTGACACCCAGCGATG